>JAUPFT010000027.1:42080488-42104346 GCA_036936625.1 Parnassius smintheus behrii | reverse complement strand
CCTAACCTAACCTAACCTAACCTAACCTAACCTAACCTAACCTAACCTAACCTAACCTAACCTAACCTAACCTAACCTAACCTAACCTAACCTAACCTAACCTAACCTAACCTAACCTAACCTAACCTAACCTAACCTAACCTAACCTAACCTAACCTAACCTAACCTAACCTAACCTAACCTAACCTAACCTAACCTAACCTAACCTAACCTAACCTAACCTAACCTAACCTAACCTAACCTAACCTAACCTAACCTAACCTAACCTAACCTAACCTAACCTAACCTAACCTAACCTAACCTAACCTAACCTAACCTAACCTAACCTAACCTAACCTAACCTAACCTAACCTAACCTAACCTAACCTAACCTAACCTAACCTAACCTAACCTAACCTAACCTAACCTAACCTAACCTAACCTAACCTAACCTAACCTAACCTAACCTAACCTAACCTAACCTAACCTAACCTAACCTAACCTAACCTAACCTAACCTAACCTAACCTAACCTAACCTAACCTAACCTAACCTAACCTAACCTAACCTAACCTAACCTAACCTAACCTAACCTAACCTAACCTAACCTAACCTAACCTAACCTAACCTAACCTAACCTAACCTAACCTAACCTAACCTAACCTAACCTAACCTAACCTAACCTAACCTAACCTAACCTAACCTAACCTAACCTAACCTAACCTAACCTAACCTAACCTAACCTAACCTAACCTAACCTAACCTAACCTAACCTAACCTAACCTAACCTAACCTAACCTAACCTAACCTAACCTAACCTAACCTAACCTAACCTAACCTAACCTAACCTAACCTAACCTAACCTAACCTAACCTAACCTAACCTAACCTAACCTAACCTAACCTAACCTAACCTAACCTAACCTAACCTAACCTAACCTAACCTAACCTAACCTAACCTAACCTAACCTAACCTAACCTAACCTAACCTAACCTAACCTAACCTAACCTAACCTAACCTAACCTAACCTAACCTAACCTAACCTAACCTAACCTAACCTAACCTAACCTAACCTAACCTAACCTAACCTAACCTAACCTAACCTAACCTAACCTAACCTAACCTAACCTAACCTAACCTAACCTAACCTAACCTAACCTAACCTAACCTAACCTAACCTAACCTAACCTAACCTAACCTAACCTAACCTAACCTAACCTAACCTAACCTAACCTAACCTAACCTAACCTAACCTAACCTAACCTAACCTAACCTAACCTAACCTAACCTAACCTAACCTAACCTAACCTAACCTAACCTAACCTAACCTAACCTAACCTAACCTAACCTAACCTAACCTAACCTAACCTAACCTAACCTAACCTAACCTAACCTAACCTAACCTAACCTAACCTAACCTAACCTAACCTAACCTAACCTAACCTAACCTAACCTAACCTAACCTAACCTAACCTAACCTAACCTAACCTAACCTAACCTAACCTAACCTAACCTAACCTAACCTAACCTAACCTAACCTAACCTAACCTAACCTAACCTAACCTAACCTAACCTAACCTAACCTAACCTAACCTAACCTAACCTAACCTAACCTAACCTAACCTAACCTAACCTAACCTAACCTAACCTAACCTAACCTAACCTAACCTAACCTAACCTAACCTAACCTAACCTAACCTAACCTAACCTAACCTAACCTAACCTAACCTAACCTAACCTAACCTAACCTAACCTAACCTAACCTAACCTAACCTAACCTAACCTAACCTAACCTAACCTAACCTAACCTAACCTAACCTAACCTAACCTAACCTAACCTAACCTAACCTAACCTAACCTAACCTAACCTAACCTAACCTAACCTAACCTAACCTAACCTAACCTAACCTAACCTAACCTAACCTAACCTAACCTAACCTAACCTAACCTAACCTAACCTAACCTAACCTAACCTAACCTAACCTAACCTAACCTAACCTAACCTAACCTAACCTAACCTAACCTAACCTAACCTAACCTAACCTAACCTAACCTAACCTAACCTAACCTAACCTAACCTAACCTAACCTAACCTAACCTAACCTAACCTAACCTAACCTAACCTAACCTAACCTAACCTAACCTAACCTAACCTAACCTAACCTAACCTAACCTAACCTAACCTAACCTAACCTAACCTAACCTAACCTAACCTAACCTAACCTAACCTAACCTAACCTAACCTAACCTAACCTAACCTAACCTAACCTAACCTAACCTAACCTAACCTAACCTAACCTAACCTAACCTAACCTAACCTAACCTAACCTAACCTAACCTAACCTAACCTAACCTAACCTAACCTAACCTAACCTAACCTAACCTAACCTAACCTAACCTAACCTAACCTAACCTAACCTAACCTAACCTAACCTAACCTAACCTAACCTAACCTAACCTAACCTAACCTAACCTAACCTAACCTAACCTAACCTAACCTAACCTAACCTAACCTAACCTAACCTAACCTAACCTAACCTAACCTAACCTAACCTAACCTAACCTAACCTAACCTAACCTAACCTAACCTAACCTAACCTAACCTAACCTAACCTAACCTAACCTAACCTAACCTAACCTAACCTAACCTAACCTAACCTAACCTAACCTAACCTAACCTAACCTAACCTAACCTAACCTAACCTAACCTAACCTAACCTAACCTAACCTAACCTAACCTAACCTAACCTAACCTAACCTAACCTAACCTAACCTAACCTAACCTAACCTAACCTAACCTAACCTAACCTAACCTAACCTAACCTAACCTAACCTAACCTAACCTAACCTAACCTAACCTAACCTAACCTAACCTAACCTAACCTAACCTAACCTAACCTAACCTAACCTAACCTAACCTAACCTAACCTAACCTAACCTAACCTAACCTAACCTAACCTAACCTAACCTAACCTAACCTAACCTAACCTAACCTAACCTAACCTAACCTAACCTAACCTAACCTAACCTAACCTAACCTAACCTAACCTAACCTAACCTAACCTAACCTAACCTAACCTAACCTAACCTAACCTAACCTAACCTAACCTAACCTAACCTAACCTAACCTAACCTAACCTAACCTAACCTAACCTAACCTAACCTAACCTAACCTAACCTAACCTAACCTAACCTAACCTAACCTAACCTAACCTAACCTAACCTAACCTAACCTAACCTAACCTAACCTAACCTAACCTAACCTAACCTAACCTAACCTAACCTAACCTAACCTAACCTAACCTAACCTAACCTAACCTAACCTAACCTAACCTAACCTAACCTAACCTAACCTAACCTAACCTAACCTAACCTAACCTAACCTAACCTAACCTAACCTAACCTAACCTAACCTAACCTAACCTAACCTAACCTAACCTAACCTAACCTAACCTAACCTAACCTAACCTAACCTAACCTAACCTAACCTAACCTAACCTAACCTAACCTAACCTAACCTAACCTAACCTAACCTAACCTAACCTAACCTAACCTAACCTAACCTAACCTAACCTAACCTAACCTAACCTAACCTAACCTAACCTAACCTAACCTAACCTAACCTAACCTAACCTAACCTAACCTAACCTAACCTAACCTAACCTAACCTAACCTAACCTAACCTAACCTAACCTAACCTAACCTAACCTAACCTAACCTAACCTAACCTAACCTAACCTAACCTAACCTAACCTAACCTAACCTAACCTAACCTAACCTAACCTAACCTAACCTAACCTAACCTAACCTAACCTAACCTAACCTAACCTAACCTAACCTAACCTAACCTAACCTAACCTAACCTAACCTAACCTAACCTAACCTAACCTAACCTAACCTAACCTAACCTAACCTAACCTAACCTAACCTAACCTAACCTAACCTAACCTAACCTAACCTAACCTAACCTAACCTAACCTAACCTAACCTAACCTAACCTAACCTAACCTAACCTAACCTAACCTAACCTAACCTAACCTAACCTAACCTAACCTAACCTAACCTAACCTAACCTAACCTAACCTAACCTAACCTAACCTAACCTAACCTAACCTAACCTAACCTAACCTAACCTAACCTAACCTAACCTAACCTAACCTAACCTAACCTAACCTAACCTAACCTAACCTAACCTAACCTAACCTAACCTAACCTAACCTAACCTAACCTAACCTAACCTAACCTAACCTAACCTAACCTAACCTAACCTAACCTAACCTAACCTAACCTAACCTAACCTAACCTAACCTAACCTAACCTAACCTAACCTAACCTAACCTAACCTAACCTAACCTAACCTAACCTAACCTAACCTAACCTAACCTAACCTAACCTAACCTAACCTAACCTAACCTAACCTAACCTAACCTAACCTAACCTAACCTAACCTAACCTAACCTAACCTAACCTAACCTAACCTAACCTAACCTAACCTAACCTAACCTAACCTAACCTAACCTAACCTAACCTAACCTAACCTAACCTAACCTAACCTAACCTAACCTAACCTAACCTAACCTAACCTAACCTAACCTAACCTAACCTAACCTAACCTAACCTAACCTAACCTAACCTAACCTAACCTAACCTAACCTAACCTAACCTAACCTAACCTAACCTAACCTAACCTAACCTAACCTAACCTAACCTAACCTAACCTAACCTAACCTAACCTAACCTAACCTAACCTAACCTAACCTAACCTAACCTAACCTAACCTAACCTAACCTAACCTAACCTAACCTAACCTAACCTAACCTGAACCTAACCTAACCTAACCTAACCTAACCTAACCTAACCTAACCTAACCTAACCTAACCTAACCTAACCTAACCTAACCTAACCTAACCTAACCTAACCTAACCTAACCTAACCTAACCTAACCTAACCTAACCTAACCTAACCTAACCTAACCTAACCTAACCTAACCTAACCTAACCTAACCTAACCTAACCTAACCTAACCTAACCTAACCTAACCTAACCTAACCTAACCTAACCTAACCTAACCTAACCTAACCTAACCTAACCTAACCTAACCTAACCTAACCTAACCTAACCTAACCTAACCTAACCTAACCTAACCTAACCTAACCTAACCTAACCTAACCTAACCTAACCTAACCTAACCTAACCTAACCTAACCTAACCTAACCTAACCTAACCTAACCTAACCTAACCTAACCTAACCTAACCTAACCTAACCTAACCTAACCTAACCTAACCTAACCTAACCTAACCTAACCTAACCTAACCTAACCTAACCTAACCTAACCTAACCTAACCTAACCTAACCTAACCTAACCTAACCTAACCTAACCTAACCTAACCTAACCTAACCTAACCTAACCTAACCTAACCTAACCTAACCTAACCTAACCTAACCTAACCTAACCTAACCTAACCTAACCTAACCTAACCTAACCTAACCTAACCTAACCTAACCTAACCTAACCTAACCTAACCTAACCTAACCTAACCTAACCTAACCTAACCTAACCTAACCTAACCTAACCTAACCTAACCTAACCTAACCTAACCTAACCTAACCTAACCTAACCTAACCTAACCTAACCTAACCTAACCTAACCTAACCTAACCTAACCTAACCTAACCTAACCTAACCTAACCTAACCTAACCTAACCTAACCTAACCTAACCTAACCTAACCTAACCTAACCTAACCTAACCTAACCTAACCTAACCTAACCTAACCTAACCTAACCTAACCTAACCTAACCTAACCTAACCTAACCTAACCTAACCTAACCTAACCTAACCTAACCTAACCTAACCTAACCTAACCTAACCTAACCTAACCTAACCTAACCTAACCTAACCTAACCTAACCTAACCTAACCTAACCTAACCTAACCTAACCTAACCTAACCTAACCTAACCTAACCTAACCTAACCTAACCTAACCTAACCTAACCTAACCTAACCTAACCTAACCTAACCTAACCTAACCTAACCTAACCTAACCTAACCTAACCTAACCTAACCTAACCTAACCTAACCTAACCTAACCTAACCTAACCTAACCTAACCTAACCTAACCTAACCTAACCTAACCTAACCTAACCTAACCTAACCTAACCTAACCTAACCTAACCTAACCTAACCTAACCTAACCTAACCTAACCTAACCTAACCTAACCTAACCTAACCTAACCTAACCTAACCTAACCTAACCTAACCTAACCTAACCTAACCTAACCTAACCTAACCTAACCTAACCTAACCTAACCTAACCTAACCTAACCTAACCTAACCTAACCTAACCTAACCTAACCTAACCTAACCTAACCTAACCTAACCTAACCTAACCTAACCTAACCTAACCTAACCTAACCTAACCTAACCTAACCTAACCTAACCTAACCTAACCTAACCTAACCTAACCTAACCTAACCTAACCTAACCTAACCTAACCTAACCTAACCTAACCTAACCTAACCTAACCTAACCTAACCTAACCTAACCTAACCTAACCTAACCTAACCTAACCTAACCTAACCTAACCTAACCTAACCTAACCTAACCTAACCTAACCTAACCTAACCTAACCTAACCTAACCTAACCTAACCTAACCTAACCTAACCTAACCTAACCTAACCTAACCTAACCTAACCTAACCTAACCTAACCTAACCTAACCTAACCTAACCTAACCTAACCTAACCTAACCTAACCTAACCTAACCTAACCTAACCTAACCTAACCTAACCTAACCTAACCTAACCTAACCTAACCTAACCTAACCTAACCTAACCTAACCTAACCTAACCTAACCTAACCTAACCTAACCTAACCTAACCTAACCTAACCTAACCTAACCTAACCTAACCTAACCTAACCTAACCTAACCTAACCTAACCTAACCTAACCTAACCTAACCTAACCTAACCTAACCTAACCTAACCTAACCTAACCTAACCTAACCTAACCTAACCTAACCTAACCTAACCTAACCTAACCTAACCTAACCTAACCTAACCTAACCTAACCTAACCTAACCTAACCTAACCTAACCTAACCTAACCTAACCTAACCTAACCTAACCTAACCTAACCTAACCTAACCTAACCTAACCTAACCTAACCTAACCTAACCTAACCTAACCTAACCTAACCTAACCTAACCTAACCTAACCTAACCTAACCTAACCTAACCTAACCTAACCTAACCTAACCTAACCTAACCTAACCTAACCTAACCTAACCTAACCTAACCTAACCTAACCTAACCTAACCTAACCTAACCTAACCTAACCTAACCTAACCTAACCTAACCTAACCTAACCTAACCTAACCTAACCTAACCTAACCTAACCTAACCTAACCTAACCTAACCTAACCTAACCTAACCTAACCTAACCTAACCTAACCTAACCTAACCTAACCTAACCTAACCTAACCTAACCTAACCTAACCTAACCTAACCTAACCTAACCTAACCTAACCTAACCTAACCTAACCTAACCTAACCTAACCTAACCTAACCTAACCTAACCTAACCTAACCTAACCTAACCTAACCTAACCTAACCTAACCTAACCTAACCTAACCTAACCTAACCTAACCTAACCTAACCTAACCTAACCTAACCTAACCTAACCTAACCTAACCTAACCTAACCTAACCTAACCTAACCTAACCTAACCTAACCTAACCTAACCTAACCTAACCTAACCTAACCTAACCTAACCTAACCTAACCTAACCTAACCTAACCTAACCTAACCTAACCTAACCTAACCTAACCTAACCTAACCTAACCTAACCTAACCTAACCTAACCTAACCTAACCTAACCTAACCTAACCTAACCTAACCTAACCTAACCTAACCTAACCTAACCTAACCTAACCTAACCTAACCTAACCTAACCTAACCTAACCTAACCTAACCTAACCTAACCTAACCTAACCTAACCTAACCTAACCTAACCTAACCTAACCTAACCTAACCTAACCTAACCTAACCTAACCTAACCTAACCTAACCTAACCTAACCTAACCTAACCTAACCTAACCTAACCTAACCTAACCTAACCTAACCTAACCTAACCTAACCTAACCTAACCTAACCTAACCTAACCTAACCTAACCTAACCTAACCTAACCTAACCTAACCTAACCTAACCTAACCTAACCTAACCTAACCTAACCTAACCTAACCTAACCTAACCTAACCTAACCTAACCTAACCTAACCTAACCTAACCTAACCTAACCTAACCTAACCTAACCTAACCTAACCTAACCTAACCTAACCTAACCTAACCTAACCTAACCTAACCTAACCTAACCTAACCTAACCTAACCTAACCTAACCTAACCTAACCTAACCTAACCTAACCTAACCTAACCTAACCTAACCTAACCTAACCTAACCTAACCTAACCTAACCTAACCTAACCTAACCTAACCTAACCTAACCTAACCTAACCTAACCTAACCTAACCTAACCTAACCTAACCTAACCTAACCTAACCTAACCTAACCTAACCTAACCTAACCTAACCTAACCTAACCTAACCTAACCTAACCTAACCTAACCTAACCTAACCTAACCTAACCTAACCTAACCTAACCTAACCTAACCTAACCTAACCTAACCTAACCTAACCTAACCTAACCTAACCTAACCTAACCTAACCTAACCTAACCTAACCTAACCTAACCTAACCTAACCTAACCTAACCTAACCTAACCTAACCTAACCTAACCTAACCTAACCTAACCTAACCTAACCTAACCTAACCTAACCTAACCTAACCTAACCTAACCTAACCTAACCTAACCTAACCTAACCTAACCTAACCTAACCTAACCTAACCTAACCTAACCTAACCTAACCTAACCTAACCTAACCTAACCTAACCTAACCTAACCTAACCTAACCTAACCTAACCTAACCTAACCTAACCTAACCTAACCTAACCTAACCTAACCTAACCTAACCTAACCTAACCTAACCTAACCTAACCTAACCTAACCTAACCTAACCTAACCTAACCTAACCTAACCTAACCTAACCTAACCTAACCTAACCTAACCTAACCTAACCTAACCTAACCTAACCTAACCTAACCTAACCTAACCTAACCTAACCTAACCTAACCTAACCTAACCTAACCTAACCTAACCTAACCTAACCTAACCTAACCTAACCTAACCTAACCTAACCTAACCTAACCTAACCTAACCTAACCTAACCTAACCTAACCTAACCTAACCTAACCTAACCTAACCTAACCTAACCTAACCTAACCTAACCTAACCTAACCTAACCTAACCTAACCTAACCTAACCTAACCTAACCTAACCTAACCTAACCTAACCTAACCTAACCTAACCTAACCTAACCTAACCTAACCTAACCTAACCTAACCTAACCTAACCTAACCTAACCTAACCTAACCTAACCTAACCTAACCTAACCTAACCTAACCTAACCTAACCTAACCTAACCTAACCTAACCTAACCTAACCTAACCTAACCTAACCTAACCTAACCTAACCTAACCTAACCTAACCTAACCTAACCTAACCTAACCTAACCTAACCTAACCTAACCTAACCTAACCTAACCTAACCTAACCTAACCTAACCTAACCTAACCTAACCTAACCTAACCTAACCTAACCTAACCTAACCTAACCTAACCTAACCTAACCTAACCTAACCTAACCTAACCTAACCTAACCTAACCTAACCTAACCTAACCTAACCTAACCTAACCTAACCTAACCTAACCTAACCTAACCTAACCTAACCTAACCTAACCTAACCTAACCTAACCTAACCTAACCTAACCTAACCTAACCTAACCTAACCTAACCTAACCTAACCTAACCTAACCTAACCTAACCTAACCTAACCTAACCTAACCTAACCTAACCTAACCTAACCTAACCTAACCTAACCTAACCTAACCTAACCTAACCTAACCTAACCTAACCTAACCTAACCTAACCTAACCTAACCTAACCTAACCTAACCTAACCTAACCTAACCTAACCTAACCTAACCTAACCTAACCTAACCTAACCTAACCTAACCTAACCTAACCTAACCTAACCTAACCTAACCTAACCTAACCTAACCTAACCTAACCTAACCTAACCTAACCTAACCTAACCTAACCTAACCTAACCTAACCTAACCTAACCTAACCTAACCTAACCTAACCTAACCTAACCTAACCTAACCTAACCTAACCTAACCTAACCTAACCTAACCTAACCTAACCTAACCTAACCTAACCTAACCTAACCTAACCTAACCTAACCTAACCTAACCTAACCTAACCTAACCTAACCTAACCTAACCTAACCTAACCTAACCTAACCTAACCTAACCTAACCTAACCTAACCTAACCTAACCTAACCTAACCTAACCTAACCTAACCTAACCTAACCTAACCTAACCTAACCTAACCTAACCTAACCTAACCTAACCTAACCTAACCTAACCTAACCTAACCTAACCTAACCTAACCTAACCTAACCTAACCTAACCTAACCTAACCTAACCTAACCTAACCTAACCTAACCTAACCTAACCTAACCTAACCTAACCTAACCTAACCTAACCTAACCTAACCTAACCTAACCTAACCTAACCTAACCTAACCTAACCTAACCTAACCTAACCTAACCTAACCTAACCTAACCTAACCTAACCTAACCTAACCTAACCTAACCTAACCTAACCTAACCTAACCTAACCTAACCTAACCTAACCTAACCTAACCTAACCTAACCTAACCTAACCTAACCTAACCTAACCTAACCTAACCTAACCTAACCTAACCTAACCTAACCTAACCTAACCTAACCTAACCTAACCTAACCTAACCTAACCTAACCTAACCTAACCTAACCTAACCTAACCTAACCTAACCTAACCTAACCTAACCTAACCTAACCTAACCTAACCTAACCTAACCTAACCTAACCTAACCTAACCTAACCTAACCTAACCTAACCTAACCTAACCTAACCTAACCTAACCTAACCTAACCTAACCTAACCTAACCTAACCTAACCTAACCTAACCTAACCTAACCTAACCTAACCTAACCTAACCTAACCTAACCTAACCTAACCTAACCTAACCTAACCTAACCTAACCTAACCTAACCTAACCTAACCTAACCTAACCTAACCTAACCTAACCTAACCTAACCTAACCTAACCTAACCTAACCTAACCTAACCTAACCTAACCTAACCTAACCTAACCTAACCTAACCTAACCTAACCTAACCTAACCTAACCTAACCTAACCTAACCTAACCTAACCTAACCTAACCTAACCTAACCTAACCTAACCTAACCTAACCTAACCTAACCTAACCTAACCTAACCTAACCTAACCTAACCTAACCTAACCTAACCTAACCTAACCTAACCTAACCTAACCTAACCTAACCTAACCTAACCTAACCTAACCTAACCTAACCTAACCTAACCTAACCTAACCTAACCTAACCTAACCTAACCTAACCTAACCTAACCTAACCTAACCTAACCTAACCTAACCTAACCTAACCTAACCTAACCTAACCTAACCTAACCTAACCTAACCTAACCTAACCTAACCTAACCTAACCTAACCTAACCTAACCTAACCTAACCTAACCTAACCTAACCTAACCTAACCTAACCTAACCTAACCTAACCTAACCTAACCTAACCTAACCTAACCTAACCTAACCTAACCTAACCTAACCTAACCTAACCTAACCTAACCTAACCTAACCTAACCTAACCTAACCTAACCTAACCTAACCTAACCTAACCTAACCTAACCTAACCTAACCTAACCTAACCTAACCTAACCTAACCTAACCTAACCTAACCTAACCTAACCTAACCTAACCTAACCTAACCTAACCTAACCTAACCTAACCTAACCTAACCTAACCTAACCTAACCTAACCTAACCTAACCTAACCTAACCTAACCTAACCTAACCTAACCTAACCTAACCTAACCTAACCTAACCTAACCTAACCTAACCTAACCTAACCTAACCTAACCTAACCTAACCTAACCTAACCTAACCTAACCTAACCTAACCTAACCTAACCTAACCTAACCTAACCTAACCTAACCTAACCTAACCTAACCTAACCTAACCTAACCTAACCTAACCTAACCTAACCTAACCTAACCTAACCTAACCTAACCTAACCTAACCTAACCTAACCTAACCTAACCTAACCTAACCTAACCTAACCTAACCTAACCTAACCTAACCTAACCTAACCTAACCTAACCTAACCTAACCTAACCTAACCTAACCTAACCTAACCTAACCTAACCTAACCTAACCTAACCTAACCTAACCTAACCTAACCTAACCTAACCTAACCTAACCTAACCTAACCTAACCTAACCTAACCTAACCTAACCTAACCTAACCTAACCTAACCTAACCTAACCTAACCTAACCTAACCTAACCTAACCTAACCTAACCTAACCTAACCTAACCTAACCTAACCTAACCTAACCTAACCTAACCTAACCTAACCTAACCTAACCTAACCTAACCTAACCTAACCTAACCTAACCTAACCTAACCTAACCTAACCTAACCTAACCTAACCTAACCTAACCTAACCTAACCTAACCTAACCTAACCTAACCTAACCTAACCTAACCTAACCTAACCTAACCTAACCTAACCTAACCTAACCTAACCTAACCTAACCTAACCTAACCTAACCTAACCTAACCTAACCTAACCTAACCTAACCTAACCTAACCTAACCTAACCTAACCTAACCTAACCTAACCTAACCTAACCTAACCTAACCTAACCTAACCTAACCTAACCTAACCTAACCTAACCTAACCTAACCTAACCTAACCTAACCTAACCTAACCTAACCTAACCTAACCTAACCTAACCTAACCTAACCTAACCTAACCTAACCTAACCTAACCTAACCTAACCTAACCTAACCTAACCTAACCTAACCTAACCTAACCTAACCTAACCTAACCTAACCTAACCTAACCTAACCTAACCTAACCTAACCTAACCTAACCTAACCTAACCTAACCTAACCTAACCTAACCTAACCTAACCTAACCTAACCTAACCTAACCTAACCTAACCTAACCTAACCTAACCTAACCTAACCTAACCTAACCTAACCTAACCTAACCTAACCTAACCTAACCTAACCTAACCTAACCTAACCTAACCTAACCTAACCTAACCTAACCTAACCTAACCTAACCTAACCTAACCTAACCTAACCTAACCTAACCTAACCTAACCTAACCTAACCTAACCTAACCTAACCTAACCTAACCTAACCTAACCTAACCTAACCTAACCTAACCTAACCTAACCTAACCTAACCTAACCTAACCTAACCTAACCTAACCTAACCTAACCTAACCTAACCTAACCTAACCTAACCTAACCTAACCTAACCTAACCTAACCTAACCTAACCTAACCTAACCTAACCTAACCTAACCTAACCTAACCTAACCTAACCTAACCTAACCTAACCTAACCTAACCTAACCTAACCTAACCTAACCTAACCTAACCTAACCTAACCTAACCTAACCTAACCTAACCTAACCTAACCTAACCTAACCTAACCTAACCTAACCTAACCTAACCTAACCTAACCTAACCTAACCTAACCTAACCTAACCTAACCTAACCTAACCTAACCTAACCTAACCTAACCTAACCTAACCTAACCTAACCTAACCTAACCTAACCTAACCTAACCTAACCTAACCTAACCTAACCTAACCTAACCTAACCTAACCTAACCTAACCTAACCTAACCTAACCTAACCTAACCTAACCTAACCTAACCTAACCTAACCTAACCTAACCTAACCTAACCTAACCTAACCTAACCTAACCTAACCTAACCTAACCTAACCTAACCTAACCTAACCTAACCTAACCTAACCTAACCTAACCTAACCTAACCTAACCTAACCTAACCTAACCTAACCTAACCTAACCTAACCTAACCTAACCTAACCTAACCTAACCTAACCTAACCTAACCTAACCTAACCTAACCTAACCTAACCTAACCTAACCTAACCTAACCTAACCTAACCTAACCTAACCTAACCTAACCTAACCTAACCTAACCTAACCTAACCTAACCTAACCTAACCTAACCTAACCTAACCTAACCTAACCTAACCTAACCTAACCTAACCTAACCTAACCTAACCTAACCTAACCTAACCTAACCTAACCTAACCTAACCTAACCTAACCTAACCTAACCTAACCTAACCTAACCTAACCTAACCTAACCTAACCTAACCTAACCTAACCTAACCTAACCTAACCTAACCTAACCTAACCTAACCTAACCTAACCTAACCTAACCTAACCTAACCTAACCTAACCTAACCTAACCTAACCTAACCTAACCTAACCTAACCTAACCTAACCTAACCTAACCTAACCTAACCTAACCTAACCTAACCTAACCTAACCTAACCTAACCTAACCTAACCTAACCTAACCTAACCTAACCTAACCTAACCTAACCTAACCTAACCTAACCTAACCTAACCTAACCTAACCTAACCTAACCTAACCTAACCTAACCTAACCTAACCTAACCTAACCTAACCTAACCTAACCTAACCTAACCTAACCTAACCTAACCTAACCTAACCTAACCTAACCTAACCTAACCTAACCTAACCTAACCTAACCTAACCTAACCTAACCTAACCTAACCTAACCTAACCTAACCTAACCTAACCTAACCTAACCTAACCTAACCTAACCTAACCTAACCTAACCTAACCTAACCTAACCTAACCTAACCTAACCTAACCTAACCTAACCTAACCTAACCTAACCTAACCTAACCTAACCTAACCTAACCTAACCTAACCTAACCTAACCTAACCTAACCTAACCTAACCTAACCTAACCTAACCTAACCTAACCTAACCTAACCTAACCTAACCTAACCTAACCTAACCTAACCTAACCTAACCTAACCTAACCTAACCTAACCTAACCTAACCTAACCTAACCTAACCTAACCTAACCTAACCTAACCTAACCTAACCTAACCTAACCTAACCTAACCTAACCTAACCTAACCTAACCTAACCTAACCTAACCTAACCTAACCTAACCTAACCTAACCTAACCTAACCTAACCTAACCTAACCTAACCTAACCTAACCTAACCTAACCTAACCTAACCTAACCTAACCTAACCTAACCTAACCTAACCTAACCTAACCTAACCTAACCTAACCTAACCTAACCTAACCTAACCTAACCTAACCTAACCTAACCTAACCTAACCTAACCTAACCTAACCTAACCTAACCTAACCTAACCTAACCTAACCTAACCTAACCTAACCTAACCTAACCTAACCTAACCTAACCTAACCTAACCTAACCTAACCTAACCTAACCTAACCTAACCTAACCTAACCTAACCTAACCTAACCTAACCTAACCTAACCTAACCTAACCTAACCTAACCTAACCTAACCTAACCTAACCTAACCTAACCTAACCTAACCTAACCTAACCTAACCTAACCTAACCTAACCTAACCTAACCTAACCTAACCTAACCTAACCTAACCTAACCTAACCTAACCTAACCTAACCTAACCTAACCTAACCTAACCTAACCTAACCTAACCTAACCTAACCTAACCTAACCTAACCTAACCTAACCTAACCTAACCTAACCTAACCTAACCTAACCTAACCTAACCTAACCTAACCTAACCTAACCTAACCTAACCTAACCTAACCTAACCTAACCTAACCTAACCTAACCTAACCTAACCTAACCTAACCTAACCTAACCTAACCTAACCTAACCTAACCTAACCTAACCTAACCTAACCTAACCTAACCTAACCTAACCTAACCTAACCTAACCTAACCTAACCTAACCTAACCTAACCTAACCTAACCTAACCTAACCTAACCTAACCTAACCTAACCTAACCTAACCTAACCTAACCTAACCTAACCTAACCTAACCTAACCTAACCTAACCTAACCTAACCTAACCTAACCTAACCTAACCTAACCTAACCTAACCTAACCTAACCTAACCTAACCTAACCTAACCTAACCTAACCTAACCTAACCTAACCTAACCTAACCTAACCTAACCTAACCTAACCTAACCTAACCTAACCTAACCTAACCTAACCTAACCTAACCTAACCTAACCTAACCTAACCTAACCTAACCTAACCTAACCTAACCTAACCTAACCTAACCTAACCTAACCTAACCTAACCTAACCTAACCTAACCTAACCTAACCTAACCTAACCTAACCTAACCTAACCTAACCTAACCTAACCTAACCTAACCTAACCTAACCTAACCTAACCTAACCTAACCTAACCTAACCTAACCTAACCTAACCTAACCTAACCTAACCTAACCTAACCTAACCTAACCTAACCTAACCTAACCTAACCTAACCTAACCTAACCTAACCTAACCTAACCTAACCTAACCTAACCTAACCTAACCTAACCTAACCTAACCTAACCTAACCTAACCTAACCTAACCTAACCTAACCTAACCTAACCTAACCTAACCTAACCTAACCTAACCTAACCTAACCTAACCTAACCTAACCTAACCTAACCTAACCTAACCTAACCTAACCTAACCTAACCTAACCTAACCTAACCTAACCTAACCTAACCTAACCTAACCTAACCTAACCTAACCTAACCTAACCTAACCTAACCTAACCTAACCTAACCTAACCTAACCTAACCTAACCTAACCTAACCTAACCTAACCTAACCTAACCTAACCTAACCTAACCTAACCTAACCTAACCTAACCTAACCTAACCTAACCTAACCTAACCTAACCTAACCTAACCTAACCTAACCTAACCTAACCTAACCTAACCTAACCTAACCTAACCTAACCTAACCTAACCTAACCTAACCTAACCTAACCTAACCTAACCTAACCTAACCTAACCTAACCTAACCTAACCTAACCTAACCTAACCTAACCTAACCTAACCTAACCTAACCTAACCTAACCTAACCTAACCTAACCTAACCTAACCTAACCTAACCTAACCTAACCTAACCTAACCTAACCTAACCTAACCTAACCTAACCTAACCTAACCTAACCTAACCTAACCTAACCTAACCTAACCTAACCTAACCTAACCTAACCTAACCTAACCTAACCTAACCTAACCTAACCTAACCTAACCTAACCTAACCTAACCTAACCTAACCTAACCTAACCTAACCTAACCTAACCTAACCTAACCTAACCTAACCTAACCTAACCTAACCTAACCTAACCTAACCTAACCTAACCTAACCTAACCTAACCTAACCTAACCTAACCTAACCTAACCTAACCTAACCTAACCTAACCTAACCTAACCTAACCTAACCTAACCTAACCTAACCTAACCTAACCTAACCTAACCTAACCTAACCTAACCTAACCTAACCTAACCTAACCTAACCTAACCTAACCTAACCTAACCTAACCTAACCTAACCTAACCTAACCTAACCTAACCTAACCTAACCTAACCTAACCTAACCTAACCTAACCTAACCTAACCTAACCTAACCTAACCTAACCTAACCTAACCTAACCTAACCTAACCTAACCTAACCTAACCTAACCTAACCTAACCTAACCTAACCTAACCTAACCTAACCTAACCTAACCTAACCTAACCTAACCTAACCTAACCTAACCTAACCTAACCTAACCTAACCTAACCTAACCTAACCTAACCTAACCTAACCTAACCTAACCTAACCTAACCTAACCTAACCTAACCTAACCTAACCTAACCTAACCTAACCTAACCTAACCTAACCTAACCTAACCTAACCTAACCTAACCTAACCTAACCTAACCTAACCTAACCTAACCTAACCTAACCTAACCTAACCTAACCTAACCTAACCTAACCTAACCTAACCTAACCTAACCTAACCTAACCTAACCTAACCTAACCTAACCTAACCTAACCTAACCTAACCTAACCTAACCTAACCTAACCTAACCTAACCTAACCTAACCTAACCTAACCTAACCTAACCTAACCTAACCTAACCTAACCTAACCTAACCTAACCTAACCTAACCTAACCTAACCTAACCTAACCTAACCTAACCTAACCTAACCTAACCTAACCTAACCTAACCTAACCTAACCTAACCTAACCTAACCTAACCTAACCTAACCTAACCTAACCTAACCTAACCTAACCTAACCTAACCTAACCTAACCTAACCTAACCTAACCTAACCTAACCTAACCTAACCTAACCTAACCTAACCTAACCTAACCTAACCTAACCTAACCTAACCTAACCTAACCTAACCTAACCTAACCTAACCTAACCTAACCTAACCTAACCTAACCTAACCTAACCTAACCTAACCTAACCTAACCTAACCTAACCTAACCTAACCTAACCTAACCTAACCTAACCTAACCTAACCTAACCTAACCTAACCTAACCTAACCTAACCTAACCTAACCTAACCTAACCTAACCTAACCTAACCTAACCTAACCTAACCTAACCTAACCTAACCTAACCTAACCTAACCTAACCTAACCTAACTAACCTAACCTAACCTAACCTAACCTAACCTAACCTAACCTAACCTAACCTAACCTAACCTAACCTAACCTAACCTAACCTAACCTAACCTAACCTAACCTAACCTAACCTAACCTAACCTAACCTAACCTAACCTAACCTAACCTAACCTAACCTAACCTAACCTAACCTAACCTAACCTAACCTAACCTAACCTAACCTAACCTAACCTAACCTAACCTAACCTAACCTAACCTAACCTAACCTAACCTAACCTAACCTAACCTAACCTAACCTAACCTAACCTAACCTAACCTAACCTAACCTAACCTAACCTAACCTAACCTAACCTAACCTAACCTAACCTAACCTAACCTAACCTAACCTAACCTAACCTAACCTAACCTAACCTAACCTAACCTAACCTAACCTAACCTAACCTAACCTAACCTAACCTAACCTAACCTAACCTAACCTAACCTAACCTAACCTAACCTAACCTAACCTAACCTAACCTAACCTAACCTAACCTAACCTAACCTAACCTAACCTAACCTAACCTAACCTAACCTAACCTAACCTAACCTAACCTAACCTAACCTAACCTAACCTAACCTAACCTAACCTAACCTAACCTAACCTAACCTAACCTAACCTAACCTAACCTAACCTAACCTAACCTAACCTAACCTAACCTAACCTAACCTAACCTAACCTAACCTAACCTAACCTAACCTAACCTAACCTAACCTAACCTAACCTAACCTAACCTAACCTAACCTAACCTAACCTAACCTAACCTAACCTAACCTAACCTAACCTAACCTAACCTAACCTAACCTAACCTAACCTAACCTGACCTAACCCCAGTCCGGTGTCAACTGCCGTCCCGAACGCCACGTTTCTGAGTTGCTCCGCGCTTAAAAATTCGTTTAAGTAGGTTTTTTACGTCCGATTTTTGTGTGTTATACACCAAAAGACGCGGCTTAACTTGCGGCTTCTAGTCGTGCAAATTGTTTTTAAATCGGAGTAAAAGTGAAAAAGTTACAGTGAAAAAAGTGAAATTTTGGAAATTTCAAAATTTCAAAGTGAAACGCTGAGTGTTTAAGTGCTGTAACCCTACTTTTTTAAATTGTGGACTTGAACCCTGACACGGCCTCTACATGTGTTAAAAATTTGGATATTTTCTGAGCCATAGTCTCGGAGAAAAAGGCAAAAAAACAAGTACCACGTGGGCACGTGTTTCGAGAAGGAGAATCGTGCGACTACTTTTGAAGTCGCATTCTGGTAGCCAGCGTGGAGGGGAGCCGGGAGCAACTTTCGGAATTTCAATAAGTTAAGTGGCTGCAGAATAATTGAACTTTTAAATTTTGTGAAATTTTCAAAATTTTATATCTTAAAATCTAAAGCGAAGACCCCTAGATTTTATACTTAAATAGTGTTTAGGTTAATATAAGAAAGCTACATAAAATTTTTCAGATTTTTAATGTAAGTAGTTTTTTAATTAGGATTTTTTAAATTAATTTGTTGACCACGTGCTACCTTATTATAACGTGTTTCTAGGTATAAATATATATATATAAATTGAGAATACCTCTTGTATTATACATAAATTTTTGTAAAATTTTTAAATAAAAATTGGCCATTAAAATCAAAATTTTGTAAAAAATTTAATAATTTTTGTTAAAAATTAATTCAAAGGGGGCTTAAAACGGCAAAATACTTATTTAGCTGTCACCCTGACACCGAGACCTTCAATTAAGCCCAAACACGGCCCAAATCGGTTGAAAGCCGCCTGAAATAACGTATAGTGGTCTGAATTGGCGGCCATTTTGAAAAAATTAAAATCGATATAACTAACGATCTAGGAGTCGTAGCGAGTTGCGGTTTTCTTAGTGGAGTTAAGGGTGACGATCCACATCCGCCTCACTACTTTTCAAGCGTTTTGGTGCCAAAGGGTTTCAGATCCTGAAGGGCAGTTGAAACGATAGAGCGAGTCAGGACAAGCCAATTGGGCCCAAACACGGGCTTTCTACGACCACTGGAAGGAAAATTGTCCGGGGTCGAAGATTGATTCTGACAGTTCTTGAACTGTCAAACCAAACTTCAGACGCCGATAATATCCGAACCGAAGGTCGTAGAGGGCTCTAGTTTTCTCTGGGGACAAAGGCAGCACCTCTTCTACTCCGCTAGTTACCCTTCAGGAGTTTTCAGGAACTGAAAAATTTTCAGTGTAAAACTTCATCAAGTTATAGAGCTCGTCGAGCCCAGTCGGAAGACCCCAAGCACGACAGGTTTTGGACGGGTGGTCACGGAGAAACCGCTTGTAACCGGATTCTGGTGGCCATCTTGGATCGGCGACCAGAAATTCGGACTGCGGTTCCTGCGGGACCCCTTAGACTGGGACAGTCGTGTTTGGGTTCAAACGAGAGGGCTCGAAGAGACCTATCCTTGTAATCACTTAGATCGACTCTAGGTAGAGTCAAAAAAAAAATTTTTTTTTCTAAATTTTTTATTTTTATTTTATATTTTTTGGACTTTTAAATTTTGACGGGAATCGGGTCCTGAAGGCTTATAAGCCCTAGCTCAAGCCTCTTTACATCAGTAAAGGCTAAAAATAACTTAAAAGAGCTGGACTCTCCCTCATTAAAATAAGATTTTTAGTAGCTAGTTTTATTAACATATATATATATAGGATAGGTTAGTTTTTATTTTATACTTGACACAGACCCCCCTTTACAGGGTCTAACAAACATTTTATAAAGGGACAACTTTCCCCGATCCACCTACAATAACCAACACTACACACCGCACTCATACATACTCACATAATTAACATGTACCGCACACCCGTGACCTCTGGCGCTGCTAAAAAGCCCACCACTCCTAGTCCTGCTACCACAACCGCAGCAGCGCAGGACCCTGCTAGGACTTTTATCAAAAGACCAGACGCCAAAAGAAGGTCACTCGATAACATGGACCTATATAAAAAGCAGCAAAACAACTACGCTGCACTACCGAGTGAGCAGCTCCTCCAGGAGATAATGAAAACCTTCGAGGACATACCCTCGAAAGTTCATGAGTACCCTCAAATGAGGAGAGACATTAAACAGTTCCTGGAGGTGCAATCAGATAAGGGCATACGAAATATCTACGAGCTCAGTAGGCGTCTGAAAAGTCTCGAAGCAGAGGTCCCAAAAACAAGGACACCAACAAAGACCTCGTGTTCCGATGGGCAGGATGTTATCCTGAAAAAACTGAGAGAGGTGGAAGAAACATTGACCGAGCGGTTGAATGATATTGAACAGAGTCTGAAAACGGACATAGTAGGGCTCCATAATGGTAACGATGACCGAGGCTCCGACGTAATCGATAAGATCATCGACAAGATCGACGAAACCAGAGCTGCTATAGACCAAACGACCGAGGAGGTTGAAGGTCAAACGCACGCTCTCCTCAAAGATCTTGTCGGTGGTATTGCCGATGATGTCGTAGCAACCAAACAGGAACTAATGGAAGTCGCAAAAGGACTGGCATGTGAACGAAATATAGCCCCAGTACCTAGATCATACGCCAGTGTCGCAGCAGCCAAACCCGTCCACCGCCCTGCACTACACTCGATGGCGGTCACCTTCGAAAGTGGTCTTGAGACTGCTGACGAGGTGCTCGCCAGGGTGAAAAGGGCGGTCGATGCCAGAGGCACTGGCCTCAAAATTAATAGAGTAAGAAAGGCCAAGAACCAAACGGTTATATTAGGCTGCGACACTGAGGAGGAAAGGAAGAAAGTACAGGAAATGATAGAGAGTCGCGGAGAGGGACTGATAGTAGCGCCCATGAAAAATAAAAACCCTCTAGTTGTCTTGAAAGACGTGTTTGTGGACAGCGAAGATGAGGAAATAATCAAGGCGCTCCACGCTCAGAACAAAGACATCTTTGTGGGCCTACCTGAAGGGGAAACGGAAATGGTGATAAAATATAAAAAGCGTACAAGAAATCCCAGAACAGTACACATCATTCTGCAGGTAAAGCCCAACGTATGGCAGAGGATGACGGAGGCTGGAGCCCTCTATCTGGACCTTCAAAGGGTCAGAGTCGAGGACCAGTCACCGCTCATCCAATGCACGAAGTGTCTTGCATTCGGACATGGTCGGAAATTTTGCACCGAGAGTGTGGACAGATGTAGTCACTGTGGAGGACCGCATCTGCGCGAGAAATGCGCAGATTTTACAGCGGGAAATGAACCGCAGTGCTGCAACTGCTCACACTCTGGGTTGCCGAGGACCGACCATAACGCGTTCAGTGCCGACTGCCCAGTACGGAAAAAATGGGACTACTTGGCACGTACAAGCACGGCCTATGCATAACTCACAAGCAGGTTATTACACGACACGCACACATAAACACAAAAGAACACACAAACACAAACACGACACACGCAAACATGTAATACATAAAAACGATCACAACTGATATACAGAACGTATATTGAATATACACAAATATATCAGCACAAAAACACCTACACGAACCAAAAACAGTAACTCAAACAAAGGAAAAATGAAGTATAAAATGAAAACTGGCACAAGAAATAGTCAATAAATATGTATAAATTCAGTATATGTATGTTATTGGCTAGGCAAAAGTATGTTTTAGAAATACATAAGGAAATACAAAATCCGACACAACAGGACAGAATACACCAATCCTGCAAAATGCACAATTGAAAATATCTTGAAAAAAAAAAATGTAAAATGCAATGTAGTAACTAAATAAATAAAAGCACTAATTGTTGTACAAAATAGATATAAGAATAGTATTAAGGAAAAGCAAATCGAAGAATGTTAGAAATAAGATGATAAGTAAGTAGGTATATATCGATGTAATTATAGATGTAAGATAGAACTAAGAAATAAGAAATGTGAAAATGCTAGAAATATAATGATAAGTACAATAGTGAAAAGAACCTATGTAAGTTAATAAAGGTGTAAAAATAAGGAAGATGTAAATTAAAATAAGAATAAGTATATTGAATCTGTAAGGTTAGGTATTATATGTAAGCATAAATATTAGTGTAAACAAAACAGAAATTAAAATAAAATTGTGAGAACCTTTATTTTCCCAAATAAGAGAAAAAATAAATAAATATAAGCATAGAGTAGCGGGAGTCCCACCCGGCAAAGAATGAGCGTGGATGGAT
>JAUPFT010000027.1:41730488-42077988 GCA_036936625.1 Parnassius smintheus behrii | reverse complement strand
CTAACCTAACCTAACCTAACCTAACCTAACCTAACCTAACCTAACCTAACCTAACCTAACCTAACCTAACCTAACCTAACCTAACCTAACCTAACCTAACCTAACCTAACCTAACCTAACCTAACCTAACCTAACCTAACCTAACCTAACCTAACCTAACCTAACCTAACCTAACCTAACCTAACCTAACCTAACCTAACCTAACCTAACCTAACCTAACCTAACCTAACCTAACCTAACCTAACCTAACCTAACCTAACCTAACCTAACCTAACCTAACCTAACCTAACCTAACCTAACCTAACCTAACCTAACCTAACCTAACCTAACCTAACCTAACCTAACCTAACCTAACCTAACCTAACCTAACCTAACCTAACCTAACCTAACCTAACCTAACCTAACCTAACCTAACCTAACCTAACCTAACCTAACCTAACCTAACCTAACCTAACCTAACCTAACCTAACCTAACCTAACCTAACCTAACCTAACCTAACCTAACCTAACCTAACCTAACCTAACCTAACCTAACCTAACCTAACCTAACCTAACCTAACCTAACCTAACCTAACCTAACCTAACCTAACCTAACCTAACCTAACCTAACCTAACCTAACCTAACCTAACCTAACCTAACCTAACCTAACCTAACCTAACCTAACCTAACCTAACCTAACCTAACCTAACCTAACCTAACCTAACCTAACCTAACCTAACCTAACCTAACCTAACCTAACCTAACCTAACCTAACCTAACCTAACCTAACCTAACCTAACCTAACCTAACCTAACCTAACCTAACCTAACCTAACCTAACCTAACCTAACCTAACCTAACCTAACCTAACCTAACCTAACCTAACCTAACCTAACCTAACCTAACCTAACCTAACCTAACCTAACCTAACCTAACCTAACCTAACCTAACCTAACCTAACCTAACCTAACCTAACCTAACCTAACCTAACCTAACCTAACCTAACCTAACCTAACCTAACCTAACCTAACCTAACCTAACCTAACCTAACCTAACCTAACCTAACCTAACCTAACCTAACCTAACCTAACCTAACCTAACCTAACCTAACCTAACCTAACCTAACCTAACCTAACCTAACCTAACCTAACCTAACCTAACCTAACCTAACCTAACCTAACCTAACCTAACCTAACCTAACCTAACCTAACCTAACCTAACCTAACCTAACCTAACCTAACCTAACCTAACCTAACCTAACCTAACCTAACCTAACCTAACCTAACCTAACCTAACCTAACCTAACCTAACCTAACCTAACCTAACCTAACCTAACCTAACCTAACCTAACCTAACCTAACCTAACCTAACCTAACCTAACCTAACCTAACCTAACCTAACCTAACCTAACCTAACCTAACCTAACCTAACCTAACCTAACCTAACCTAACCTAACCTAACCTAACCTAACCTAACCTAACCTAACCTAACCTAACCTAACCTAACCTAACCTAACCTAACCTAACCTAACCTAACCTAACCTAACCTAACCTAACCTAACCTAACCTAACCTAACCTAACCTAACCTAACCTAACCTAACCTAACCTAACCTAACCTAACCTAACCTAACCTAACCTAACCTAACCTAACCTAACCTAACCTAACCTAACCTAACCTAACCTAACCTAACCTAACCTAACCTAACCTAACCTAACCTAACCTAACCTAACCTAACCTAACCTAACCTAACCTAACCTAACCTAACCTAACCTAACCTAACCTAACCTAACCTAACCTAACCTAACCTAACCTAACCTAACCTAACCTAACCTAACCTAACCTAACCTAACCTAACCTAACCTAACCTAACCTAACCTAACCTAACCTAACCTAACCTAACCTAACCTAACCTAACCTAACCTAACCTAACCTAACCTAACCTAACCTAACCTAACCTAACCTAACCTAACCTAACCTAACCTAACCTAACCTAACCTAACCTAACCTAACCTAACCTAACCTAACCTAACCTAACCTAACCTAACCTAACCTAACCTAACCTAACCTAACCTAACCTAACCTAACCTAACCTAACCTAACCTAACCTAACCTAACCTAACCTAACCTAACCTAACCTAACCTAACCTAACCTAACCTAACCTAACCTAACCTAACCTAACCTAACCTAACCTAACCTAACCTAACCTAACCTAACCTAACCTAACCTAACCTAACCTAACCTAACCTAACCTAACCTAACCTAACCTAACCTAACCTAACCTAACCTAACCTAACCTAACCTAACCTAACCTAACCTAACCTAACCTAACCTAACCTAACCTAACCTAACCTAACCTAACCTAACCTAACCTAACCTAACCTAACCTAACCTAACCTAACCTAACCTAACCTAACCTAACCTAACCTAACCTAACCTAACCTAACCTAACCTAACCTAACCTAACCTAACCTAACCTAACCTAACCTAACCTAACCTAACCTAACCTAACCTAACCTAACCTAACCTAACCTAACCTAACCTAACCTAACCTAACCTAACCTAACCTAACCTAACCTAACCTAACCTAACCTAACCTAACCTAACCTAACCTAACCTAACCTAACCTAACCTAACCTAACCTAACCTAACCTAACCTAACCTAACCTAACCTAACCTAACCTAACCTAACCTAACCTAACCTAACCTAACCTAACCTAACCTAACCTAACCTAACCTAACCTAACCTAACCTAACCTAACCTAACCTAACCTAACCTAACCTAACCTAACCTAACCTAACCTAACCTAACCTAACCTAACCTAACCTAACCTAACCTAACCTAACCTAACCTAACCTAACCTAACCTAACCTAACCTAACCTAACCTAACCTAACCTAACCTAACCTAACCTAACCTAACCTAACCTAACCTAACCTAACCTAACCTAACCTAACCTAACCTAACCTAACCTAACCTAACCTAACCTAACCTAACCTAACCTAACCTAACCTAACCTAACCTAACCTAACCTAACCTAACCTAACCTAACCTAACCTAACCTAACCTAACCTAACCTAACCTAACCTAACCTAACCTAACCTAACCTAACCTAACCTAACCTAACCTAACCTAACCTAACCTAACCTAACCTAACCTAACCTAACCTAACCTAACCTAACCTAACCTAACCTAACCTAACCTAACCTAACCTAACCTAACCTAACCTAACCTAACCTAACCTAACCTAACCTAACCTAACCTAACCTAACCTAACCTAACCTAACCTAACCTAACCTAACCTAACCTAACCTAACCTAACCTAACCTAACCTAACCTAACCTAACCTAACCTAACCTAACCTAACCTAACCTAACCTAACCTAACCTAACCTAACCTAACCTAACCTAACCTAACCTAACCTAACCTAACCTAACCTAACCTAACCTAACCTAACCTAACCTAACCTAACCTAACCTAACCTAACCTAACCTAACCTAACCTAACCTAACCTAACCTAACCTAACCTAACCTAACCTAACCTAACCTAACCTAACCTAACCTAACCTAACCTAACCTAACCTAACCTAACCTAACCTAACCTAACCTAACCTAACCTAACCTAACCTAACCTAACCTAACCTAACCTAACCTAACCTAACCTAACCTAACCTAACCTAACCTAACCTAACCTAACCTAACCTAACCTAACCTAACCTAACCTAACCTAACCTAACCTAACCTAACCTAACCTAACCTAACCTAACCTAACCTAACCTAACCTAACCTAACCTAACCTAACCTAACCTAACCTAACCTAACCTAACCTAACCTAACCTAACCTAACCTAACCTAACCTAACCTAACCTAACCTAACCTAACCTAACCTAACCTAACCTAACCTAACCTAACCTAACCTAACCTAACCTAACCTAACCTAACCTAACCTAACCTAACCTAACCTAACCTAACCTAACCTAACCTAACCTAACCTAACCTAACCTAACCTAACCTAACCTAACCTAACCTAACCTAACCTAACCTAACCTAACCTAACCTAACCTAACCTAACCTAACCTAACCTAACCTAACCTAACCTAACCTAACCTAACCTAACCTAACCTAACCTAACCTAACCTAACCTAACCTAACCTAACCTAACCTAACCTAACCTAACCTAACCTAACCTAACCTAACCTAACCTAACCTAACCTAACCTAACCTAACCTAACCTAACCTAACCTAACCTAACCTAACCTAACCTAACCTAACCTAACCTAACCTAACCTAACCTAACCTAACCTAACCTAACCTAACCTAACCTAACCTAACCTAACCTAACCTAACCTAACCTAACCTAACCTAACCTAACCTAACCTAACCTAACCTAACCTAACCTAACCTAACCTAACCTAACCTAACCTAACCTAACCTAACCTAACCTAACCTAACCTAACCTAACCTAACCTAACCTAACCTAACCTAACCTAACCTAACCTAACCTAACCTAACCTAACCTAACCTAACCTAACCTAACCTAACCTAACCTAACCTAACCTAACCTAACCTAACCTAACCTAACCTAACCTAACCTAACCTAACCTAACCTAACCTAACCTAACCTAACCTAACCTAACCTAACCTAACCTAACCTAACCTAACCTAACCTAACCTAACCTAACCTAACCTAACCTAACCTAACCTAACCTAACCTAACCTAACCTAACCTAACCTAACCTAACCTAACCTAACCTAACCTAACCTAACCTAACCTAACCTAACCTAACCTAACCTAACCTAACCTAACCTAACCTAACCTAACCTAACCTAACCTAACCTAACCTAACCTAACCTAACCTAAACTAACCTAACCCAGTTGCAATCGATCCGCGCTCGAAAACGCATCATTTTGCACGTGCTCCAACTTAAAAAATTCAAAATAGTGGGTTATTGTGGTCCGATTTGGACAAGTGAAGTGTCGGCAGGTGTGGAAACCTAAAACCTATACACCTGAATTGAGAAAACAACCCGGACTTTTCCTGGTGAAGCACAGGAACAAGAAAACTACCTTTTTTGAGGTTAGTTTTCTAGAAATAAACGTTTAGACGTCAGTATCTTTTGATTTTGACGAGTGCCCCCTCAAAATTCGACTGCCCCAAGCAGGGCTTTAGTGATCTGCTGATTTTGGGTGCAATAGAAAAAATTTTGGACCACGGATTTCGGAGTAATCCTCAAAAAAACAAGTACCACGTGGTGCTGAAAATCAAGAACGGAAGTAGCTACCGGGCTGAAAATTTTCAAGAACCAAGAATTAGATAAGAAGAGAGCTTCAAAACAGTTTGTCGATTTTTATGTTGTATATTTTTTAAGTTATTACATTTTCAAAATTGAAATTTCGAACACAATTTTCTCAGATTGTATAGCGTTCGCGAAAATTTTGCAACTGCTATCTTTTGCGCGCTAACCGAAACTATATATAAACGTGTTTAAATTTTAAAATTTACTTGCAAAAACTATTAAAACAATTAATTTTGTTAAAAAATATTATTTTTAAAATTTTTATATAAAATAGTAAATAAATTTAAAAAATTTGTGCGGTATAGGATTAAGTATATATTCTTAATATTTATCAAATTTTTTCTGGATTTTTCCGACATCGGGTTTCGAAGATATAAAATTTTATGTATTTTTATCCAATTACTAGTAAATAAATAGAAATAAATTAAAATTGACACTAAATATAGTCTAATTACATAGAAGACGACTTAATTAAGCCCAAACTCAACATCAAAAGTCCCAAAATTGGCGATTTTAGAAAAAATTCAACAATTTGGTTTTTTGGTTTTATTTTTTATTTGCTTGTATCTTCGAAGATCCTGGTCGTAGAAACCTCGGATTTTAAACATAGGCTTTAGGAGCAAAAAGTTTATAATAGTAATTAGTTTTCAGGCGTATTGGATGCCTGAAATTTTTTTTCTCCTGAAACCATTTTCAGGACACAATTTAGGTCCAGCCCAGCTTTATATTCCAAACCCCGTCTCCGTACGACTTTTAGTTTTAAAGTTACAGGCTTCTAAAGATAGCTTTTGACAGCTGGGCGGCCATCTTGAAAAACTTCAAACTGCCAGAACTTCGGCCCTAGGCGTCGCAGAAACCTGCGGATTTTGATACTTGCATTTCGGGATTGAGTTCTACCAACCCCCCGAAGTTCAGGCTTTTTGGAGCCCATATTTTTTAGTGTTCTGAAAGTGACTTTAGCGGACAGATTAGGAAAACTATCGGAGCATGGTCGAAACGCGGATCTTCTGCGACTACTAGAAGCAAAGTTATCGGCATTTGAAACTCAACTTTGACATTTAAGCGGCCATTTTGAAAAACTTTAAAAGCTTATATCTGCCGAACGGGAAGTCGTAGAAGACTGGGACTTTGATTATAAATATTAAAAAGGAGTCTAGAAACGGACTGATAGGTTTTCAGGCATTTTCAGTATCAAAATTTTTTGTGTCCTGAAAAGCGTAATACATTGCAGCCCTGGCCAAACCCACCAAAAGGAGCCCAAGCACAAAGCTGTAAGCCCACTCGTTCGGGAGATACAGCGTTTTAACCAAAGAACTGGCAGCCATATTGCTTTGCAACCAGGATTTTAAAGCGCTGTAACTACTGAACCTTTTGGGCTGGACTTATCGAGTTTGGGTTCTTTGGAAAGGGCTCGAGGAGCGCTTTTAATGGTCTAGGAGAAATTGACTCTACATAGAGCCAGGGACCTGTTAACCTGTAAGTCCAAGTTTTGGAAATTTTTACAAAAAAAATTTTTTAGTCATAGTTAAGTGTTATATTTTAGGAACTTTTCATCACGAACTTGTATATTTATTATAAGCTTAGACAATAGAACGAAGTAGAGTATATACTCTACATAAAGAAATTTATTTTCATATTTACTCTTTTTAAGTTATTTCCTTTGACGCGGTACCAGGTACAAATAACCTTTAACTGAGAACAACTCTGAACTCAACACAAGCCGTGTCGAACTGCAAATATATAATTTTATTTTTATACAACTTATACAAATTTATTTTATCTTACTTTATTTTGATTTTATTTTGTGACCAATTCTTTTGAACAAAAGACGCGTTCCCCCTTAACATGTTGGGCATCCGAACCCCCGCTAAAAAGACCGAGGACAGCGCCAAAGACATGAGCTCTCACGGCTCTCCCAGTGGGACAGAGAAGGCAGGACCTTCTCCAAAGAATAACCAGAAGACGCTGGTCTCTAGCGTGAGGAGAAGTATAGGGGAATGGGAGACAGGAAAAGTAGAAACGGAAGCCAGACCACAAAGCTCTCCAAAAAAGGTGGCCCCGGATACTCGTCAAAAACAAAAAATCACGCTGTCTCAGGAAGCAAGGGGTACAACCCGCAGAACATCAGAGGAGGCATCAGAAGGTCTACAGAAAACGGAGAACGCAAAATATATGGACCGTCTGACTGAGGCTCGTGCCTGCCTCCACAAAGCTAAACTGCACCTTAGCAATTCGCGCAACCTAAGAACGGATATTAAAACCGAGGTCACCCAGGCTATAGAAAGGCTTTACCAGCTAGTTAAAGAGGCGGAGACAGGGAAGAACATAGGAAAAGAGAGTAAATTAAAGGAGCAAGAGAAAATAGAGGAAAAAAGGGATAATGAATATGAAAGAGATAAATTAGAACAACATAATAAACTAATAAATAAGTTAGAAGAACATGGAAAACTTTTGGCAGAAAATAGCAAAGAGATTGGAAATTTAAGGGAAGAAATGAAAAAGCAAGAAAATAAAGAAGAAAAAGCAACATACGCAAATATACTAGCTGGGAAACCGAAAAGATCATTTCCAGAAAACATGACCATGCATTCGTTGGCAATTACGTCAACAGACGAAATGGAGACAGGAGATCAGGTGATAGAGAAGTTAAGAAAGGTAATAAATGCCAAAGAGGACGGACTCAAAATAGATAGAATTAGGAAAGCAAGGGACAGAAAAGTAATAGTAGGATGCTGTACCCAGGGAGAGATAAATAAAGTTAAGGAAAGCTTAAAAAAGGCAAGTCAACACTTAAATGTAGACGAAATAAAAAACAAGGACCCGCTTGTAATTCTTAAAGATGTGTTGCAATACAACTCGGAGGAAGAGATAATAAAGGCAATTAGGATCCAAAACAAACAACTCTTTAAAGACCTGGAAGAAAACGAAAGCCGAATGGAGATGAAATATAAGAAAAAGACCAGAAATCCGCACACGTCCCACATAGTGATGAGAGTCTCACCACAGCTTTGGAATCGTCTCACAGAAGTAGGAGTGATTCATATTGATCTTCAACGAGTGAGGGTAGAAGATCAATCCCCACTCATCCAATGTTCACGGTGCTTAGGATACGGGCATACCAAGCGCCTGTGCAATGAGACGACAGAAGTCTGCAGCCACTGTGGAGGCCCACACCTCAGGACGGAGTGCACCGACTGGCTTTCCGGAGAAGTACCATCATGCAGAAACTGCATAAAAGCCAAAATGGATAAAAAAGAACATAACGCGTTCAGTTCAGACTGCCCAGTAAGAAGGAGATGGGAGACCTTGGCAAGATCCACCGTGGCTTATTGCTAAGGTGGTCCTAGGGTCTGGCATAAACTTCGACGCGGGCAACCGCCGGTATCGCGCGATGCAGGCAAATCTCCAGAGATCCGAGTTAGCTACGGCTGAGTTGATCACCGAAGCGACCTGGAAAAAAATATCCTTTGCACTGATCCAGGAGCCCTACATTGGAAGTATTGGGGAGATGAAGCACTACCCAGGGACACGAATAATACAATGTCACCGAGAACCCAACACCGAAAAGGTCATTAAGGCAGCCATTGTATTGTTCGACGACACCATTAACGTAACCCAGTGTCCTAGTCTAACAACGGAAAACATCGCGGTTGCTAAATTGAGGACAGGGACCTGGGAGATGGGAGTGGCGTCAGTCTATCTGGAATGCGACAAACCAATCGACCCATACATGAAAACGATTGAGAAAGCCGTGGAATCTCTGGGGACTGTCAACGTGATACTTGGCGGAGACGTGAACGCGTGGAACAGCTGGTGGGGAAGCCGGGAGGTGGACAGTAGAGGGCTAGATGTTGCTGCAAAACTGGACGAACTGGAGCTCCATATACTCAACCGGGGAACTGAACCCACTTTTGACACCATCAGAGGTGGAAAAAGGTTCTCTAGTTGTGTTGATATAACTACCTGTTCGACGAGCCTACTTGGGAGGGTAGATAACTGGAGACTTTCTGACGAAATCACGAGTTCGGATCACAAGGCAATCCTGTTTGACATAAATTTAGAAAAATCAGTAGGCACTGATGTAAATAGAACAACTAGAAAATACAATACAAAAAAGGCAAACTGGAGCGAGTTTCGTGGGAAACTCATCCAGGTTTGGAGCAGTAAATCAATAAACAAAATAGAAATAGATAAAATAGAAACAATAGAAAAATTGGAAACAAAAATAGAAGAAGTCACGGAAACAATAATAGAAACATGCGAAATATACATACCCAAATTAAAAAACAAAATACGAACGGGATTGCCTTGGTGGACCGAAGAGCTAACACAGCGCAAAAAAGAAGTCTCCAGACTAAAACGTCGTATTACATGTGCAGCACCAGTTCGTCGAGAGTGGGTGGTTCAGCAATATCTTGAGGTCAAAGAAAAATACCAACAGGAGGTAAAAAGGGCTCAAACTTCCAGCTGGAAAGACTTCTGCAGCAAACAAGAGCGCGAGTCAATGTGGGACAGCATCTACAGGGTGATAGGCCACACATCGCAGAGACAAGAGGATATTCCCCTTGTCCTGAATGGGAAAACATTAGGAAATGTGGAATCTGCAAAGACCTTGGGGAAGTCGTTCTATCCGGAAGACGATACACAGGAAGATGATGAAGGTCACAGACAAATGAGAGAAGCAGCGAGCGTAGTAAATGCACGGTCGCATGATAATTCATGCGATCCACCTTTTACGATGGAAGAGTTAATGTGGTCTGTGACCAGTTTCAACCACAAAAAGGCACCAGGTGATGACGGTCTTACAGCCGACATATGCAATGAAGCTATTATCCTGAACCCCACAATGTTTTTGGCGCTGTTTAATAAATGCCTCAGTTTGTCCCTTTTTCCCAAAAAATGGAAAAAGGCAGTAGTAGTGGTGCTGCGAAAGCCTGGCAAAGACGATTATACACATCCCAAGTCCTATAGGCCAATTGGACTGCTATCAGTACTTGGGAAAATCTTTGAAAAAATATTGGTGCAAAGAATTAAATGGCACATTCTACCTAATATTAGCCGCAAACAATATGGCTTTATGCCACAGCGCAGTACCGAGGACTCCCTCTATGATATGATGCAATTCATAAAATTCAAACTCAAAAATAAAGAACTGATCGTAGTCGTATCCTTGGACATAGAGGGAGCCTTCGATAACGCCTGGTGGCCGGCAATAAGATGCAGACTGGCAGAGACGAGGTGCCCGATAAATTTAAGGCGCCTCGCAGACAGTTACTTCAAAGATAGGACAGTCTGCATCAGATACAGCGGGGTAGAATGGGTCCAAAATACCACAAAGGGATGTGTTCAAGGGTCCATAGGGGGTCCTATTTTTTGGAATTTGCTGCTTGACCCATTATTAAAAGAATTAAATGACAAAGGGGAATACTGCCAGGCTTTCGCAGATGACGTTGTCCTGATCTTCTCGGGGGACAAGGCATCGGAAGTGCAGGATCGGACCAACGCAGCACTCGCACATGTCCAGAAGTGGGGAGTCAGAAACAAGCTTAAATTTGCTCCGCATAAAACTAAAGCAATGGTGATTACCAAAAAAATTAAGTATGACTCACCACTTCTGAAGATGGGCGGGGAAGACATAGCGTTGACCAAAGAAATTAAAATCTTGGGGCTCACGATTGATAACAAATTGACCTACAACACACATGTAAAAAACGTGTGTCGTAAGGCGCAAAGTCTCTATTGCCAACTATCGAGAGCAGCCAGGATCAGTTGGGGCCTGAACCCCGAGATCATCAGGACAATCTACGTCGCGGTGACGGAGCCGATCATTATGTATGCGGCAAGTGTATGGGCACCAACTACACACAAACGGGAAACCAAAAAGCAGCTCGACATGGTACAACGCGGGTTCGTTCAGAAAATTGTAAAATCTTATAAATCCGTATCTCTACACTCGGTCCTGCTACTTGCGGGGCTGCTTCCTTTGGACCTAAGGGTACGGGAAGCAGCCTTGCTTTATGAAATAAGAAAAGGATATTCCCGGCAAGTGGTGGGGGACCGAGATGTGGAGAGGAAAATAGATTTCTCTAAAATACCTCACCCCGCGAGTCAAGTTGGGCTGCAATTTATATGCCTGGAGGACCGTGCACAAATTGACCAATACGACAACAAAAGCTTAAAAATATACACAGACGGAAGCAAAATAGAGGGGAAAGTCGGCGCTGCGTTATCTATTTGGAATGACGTAGCGGAGACAAGTACCCGAAAAATAAAATTGGAAAATTTCTGCACGGTCTACCAGGCGGAGTTGCTGGCAATACTTGAGGCAACAAACCACGCGCTTAAAGACCAGGCAAAGAGTTGTAACATCTATAGCGACTCAAGATCTGCTCTCGAAACAGTCATCCGCAACGTTTCCCTCCATCCCCTACATTTATGCAAAATTTGGGATTTTTCTGAGCTATAGTCTCAGAATAAAAGGCAAAAAAACAAGTCCCACGTGGGCACGTGTTTTGTGAAGGAGGATCGTGCGGCTTCTTTTGGAGTCGAATTCTGATGGCCAGTGTGGAGAGGAGCCGGGAGCAGTTTTAGGAACTTTCATAAGTTAAGTGGCTAAAGAGATATTGAACTTTTAAATTTTTTCAAAATTTTGTAATTTAATTTCTCAAAAACTAAAGTGAAGACCTGTAGTTTTTATAATAAAATGATATAAAGATTAATAATAGAAATGTCTACAAAAAATTTGAGATTTTTCTTGTAAGTAGTTTGTAAATTAGGATTTTTTAAATTATTTAGTTGAACACGTGGTACCTTTTGTTACCTGTAAATAAGTTGAAAAATATATAAACATATTAAGGACAATGTAAATAACGTATTAAAATTTTTGTAGATTTTTAAAACGAAACTTGGCCATAAAAATCTAAAAATTTTAAAAAATTATACAATTTTCGTTAAAAATTTAATTAAGGGGGGCTTAAAACGCCAAGATATCTGTTTATTTTAAAGCTTGACACTGAGACCTTTTAGATGAGTCCAAAGACGGGCCGAATCGGATAAAGGACGCCCAAAATAGCCCATGCTTTCTGGACCGGCGGCCATTTTGAAAAATTTAAAAAGCCCATAACTCCCGAACTAGAAGTCTCAGAAGACTGGGATTTTGACTTAAGATATCTGCAACGACTTTTAGAATAAGCCAAAAGTTTTTTAGGAGGTTCGGATTCCAAAAATTTGGTACCCTGAAAGCTATATCACATGGTAAACCTAGTTGAGCCCAACAAAATGAGCCCAGGCACGGATCTGTAAGCCTATTCGTTCGGAAGTTACAGCGCTTTAACCATACTTTTGGCAGCCATCTTGTTTTGGAACCAGAACTTCAAAGCGCGGTAACTTTGGAACCTCTTTAGCTAGTTATATCGAGTTTGGGGTCTTTGAAAAGGGCTCAAAAAGCGCTTTTAGTTGGTTATGTAAAATATACTCTACGTAGAGCCGAAAACTAGTTAGCCAAAAACTCGGGAAAAAACGGTCCTAAAGAGAAAAAATTTTGCTCATCTGCACATACTTTTGTGCGTCATTGACCAAGACTCTACATAGAGTAACATTGTACTTCCTTTATATGTGTGATATATAGATTATTTTCTTATATTTTTACATTTTACTTTATAAATTAAGTTTTATAGTTAAGTTTATATTTTGACTTTACTCTAGTCTTACCTTGTATTGTAACATTGCATTTTTAATAGTTTTATTTGACTTTAGAAAGAAATTATTTTCTTTCTTTTACTTTCTAGTATTAAAAATTTAACAATTTGTTAAAAATTGTTTAACGAAATCCGTGACCTCCCCGTGAAATTTTTCTCTTAATTTACTGTTTGCTGATTTAATTACATACCCCTTTACTTACATTCTTTTTGACGGTACACGGACACATAACTCCAAAATGTTTGGAATTAGAACACCAACCAAATCGACACAGACTGAAAAGTCACCTCCTAAAACAGGAAGTGAAACTTCAAAAGTAAGACGTAGCATAGATGACTGGGAAGCTAACATTGATTCCACCCCATCCATGACTAGCACGACGATGCAGGCGGGTACTGCTAAAACAAAACAAACGGTATCGGCGTCACAAAACAGTAAAATTACGCATAAAACTCCGCCAAAGCAGCATTATGAAAATCGAACAATGGAAGCAAAGGCTTGTTTAACAAAAGGCAAGCTCCATTTGAATGCCTCTCGAAATACAAAAACAGAGATAAAAAATAGCATTGTAGAAGTACTAGATCGGTTATATCAGCTTGTTAAAGAGGCTGAAATAGAGCTAAAGGCGAAAAAGTCAAAAGGAGAAAAGGAAAAGAGTGAAAAGGTGGAGCTGGAAACTGCAATCATTGACTCTACCTTCTCAGTCGTGGATTCAGACCTAAAAACAAGGATTGAAGAGCACGCAATATTGCTGTTAGAAACAAATAAAAAGATGGAAGAGTTGAAAGAATCGATGGAAAAGCAAAGAGGAACCCTAGAGCGAGTGACAGTGCCAACATACGCGAATGTTACTGCAGACAAAATTATAAAAACTTTGCCAAAACGTAGTACCCTACATTCCGTAGTAGTTTCATCAAAAGATGAAACTGAAACCGGGGAAGAGGTGATGGATAAGGTCAGAAAAGCAGCTGATGCAAAAGAAGGGTGGATAAAAGTTGGAAGGGTAAGGAAAGCAAGGGATAGAAAAATCATTATGGGCTTTGAAACAAAAGAGGATAGGAACAAAATGAAAAACCGGCTTGAAAAAGAAGGAATAAATCTCACCATCGAAGAAGTCAAAAACAAAGACCCACTTTTGATCCTCAGAAATGTACTTCTTGTTAACACAGACGAAGACGTCATGAAGGCTCTGAGGAATCAAAACCGCGGTGTCTTTCACGGTCTCGAAGAAGGTGAGATCAGAATGGAAATAAAATATAGGAGAAAAACAAGAAATCCCCACACCAGCCATATTGTCGTCAGTGTTTCGCCTATCATTTGGCAAAGAGTTATTGAAATTGGGAGTGTCCATATTGATTTACAACGTGTTAGAGCAGAAGACCAATCCCCACTGGTGCAATGCACCCGCTGCTTAGGATATGGACACGGTAAGAGGTTCTGTAAAGATTTATCGGACCTGTGCAGCCACTGTGGTGGCCCCCACTTAAGATCCGAGTGTAGTGACTGGCTTGCTGGTGAACCACCCAAGTGTCGAAACTGCTCAAAAGCAAAACTGTACCAGACAGAACACAATGCTTTTAGCTCAAATTGCCCAACACGTCGGAAGTGGGATGAACTAGCCCGATCAACTATAGCGTATTGCTAAAGGTGCACAAGTTCAACAAACCCACTATAAAATAATTCAAGCGAACCTCCAGCGCAAAAAGTTAGCAACTCACGAACTTTTTATTGAAGCTCAGAAGCGTGGAGCTGATATAGTACTACTTCAAGAACCGTATGTGGGTGGTGCTAGCACCATGAAAGGCCAAAGAGGCGTGAGGGTTTTCCAAAACTCTGGCCCAGGAGAAGGGACTGTTAAGGCAGCGGTAGCCGTTTTCAACATTGACTTAAACGTAAAACAGTACCCAAAACTCACCACAAACAACATCATTGTGGTGGGAATTCAAACTAGAGCTTGGGAAATAACACTCGTCTCGTATTACTTCGAACCAGATCAGCCCATAGAGCCCTACATTGATCACCTCAAAAAGATAGAACAAGAAATTGGATCTACAAAATGGATTGCTGGAGGTGACGCAAACTCAAAAAGTACATGGTGGGGAAGTCCGACCGTTGACCACAGAGGAGAAGAATTGGCAGGAGCCCTCGAGGAGCTGGGCCTGAATATACTGAACAGTGGGAAAATTCCGACCTTTGACACCATCCGAGGAGGAAAACGATATTTCAGCTACGTCGACATAACAGCCTGCTCGACAGACATCTTGGACTTGGTAGAGGACTGGACAGTTGATGAGGGTCTCACAAGCTCAGACCACAACGGAATTGTTTTTAACATTCGGCTTCAAAAATCAATAGGTTTAAGAGTAAATAGAACGACGAGATTATTTAATACCAAGAAGGCAAATTGGCCTAAGTTTCATGAGAAACTTAAGCAATTGCTGTCAGAAATTAAATTCACCAAACCAGAAATAGAAAAAATTGAAACCATAGAACAAATAGATATAGCAACAGATAAATTAACTAAATCAATAACAGAAACTTGCAAGCAGACAATGCCAACCAAAAAAGCTACAGAAGAGCTTAACTTGCCGTGGTGGTCTGAGAAGCTCGCCGAGATGAAAAAGGAAGTCACTACCAAGAAACGTAGGATTAAATGCGCAGCCCCAGTCCGTAGACAGAAGGTCGTAAAAGAGTACCTGGAACAAAAAGAGAGGTATGAGTCAGAAGCGGTCAAAGCTCAGATCGAGAGCTGGAAAGACTTTTGCTGCAAACAGGATAAAGAGGGGGTCTGGGAGGGTATCTATAGGGTAATTGGGAGAACAATGCGCAGGGACGAGGACGTGCCACTGGAAATGAACAATGTGGTGTTGAACGCACAAGGATCAGTGAAGTTACTGGCGGAAACTTTCTTTCCGGAAGACCAAACAGAAGGCGAAACCACTTACCATCGCATCATAAGAACAAAAGCTGACGAAGTAAATTCCATCGAGCAAGATGACCTGTGTGATCCTTTGTTCACAATGTCAGAATTGAAACAGGCGTATCAATCATTCAACCCCAAAAAGGCTCCAGGAGCGGACGGTTTCACGGCCGATATATGCCTACATGCTATTGAAAGCAACCCTGAGCTTTTTCTGGCCTTCCTCAATAAATGCTTTATGCTACAGCACTTTCCAGAAACCTGGAAAAAAGCTACTGTTATAGTGCTTAAAAAACCAGGGAAAGTAGACTACACCATTCCAAAAGCGTACAGGCCTATTGGACTGCTACCTATATTGGGAAAGATTTTCGAGAAAATGCTGGTGGCCCGCCTCAAATTCCACCTATTGCCAAGGATGAGTACTCGCCAGTACGGGTTCATGCCACAGAAGAGCACTGAAGACTCCCTCTATATATTAATGCAGTTCATCCACATGAAGCTAGATCAAAAGAAAATCATAGCACTCGTATCATTGGACATAGAGGGGGCTTTTGATAGCGCCTGGTGGCCAGCCATACGAGTTCGACTGGCTGAGGAAAGGTGTCCGCTAAATTTGAGGAGGGTTATGGATAGTTATCTCAGAGACAGGAAAGTCGTAGTCAAATACGCTGGAGAGGAATACACCAAGGGCACAAGCAAAGGTTGTGTTCAAGGATCCATAGGAGGCCCAATCCTATGGAATCTCTTATTGGACCCTCTCTTGAAAAATTTGGAATGCAGGGGAGATTATTGTCAGGCATTTGCGGATGACGTCGTTTTGGTCTTCGACGGCGATACGGCACACGAGGTGGAGAGACGTGCCAATGCCACTCTCGAACATGTCCGGGCGTGGGGTGTTGAAAATAAACTGAAATTTGCTCCACATAAAACAAATGTGATGATTTTAACTAGGAAACTGAAATACGTCACACCACGCCTAAGCATGGGAGGTACTGACATTGACACGTCAAAAGAAATAAAACTACTGGGTGTAACTTTTGACGATAAACTCACTTTTAATACCCATGTAGCCAATGTGTGTAGAAAAGCAATCGGCATCTACAAACAACTTTGCAAATCGGCGAAGGTTAGTTGGGGACTTCATCCGGAAGTAATAAGAATAATATATCTTGCCACCGTAGAGCCAATTATTCTTTACGCTGCTAGCGTCTGGGCACAAGCTGCAAAAAAGCTGGGGGTAATTAAACAACTATCCGTAGTCCAACGCGGTATTGCGCAAAAAATATGCAAAGCCTACCGAACGGTCTCTCTGAATTCGGCGCTAGTACTGGCTGGAATACTCCCCCTGGACCTCCGAGTCCGCGAGGCGGCTTCATTATATGAAGCCAAGAGAGGGGTGCCCCAGCCAGTGTTGGCGGGAAGGGAAGTCGAGAGAATGGCTTCAGCTGTTGAGGGCGCACACCCTGCTGAGCGTCTGGAATTAGAAGTCACAAGTTTGGTAAATGAGGAACAGGTGAACAGATACAGCAAACTAGACGTCCACATATTTACGGACGGGAGCAAAATTGAGGGCAAGGTTGGCGCTGCCCTTTCCGAATGGAGAAACAAAACCGAAAATAAAGCCCTCAAATTTGCTCTACCAACATACTGTACAGTATATCAAGCCGAGCTTTTGGCCATTTGCAGGGCGACTAGGCGAATCCTCAAACACAGCGCGTCCTCCTTTGGAATTTACAGTGACTCAATGGCGGCCCTTCAAACGATCAAAAACCCAAAGTGCCTGCACCCGTTAGCCGTGGAATGCAGAGATAACTTAAGATCAATATCTCTCCAAGACAAAGTAGTAACTTTGTTTTGGATTAAAGCCCACGCGGGCTTAGAGGGGAATGAGCGAGCAGATGGTCTAGCAAAAGAGGCTGCCAAAAATTCCAAAGTGAGACCGGATTACGATCTTTGCCCGGTTTCGTTCGTCAAGCGAAGCATTCGAGTAGCAACGCTGGACGAATGGAATCGAAGATATCAGATTGGCGAGACAGCAAACATTACAAAGTTGTTTTTCCCAGACGTGAAAATGGCCTACCGAATTGTAAGAAAATTCGAAGCAAGCAGCGTGACGACTCAAATCATGACGGGGCACGGTGGATTTTCGGAATACTTACACCGTTTTAAGTGTAGAGAGAATCCATCGTGCATCTGCGACTACGGAGTTGAGGAAACTGTGCCACACATTTTGCTGGAGTGTCCCGTATATGCCGCAGAGCGCCTGAAAATAGAAAATGAAATTAAATTAAAGTTAATAAAAGAGAATATAAGTATTATAATGATTAGTAAATATAGAGAAAAATTTATGAGTTATTGTTTAAAAATCGCAAAAAGAGTAATAACTAGGAATAAAACTGTTTAAGAAAGGATGCTGTCATAATATATTGTATTATATTACAGATCAGCATTATAAATAAGTTGTAATATGTATAATAATAAATTATATAGAATATAAGCAATAACTAAGAAAAATATTAGTCAAGTAAGTAATAAATAAGTTGTCACTGCCCCTAGCATTAAGTATTCGAATATGTTGTTTGCATGCATTAGATTAAGAGTAGCAGGACTCCCGAACGAAAACCCGGAGTCCTCTACACCCTTCATTATATCAAGGACAAAGGAAATAAAAAACAAGAATTTAAAGTCCGTGTCGAGCTGACAATGTCTCTGACCTTTATGTCAGAGGGAAACAGCAAAGCATACAAAAAAAAAAAAAAAAAAAAAAAAAAAACCTAACCTAACCTAACCTAACCTAACCTAACCTAACCTAACCTAACCTAACCTAACCTAACCTAACCTAACCTAACCTAACCTAACCTAACCTAACCTAACCTAACCTAACCTAACCTAACCTAACCTAACCTAACCTAACCTAACCTAACCTAACCTAACCTAACCTAACCTAACCTAACCTAACCTAACCTAACCTAACCTAACCTAACCTAACCTAACCTAACCTAACCTAACCTAACCTAACCTAACCTAACCTAACCTAACCTAACCTAACCTAACCTAACCTAACCTAACCTAACCTAACCTAACCTAACCTAACCTAACCTAACCTAACCTAACCTAACCTAACCTAACCTAACCTAACCTAACCTAACCTAACCTAACCTAACCTAACCTAACCTAACCTAACCTAACCTAACCTAACCTAACCCAGAGTTGCGCTCTAAACGCTGCCCCGTAAGCAGTACTTTTGAACCGCTCCGCGATTAAAAATCAAAGTCATAGGTCAAAGTTAACCGATATTCAAGTGTTATACACCAAAATACGCGTTTTACTGAAACGAATATAGTGACAGTTTTGGAAAAGTGAAAAGTGCGGAAATCACGAAATTATTAAGGAAAAACAAATTTTTCCTAACCTAAAAAACTTTAATGTTGAACGCTGCTGAAACAAGATCGATGACATAGCAGTTTATTAGTGTCAAAAGAAGCTCCTTCGCGGGCTTCATCATCAGCAACCTTCACTGGATTTTTCTGACATCTGTGCGTGGAAATATCGCCAGAAAAACAAAACCACGTGGACACGTGTTTCCAGAACGACGGGTCTGCGGCTGATTTTGACAACGTGGTTATAAGGAGCGTACCAAAACAAAACGTCTGACACCTCGAACTCCAAAATCCGACGAGTAACGGAGGAGATATAGAGCTTCAAACATACGGATTTATAACCAAAAATTTCAAACCTGAAAAACGCAAAATTTTCAGCGAGGACCACAAGATTTTCAGTCATTATATGAAAGAAGACTTCAAGACCTAAGCATCGACTGAAAAATTTCAGCATTTGGAGTGCATTTATTTAAATTAAGTAAGATTATATTTTTATACATAAACACGTGGTGGGCTGAAACTATTCCTGAAAATTCTGAAAAAATTCCTCAAAATAGTACATTTTTAATCTTAATATTCCAAATTTTTTCAAAATTTTTCCTTTAATATTTTTCGAATTAGACGCTTTTTGCGGTTGTTGGTAATTGTTAATCGATTTTCAAAATTAAAAAACTTAAAAAATTTTTATAACAAAAAATTTTCCAAATAAAGTGTATGATAGACAATTTATTTAGCTATCTGCACTATTTTTTTCGGAATTTTTGAGGCAGCACTTTTAGAGATAGGAATTTATTTGTAAGAGCTGGGAGGTCCTGAAAACCGCACAATAACTGTGTTTTCAGTTTACAGGAAAACGGAGCCTCCTAGCTCAATTCTGACGAAATTTTCCTTCGCCCCCCCCCGTCACCCCCCCACACTATCCAGAAGCCGGATAGTCTTCGACCCCCACCGGATCATTTGGGGTGAATTTCAACCCCCTACCCCTAAGTTGACTGCTGGACTTGGAGACCTTGGACTCAAACTGTCTCTGGGGGATGAAAAACTTAAAATCGTTATAATACAATAACTAGTGATCCGATCCGGACGGGGTTTTTTGTAAATAATAATACATTTATAGAACTAAAAAATTAGAGGGGGACGGACTCTACATAGAGCTTTTAAAATTTGTGTCTTTTGTTTATTATATTTTAATTTATTATTAATTTAGGAAATAAGTAACCTATCTCGGATTAACTGTGTAGTCATAGAGTAAGACTAGATAGAGACGACTCTACGTAGAGTAAGCAAATTCTTAAGGAAAAATATTTTTAAAATATTTTTAATATTGAAATAGAGACAATTAGATTGGAAAATAAGACCAGACTCTTGGTAGAGCCAATAGTTTTTTTTTTTTTTTTTTTTTATTGTATTAACTTAAATTTATTCTTACTTTCATTTTATTGTATTATAATTTCCTTATTATATTGACCTCAATATTTACAACTGACTCTACATAGAGCCATACGGATATTTACAAAATTGGACAGGTATAGAATTTAATTTAAATATAGCCGTTGAGCCACTCTGTAGAGTGGTGTTAATATACAACGACGTAGAGTCGAGACTCTACAAAAAATTTACACATCCTTATTTTTATTTTTTGAGTTATTCTATTTTATTTTACTTCATTTTATTTATTTTATTGTTTTTATATGGTTGGAAATTTGATTGAGGCCTGACCTGGGTTCGTGGTGGCTGTAAAACTGCATATCAATTCAAACATTTTCTCTAAGATCTTTTAACTTATACAACTTACTTTTTCTGCTGACAGGAAATTATATGAAACAGAGTGTGTCAGTTTTATATATATTTAAATAATTTGGGAGATAGTAGGGTAACTCTACATAGAGACTCTACATTGAATAATTAAAAATTTATCGCAGTAGCCGATAATTTAGATATCACTGTACGAACTCACTATAGCCGTATCGAACTGTATAATATATAAAACTTTTACAAACTTTTTAAATTTATAACTTTACAAAATTTTTATTTTGTAAAAAATTTTTTACGTAACGAGGACGCGTTCCCCTGACGATGTTTGGTTTCCGCACTCCTTCTAAAAAGATAGAGGACAGTATGCAAGGCTCTCCAAAAGGGACAGAGGGGACTGAAACATCCCCTAAATTAAATGAAACGGTAACAGTCAGTAGCGTCAGGAGAAGCATCGGAGAGTGGGAGGCAGCAAAAGCAGATGTGGAAGTTAGAAAGCAAACCTCACCCAAAAAGGCGGTCCCGGTGACGCGCCAGAAACATAAAAATGTACCATCACAACCACAAGAAGCAAGAGGGGCAACACGTAGAGTCCTGGTAGAGTCTACAGAGCAATCACCAAAAATGGAAACATCAAAATACATAGATCGCCTGACGGAAGCAAGGGCTTGCCTGAATAAGGCAAAATTGCATCTAAACAACTCGCGCAACCTCAGGACAGACATAAAAACTGAGGTTACCCAGGCGATTGATAGACTCTACCAGTTGGTAAAGGAAGCAGAGGCTGGCAAAAACACAGGGAATGAAAGGAAAACAAAAGAACAAGAGAAGAAAGACGACAAATTGGTGGATAACCATGAAAATAGAGAGCTAGAAGAACACAATAAATTAATAAAGAAGCTGGAAGAACACGGCAAACTTTTGGAAGAAAACAAGAATCAAATGGAAAAACTTAGAGAAGAACTACAAAAACATGAAAGTAAGGAAGAGAAAGGTACATACGCAAGTATACTGGCCGGACCACCGAAGAGACAGCTACCGCACAATACGACCATGCATTCGGTAGCGATAACATCGACTGATGAGAAGGAAACGGGTGAGCAAGTGATGGATCGGATCAGAACAGTAATAAATGCCAAGGAAGAAGGAATAAAAATTGACAGGATCAGGAAAGCAAGAGATAGGAAGGTGATAGTGGGATGTTGCACCCAGGAGGAATTAAATAGGGTAAAGGAGAGGATAAAGAATGTTAGTAAGAGCTTGAACGTTGATGAAATAAAGAATAAGGATCCACTGGTTATATTGAAGGATGTGCTTCAGTATAACACAGATGAAGAAATTATAAAAGCTATAAAGGTACAGAACAAACAGCTGTTTAAAAACATAGAGGGAAATGAGAATAGAATGGAGGTCAAGTATAGGAGAAAATCCAGGAACCCACACACAACGCATATCGTGGTGAGAGTGTCACCTCAGTTATGGAACAACTTAATAGAGGTCGGGTTAATCCATATTGACCTCCAGAGAGTTAGAGTAGAGGATCAGTCCCCTCTTATACAGTGCTCGCGATGCCTGGGGTACGGGCATACCAAGCGTTTATGTAGTGATACAACGGATGTTTGCAGTCACTGTGGGGGCCCACACCTTAGGGCAGAATGTGCAGACTGGCTTTCGGGAGTAATGCCGTCATGTAGGAACTGTCTTAAGGCAAAAATGGAGAGGAAAGATCACAATGCGTTCAGTGTAGACTGCCCCATAAGAAGGAAATGGGAGACATTAGCAAGGTCCACTGTGGCGTATTGTTGAGATGGGCTCCAGACCGAACAGAGACTCAAACCTAAGCAACCGCCGATATCGCGTCATCCAGGCAAACCTCCAGAGGAGTGAGCTAGCTACGGCCGAACTAATCATTGAAGCAACAAAAAACAAGATATCGTTTGCCCTAATTCAAGAACCGTATATCGGTAATATCGGCGAAATGAAGAACCATCCAGGGACAAGAGTAGTACAATGTAGCAGAAGCCTAAACACGGACAAAGTGATAAAGGCAGCCATTGTGCTATTCGACGACACCATTGGCATAACCCAGTGCCCTGACCTTACAACAGAAAATATAGCAGTTGCTAAATTGAGGACAGGGGCCTGGGAAGTGGGAGTGGTGTCCGTCTACCTGGAGGGAGACAAAGTAGTCGATCCCTACCTGGACACGATAGAGAAAGCCGTAGCTGGCCTAGGAACTGGGAACGTGATACTCGGTGGAGACATAAACGCTTGGAGTACTTGGTGGGGAAGCCGGGAGACAGATAAGCGGGGGATTGAAGTGGCTGCCAAGCTAGACCAATTAGAGCTTCACATCTTGAACAGAGGTACAGAGCCCACATTTGATACGATCAGAGGCGGAAAGAGATTCTCCAGCTGTGTGGATGTGACAACCTGCTCGACGAGCCTGCTCGGGAGGATTGACAACTGGAGACTTTCAGAGGAAGTAACCAGTTCGGATCACAGGGCAATCCTATTCGAGATAAATTTAGAAAAATCAATAAGTACAGATATAAAAAGAACCACAAGAAAATATAGCACAAAAAAGACAAACTGGAGTGAGTTTCGTGAGAAACTCACCCAGATTTGGCAAAGAAAACAAATAAATAAAATACAGATAGATAAAGTTGATACCAGAGAAAAACTAGAAATGAAAGTAATAGAATACATAGACACTATTGTAGAAGTTTGTGAAAGCAATATACCAAAAATTAAAAACATAAAACGAATGGGATTGCCTTGGTGGACCGAAGAGTTGACTCAGAGAAAAAAGGAAGTCTCCAGGATGAAACGCAGAATATCGTGTGCAGCACCAGTACGCCGAGAGTGGGTCGTCGAGCAGTATATCAAAACAAAAGAGGAGTACCATCAACTAGTAAAGAACGCACAAACCGCCAGCTGGAAGAGTTTCTGTAGCAAACAGGACCGTGAATCCATGTGGGACGGGATCTACAGGGTAATAGGCCGCACAACCCAAAGACAGGAAGATATCCCTCTTGTAAGAGATGGGAAGATTCTAGAGAACGCAGAGTCAGCAAAATTCTTGGCGGAGACCTTCTATCCGGACGACAACACCCAGGAGGACGACGCGGAACACAAGTTTACTAGGAAAGCAGCGAAATTAGTAAACGTAGGTTCACTTGATGACACAAGTGATCCACCTTTTACTGTGGAGGAGCTTATGTGGGCCGCGTCCAGCTTTAATCCAAAAAAGGCTCCAGGAAACGATGGTCTCACAGCCGATATCTGCGTAGCGGCCATTGCCCTGGACCCGCCACTGTTCTTGGCTCTAGCCAACAAATGTTTGCAGCTAGCACATTTCCCAAATAAATGGAAGGAGGCGACAGTAGTTGTGCTGCGGAAGCCTGGTAAAGAGGACTACACGCACCCCAAATCTTACAGGCCGATTGGACTATTGCCTGTTCTAGGGAAAGTCCTAGAAAAAATGTTAGTACAGAGAATCAAGTGGCACATCGTACCAAAACTTAGCAAAAAACAGTATGGATTTATGCCACAGCGTAGCACCGAGGATTCCCTCTATGACATGATACAGCATATAAAATCTAACATCAAGGATAAAAAATTGACTGTATTAGTATCGCTTGACATAGAGGGAGCCTTCGATAACGCCTGGTGGCCGGCTATACGATGTGCACTTGCAGAAAACGGATGCCCCATAAACATAAGGCGACTAGTAGACAGTTACCTCGATGACAGATCGGTATGTATTAAATACTCAGGGGCAGAATGGGTCAAAAAGACCACGAAGGGGTGCGTGCAGGGTTCAATAGGTGGTCCACTGTTTTGGAATCTTTTGTTGGATCCACTCCTGAGTGAACTAACAGATAAAGGGGTGTACTGCCAGGCTTTCGCAGACGATGTGGTCCTAATATTCTCTGGAGATAAGGCATTGGAAGTACAAGAAAGAGTCAATGCAGCCCTCGCACATGTTCGGAAGTGGGGAGTCAAAAATAAGTTAAAATTCGCACCTCAGAAAACCAAAGCAATGGTTATCACAAATAAAAACAAATATGACTCGCCGCTTCTGAGGATGGGTGGGGAAAGCATTGTACTATCAAAAGAAATAAAAATACTCGGCCTCACAGTTGATGATAGACTGACCTTCAACACGCACGTGAAGAATGTGTGCTGCAGGGCTCAAAATATATATCGTCAGCTGTGTAGAGCCGCAAAGGTTCATTGGGGCCTAAACTCCGAGGTTATTAGGACCATCTACATCGCAGTAGTGGAGCCAATTATTATGTACGCGGCAAGCGCGTGGTCACCGGCAACAAACAAAAAGCTAATTAAAAAACAGTTCGATGCGGTACAACGCGGGTTCGTACAGAAAATTATCAAATCGTACAAAACTGTATCTCTGCACTCGGCCCTGCTACTAGCCGGGCTGCTTCCCTTGGACATGAGGGTCCGGGAAGCAGCCTTGCTTTATGAAATAAAGAAAGGTTACTCCCGGCGAGTGGTAGGGGATAGAGAAATGGAGACAAAAGTAGAGTTTGGTAGGACGCCACACCCTGCGGACCAACATGGCCTCCAATTCAAATGTCTGGAGGACGGTGCACAGATAGACCAACAAGACAACAAAGGCCTTAAAATTTATACCGATGGCAGTAAGATTGACGGGAAAGTCGGCGCTGCGTTATCCATATGGAATGACGCAGCGGAGACGAGTTACCGAAAATTAAAGTTGGGGAATTTCTGCACCGTCTTCCAGGCTGAGTTGCTGGCCATTTTGGAAGCAAGTAGGCATGCTCTTAAAGACCCGGCAGAGAGCTGTAGTATATATAGCGACTCTAGGTCTGCTCTCCAGACAGTCGTCCAAAGCGTTTCCCTCCATCCAATAGCGGTTGAAATTAGAGAAAATATAAGCAAAATGTGCAAACAAGGGAAATCTCTCAAACTCTACTGGGTAAAAGCACACGCAGGTTTGGAGGGGAACGAGAGAGCAGATCTACTAGCTAAAGAAGCCGCAACAAAAATTAAATGTAAGCCACACTACGAAAAGTGTCCGGTATCATTCGTCAAGCGACAGATTCGTCTGGAATCGCTTGACGAATGGAATCGACTATATATGGAAGGAGAAACGGCTTCCACCACCAAGGTGTTTTTCCCGGATGCCGTGAGTGCATACCCTATTGTACGGAAAATAGAAATGGATCCTATTATTGTACAAGTGATGACAGGACATGGCGGGTTCTCTGAATATTTATACAGGTTCAAATGCAAGGAGAGCCCGTCATGTATCTGTGATACAGAAAATGAGGAATCCATTATTCACCTCATAACAGAGTGCCCTATTTACTGTAAAGAGAGAATGGAATTAGAAATAGAAATAGAAATTAAGGTAAATAAAGAAAATGTACATAAAATCATAGGTAATAAGCATGTCAGAAATAGGTTTTTAAGTTACTGTAAAAATATAGCAAATAAGGTTGTAAATAAGAATAAATAAGAGTAGAAATAGGGAAACTGTGCATAATATATATAAAAATATATAATGTAAACAGCCCATGATGAATAGAAATAAGAATAGTTAGTTAATAATAAGTAGTAGCATGTAATAAATGTACCTAGAATTAATAAAATAAGAAAACAAAAAGAAAAAACCCTAAAAAAGAAAGAAAGAAACCAGTAAAAAACGAATAAAAAGTATTAAAAAAAAAATAATACAAAAATAACAAGGAAAAAAAAAAAATAAAAACAAAAAGCAAAAATATAACAAAAAAGAAAGAAAAAGTCCTTGATTTCCACGTCAGGGGAATCAGATTTTAAAAAATAAAAAAAAAAAAAAAAAAAACCTAACCTAACCTAACCTAACCTAACCTAACCTAACCTAACCTAACCTAACCTAACCTAACCTAACCTAACCTAACCTAACCTAACCTAACCTAACCTAACCTAACCTAACCTAACCTAACCTAACCTAACCTAACCTAACCTAACCTAACCTAACCTAACCTAACCTAACCTAACCTAACCTAACCTAACCTAACCTAACCTAACCTAACCTAACCTAACCTAACCTAACCTAACCTAACCTAACCTAACCTAACCTAACCTAACCTAACCTAACCTAACCTAACCTAACCTAACCTAACCTAACCTAACCTAACCTAACCTAACCTAACCTAACCTAACCTAACCTAACCTAACCTAACCTAACCTAACCTAACCTAACCTAACCTAACCTAACCTAACCTAACCTAACCTAACCTAACCTAACCTAACCTAACCTAACCTAACCTAACCTAACCTAACCTAACCTAACCTAACCTAACCTAACCTAACCTAACCTAACCTAACCTAACCTAACCTAACCTAACCTAACCTAACCTAACCTAACCTAACCTAACCTAACCTAACCTAACCTAACCTAACCTAACCTAACCTAACCTAACCTAACCTAACCTAACCTAACCTAACCTAACCTAACCTAACCTAACCTAACCTAACCTAACCTAACCTAACCTAACCTAACCTAACCTAACCTAACCTAACCTAACCTAACCTAACCTAACCTAACCTAACCTAACCTAACCTAACCTAACCTAACCTAACCTAACCTAACCTAACCTAACCTAACCTAACCTAACCTAACCTAACCTAACCTAACCTAACCTAACCTCTTGCTGTTCACATGGAGCGAAGAAAAAACCCCATTCGCCCAGGCATGCTCACTGCTAACGAGACTCGGTGAGGAGGAGACAGCTGTCATACCCCGCATCATAAGTGTGGATGCCATGGTGGTCCTATATGAGAAAGGTGAAGTCATGGACCACATTGGTTGCATAAAAGCCTCAAACAAACATGAAATAGTCGTGTATGAGGATAGGGGTGAAAACCTGAGCTTCCTCAAACATCATGACTCGACAAAGGCAACCCAACATCTTGTAGCAAATTCAGAGACACTTAGTGGCTCAGAACGCCTGCAACTGAAAACGGCCAAAGAAAAGGCCGCAGCCAGGGAAAAACTTAGCAAAAGTTCTGAGTCACAAAGCGGGGTAAGTGCACTAATTAAAACCATCGGTGCAGCGGCCCAGAGTATTCCAGGAAGAGCAATGCGAAAGTTGAGTAAGTTAAGACAAGCCGATAACTTAATAAGAGAGCCTCCAAGAGTACTCAAGAAATCCAAACCCACCCACACTAGACCCTGCTCGGGACGTGTCAGCCCTCCAAGACTTCTACCGGCGGTCGAGCCTAAAGACCACATAATCAACGCTTTCCTAGAGTTTAAGGCCCTCATAAAAGCAACTCTTGAGGTGAACCAAACTACTTGCAAGAATATCTTACAAAGTTTCCACCTCGGTAGTCATGAGTTCCTTGGAGTGCAGCTCGAGGAAGCAGAGGCCGCAATTTATGACAACAAAACATCTACTGTCATAAAAGGTAAAATGGGTCATCACATGGCGGCTTATAGCGGGTCGGCGGGCTTCGTAGCCTTGGATGAGGAGGAGACAGAACGACAGGGAAGATTAGTATTCAAAACCCCACCCAACGACCCTATTGTGGTCACCGCCCGTTGTACCAGGGTGATGCTAGAGGACAGGATCCTGAAAATGGCGGAAACCATCTCGGGAGCCTGTACATTGGGAGATCCTTGGGAAAACTGGACGGTGCCGACGATAAATTGGGTCAATGGAGTCCCGGGATGTGGCAAAACAACTTGGGTTATAAACCAATTCGATGCGGAAGATGATTTTATTGTCACAACAACAACAGAAGCAGCTAAAGATCTTAGAGAAAAGTTAGCCAACCGCATAGCCACTGACGCAAAAACAAAAGTGCGCACTATGGCCTCAGTTTTAGTAAATGGTATGAGAAGGCAAAAGGGAAGATGTACTCGACTTTTAGTCGACGAAGCTCTCATGAACCATTTCGGGGCCATAGTAATGGCAATGCGGCTAAGTGGAGCCGAAAAAATACTGCTTTTTGGTGACATCAATCAACTCCCTTATATCGACAGGGAAAACCTCTTTGCGATGCAATATACTCGCCCAAGCCTCGTAACCACTATCAGCCAAGAGCTCCTGTGTACGCACCGGAATCCGATGGATGTGGCATATGCCCTGAATGAAATCTACAGTGGCATTTATTCATCCAGATCTCAGGTGCACTCACTAGAAAGGAAGAGGTACACGGGAGCCGTCATACCAGGTACCGTGCCCGACACCTTATATCTTGTATTTACGCAAGCAGAAAAGGAGTCCCTTACCAGCCAGGGATATGGTTCGGGTCCCGGGTCGCGAATTTTAACCGTACATGAGGCCCAAGGTCTCACATACGGGAGAGTGGTCATAATGAGGACAACAACAGAGAAGCTCAAAATTTATGAAAGCGTCCAACATGCAGTAGTGGCAGTGTCCAGGCACACAGAAAGCTGTGTTTATTACACGGACGATTGCGACGATGCAACTGGAAGGCTGGTTGAGAGCGCAATGGCTGCGACAACGAAAAGAATCAAAGAATATAATCTGAAAATGGCAATTAGAAACAGAGACGAAGCGATTGCGGAAGCCCTGTCAACAGATATCACAAACAGTTAAAGATGGAGCACTCTCCACGATATTAAGTACAAGGAAAAGGAAAAAAAAAATCTGGTAATATAAAAATTTACATAGCATGTAAGGGCATGTACATTAAGCACGTAGATTATGTTGATGATTACATAAGGGAAAAAAAAAAAAAAAAAGAAAAAAAAAAACATAAAACACAAAGTGGGTCGACAATTATTATGTTTAAACATCAAAAAAAAGATAAGTAACAACGATGCCCACAAAAAAAAAAAAAAAAAAAAAACCAAAAAAAAAAAAAAAAAACAAAACAAAAATAATAATGAAAAAAAATATTATAAAAAAAAAATATAGCGATTAAGTGCATGTCGCATGTAAGCATATTAGTTTGCAGACCTTAAGTATGTAAGATAATAGAAATATAAAAAAAAAAAAAAATACAAAAAAATACAAAAAAAATCCAAAAAAAAAAATAAATATATGTGAACTCACTGCTTAGGCTTAAATATTTAAGTAATGTAAGTAGTGTAAGGAGTATATTTATAACAGTATTTTAAAAGTTAATAAAATAAAGTAAAGCAAAAAAAGGTACGGACTTCGAGTCTGTAGAGTAAAATTATTGTAATAAAAAAAAAAAAAAAAAAACCTAACCTAACCTAACCTAACCTAACCTAACCTAACCTAACCTAACCTAACCTAACCTAACCTAACCTAACCTAACCTAACCTAACCTAACCTAACCTAACCTAACCTAACCTAACCTAACCTAACCTAACCTAACCTAACCTAACCTAACCTAACCTAACCTAACCTAACCTAACCTAACCTAACCTAACCTAACCTAACCTAACCTAACCTAACCTAACCTAACCTAACCTAACCTAACCTAACCTAACCTAACCTAACCTAACCTAACCTAACCTAACCTAACCTAACCTAACCTAACCTAACCTAACCTAACCTAACCTAACCTAACCTAACCTAACCTAACCTAACCTAACCTAACCTAACCTAACCTAACCTAACCTAACTAATCAAATACATCTCTCCTTATAACTTTGCTAAAAATAGGTCTTTTTCGCTCAAATCTTTTCTAAATAATAGAACTAATTACTCCTCGTATTCCCCCGTAGTTTTCATAGTACATTTTTACCGCAATATAATTAATTTTCACATTTTCCATCCATTTTATAGGTAAATTCACAAATAAAAACATAAATTCATCTATAATTCGGCTGAAAATTGCCCCTTTCCGTTTAAATTTTCTATTTAGATAGTGTAACTAACTGCTCCCCGTATTACTATATACTTTTTGTGGTAAATTCTTAACGTTTTATATATAATTTTCATATTTTCAGTCCCTTATTTATGTAAATTTATTAATAAAAACAATAATTAATCTATAATCCGGCTGAAAATTACCCTTTTCCGTTTGAATATTCTTTTTAATTGGTGTAATTAACTGCCCCACGTATTTATATATAGTTTTCTTCGTTGATTTTCGCCGATAAATTACTGATTTTAGCATAATTCGTTTTCCAATAGTCCTATTTTCATAAAATTTTTAAAAATTTTCAAATCTCTGTTTCTTCCGCTCTTTTTGCTTCTGTTAGGTCCGTCCCGTGTAGAAATAGCCATCTGCACTCAAATTTTATAAGTAAAACACACCGAATTGGAAAAAATCGCCCTCCCACCCTCCCTAAAATCGTCCTCCCACCCTCCCTATTGCTCTTACTTAAGTAGACTTGTAGGGAATTTGTATCGATTTTAATTTGTATCGATTTTTTTTTCTTATTTTATTTATATCGATTTTTTTTTATTTAATTTTTTAAACCTGCAAATAAAAACACCTGGTTTAGGCAAAAGTCGCCCTCCCACCCTTCCGGTTTTCATTAATTAATTAGATTCGTGTCACACAAATGTCAGTTCTCAGTAATTCGTGTACTGAAGCCATACCCAGTCAAAATTTAAGTCAAGAAATTGTTAGGACTGAAGATCCTGCAAATATAACTGACGAAGAATTTGAAGAAGCTCGATCTGAATCCAGCCCTAACTTTAACGACGAGTACCTTTTAAAAATTAATGAACACACTGATTTAATACAAAAAACCCTAGACGGTAGTAGAAGTGTCACTCGCATAAACAAGGAAAGTATTAAAAAGTCTCTGGAAGAAATTAAGCGGAGCACGCAGCAGTTACACGACCAAGTTCAAAATATTTTACGACAGTCAACACTATATACCGAAAATAAAACCACTTCTATAATCAGAAATACGATTAAAGAAGAATTCGAAAAGATTGCGTTAAAGTCTCAGCAGTTCTCCGCTCCGCCACTGCCAAAGCCACTTCATTCAGATATTACCCCGAAGCCAATTCCAAGTTACGCCGCAGCTGTTAAGACTACAAAAGTTACTGAGAAACCCCCAATTCCGATTACCAAACCATCTTTAATAATTACTTCCAAACAACCAGTATCCTCGTCACAAGAGACCATCCACGCGTGGAGGAAAAGTGTTCACTTCAAAGAGCTTACATTCACTCCTGCTGAGGTGAAACCTGTCTCTAATCATAAACTTCGCGTAGAGTTCGACAAACAAGAGCAAAGGGACAAGATTTTAGAAACAATAAATCGGCCAGACAGCCTGGTCAGCGCAGAAATAGCGAAAAAACTCAAGCCTATGGTCATACTTAAGGGAATTTACAAAGACACACCCGTAACTGAGCTTGTCGATATCATCACCAATCAAAACACTAAAATAAAAGACCTTACTACATCACCTGAAGACATCATATTTAAATTTGTGCGCAATAACAAAAACCAGAAACTCTATAACGCTGTATTTATGGTTGCTCCTCATATTTGGAGAGTGATCATAGAAATACAAAGAGTTAATATAGACCATCAACGAGTGCACGTAGAAGACTTTCCGGCATTCCTTCAGTGTTATAAGTGCATGCAATTTGGACACACCAAAAAGCACTGCACTGAAGACAATACAATCTGTTCCCACTGCTCCTCAAATACACACACATACAAAGACTGTCCAGTAAAAAAAGATATAAACAAAATAAACTGCCACAACTGTACAATACACGCTAAAAAATACAACTTAAATTTAAACACTAAGCACAGCGCCACGTCATTATTCTGCCCTCGTGTTCTTAAACAAATTGAAACCTGCAAAAATAAAACCGATTATGGATACTAAAAGAAAAAATAGGAAAACTGCAACAAATAGTTACAACCCGCTTAAATGTTTACAAATAAATCTAGATAGAGGATACGCAGCGACTAACGAATTGTATAAGTATGTGACGGATAATCAGATTGACATAGTGTTTGTTAACGAGCCTTATGTTGGAAGTGGCACTTATATGAGACATTGCCCCGGCTACCATATTCACCAGTTTTCAACTAAACATCATGTCAAAGCATGCATACTCATCAAACAAAATATTGGGAGTTCGTTGGGCATCTCAGAAGACTCCACTTCCAACATTTGTATAGTACAAATAACTACAAACGGCAAAAAAATATTTCTTATCAGTGTATACGTTGAACCAAATAATGATGAAATTAACACAATTAATACATTAGAGCTCTTTCTACAAAAGACAAAAAATTACAGCCATATCATTTGTGGTGACTTCAATGGCTGGCACCCTTTATGGAACTCATCCAGGGCAAATCGGCGAGGAAATATTATAGCAGACTTACTAACCACTAACGATCTTAACCTTTGTAATTCTGGAAATGTACCAACATTTGAGACTGTTACTCACAACATCCATCGAGAATCCATAATTGACCTTACTTTAACCTCTAATCTGTCATCAAATCAAATCAGTAACTGGAAAGTTGATATAGAAGTCTGCCCATCCTCCGGTCATAACGCAATAACTTTTGAATTATTAATAAATAAAAACAGTATACCCAAACTAAAGAAACTATCCACTTTTAAATATCATACTCAAAATGTAAAATGGGAACAAGTGCACACAACTTTCAAAGAAGAAATTAGAAAAAATATAGATTTAAATGTAAACATAGAACAATTCAATAGTTTTGAACTAGAAGAATTCATAGGCAATTTAACATCAGCTATACAAAAATCTTGTGATTATCTGTTTCCACAAAAAGGAGGAGCACGCAATAGAGCAATATGGTGGAATGACGAGCTAGAGCAGCTGAAACAAAAAGTTATCAAGAATCATCATAGGATCCAGCAATTGAAACGACGGAAAAAACCATTAACTGAAGTGATAGAAGAAAAGACAAAACTAAAGACAGAATATGCGCAGGCAATCAAAACTGTATCAACCAACCATTTCAGAGAGTTTTGCAATAAACAGGGGAAGGAAGATGTTTGGAGTGTCACTAATAGGCTTCTTAAAACTACTCCTCTAGCTCAACCACCAATGACACTAAAAACTAAAGCAGGCAACTACACCTCAACCACCAAGGATACCGCAGAAACATTGTTAAACGAGTATTTTCCTGAAGACGAACCTGACATAAGCTCTAGACACAAGGAAATACGTAGTCTCTCTAAAATAGTACCAGACACACCGTCAGACCCTCCATTTACTACTGAAGAAGTTTTAAACGCTCTTAAAACAATGAACTCTAAAAAATCACCAGGACTAGATCACTTAACTGCAGACATATGCTTTAATTTTACTAAATTGTATCCCTCAGTTATTACCGCTATAATGAATAGATGCTTTGAACTCAGTTATTTCCCAAAAATCTGGAAAACTGCATACATAAAAATAATTCCAAAATCTAATAAAACTGAATTTAACACTTCCTCTTATAGACCTATAGGACTTATCAATGTTTTTGGGAAAACTTTAGAAAAGCTCATTACTAAGAGACTAACCTATCATTTACATAAAACTAATGCAATGAGCGAGGTACAATATGGCTTTAGAGAGCAAACTTCGACCACGTGTGCAATACAAAAAGTCCTAGACGTTATTAGAAATGCCAAAAGCAACAATATGCAAGTCCTAGCAGTATCGTTAGATATACAAGCTGCGTTTGATAGCGTATGGTGGCCGGCTCTTTACCAAAGATTAAAATCAATTCAATGTCCTAGGAATATATTTATGTTACTCCAACATTATACAAGAGATCGCGAAGTAAAACTTGATTTCGCCGATAGTTCGGCTACCAAACAAATGCACCGAGGGTGTATTCAGGGATCAGTTTGTGGTCCTATGTTCTGGAATTTAATCCTCGATGAGCTTTTAACGTCAACTCTACCTGATGGATGCCATTTGCAAGCATTCGCGGATGACCTCTTTCTAATTACATACGCAAAAAATCTCGCTACTCTAGAAACTACAACACAGGCTGCACTTAAACAGATATTGGAGTGGGGTAGTTCAATTAAGCTTAAATTCAACCCGAATAAAACGCAAATGATTGCGTTCACCAATAAAGCTAAAAAATGCAAAATAATAATGGAAAACCAATACATCAATTTTTCACGACAAATTAAATACTTAGGAGTTATCATCGATCATAAATTAAATTTTATAAAACATGCAGACTACATAATAAACAAATCCCTTAATCTACTACATAAACTAGTAAAGTATATAAAACCGACCTGGGGAATTAATCCAGAAAATGTCCGTACCATCTACTCAAATGTAATAGAACCTATATTGTGTTATGGTGCAAGTGTTTGGAACCCAGCCCTTAAATATAAATATGTCAATAAGCGCCTTCTTTCCTTACAACGAACAATAGCCATAAAAATCATAAGGGGTTTCCGTACAATCAGTACGGCAACTGCAATCAGCTTAGCACAACTACACCCCCTTCCAGACAAAATTAATACAGTAGCAGATCTAGAAAAGACTAAGCAACAACGTACATCAAAATACTTACCTACAGACATAGAGCTTGAATCACCTTCCAAACCTATGGAGCTACTTCATCCTTCAAAACGAAAAATAATAGAATTTACTGAAGCAACATGTCAGCAAGAAGTAGAGCTAAATCAAACATCGTCTTCATCCTGTATCTTCACAGATGGAAGCAAAAATGAAAATGGAGTAGGGGCAGCTTATGTTGTGTTTTCTCATGAAGGTCAAAAATTAATAAGGAAATACAAACTACATAGCACGTGCTCAAGTTTTCAAGCTGAAATATATGCTATTCAAAAAGCAATACACTGGATACTCAGCAGTAAACTACATAAATTCACAATTTTTTCCGACAGTAAATCAAGCTTACAAGAAATCCAAAACCCAGAGAGTACAAACCCATTAACCGTAGAAATCCACCATAATATAATCAAAGCTCAAACACTAAATAAAACTATTAAGTTTGTTTGGATTAAAGCGCATAATGGAGTTCTTGGTAATGAGCTTGCAGATGCAGCAGCAAAATCAGCGTCAAATTTGAACAAAACACCGGACTATTGTAATTTCCCAATTTCTTATGTAAAGCAAAAACACAAAATAGAACTCAAGACCGTTGCTGAAAATTATTATAACACTCCAAACAATTGCAAATATCTTAAAACATGGTGTCCCACGTATGAAATTCTTGTCAGTGTATTGGAAAAATTCAAATTGTCTTTCAGTGTAACGCAAGTTTTATCCAATCATGGCTTCCACAAAAAATACCTATACCGTTTTAAAATAACAGAAAATGACAAATGTCCTTGTGATAGTAATACACAACAAACGGTTGATCATTTAATAAAAGAATGTCCAAAATTTAGTCAAACCCGAATTGATCATGAGATCCACTGCAGCAATCTTAATATAAGCCCATACAAACTAATTGAAGTTATACAAAAGGAATCTTGCATAGAAAGTTTCACAAGACACGTAGAAAAAATCGTAAAGTCACTTAAAAAATTTAATAAAGACTGATAAAAAAAAAAAAAGAAAAAAAAAACTATATAACATAAAGTAAACAAAGTAAGAAAAGCACAAATTAATAAACACAAAAGAGAAAATCACTCTGTATAGTGCAAATTGTATCCCGAAAGCATATTGCATTATACGCTGAGAACCTCAATTTAATTTAAAAAAAAAAAAAAAAACCTAACCTAACCTAACCTAACCTAACCTAACCTAACCTAACCTAACCTAACCTAACCTAACCTAACCTAACCTAACCTAACCTAACCTAACCTAACCTAACCTAACCTAACCTAACCTAACCTAACCTAACCTAACCTAACCTAACCTAACCTAACCTAACCTAACCTAACCTAACCTAACCTAACCTAACCTAACCTAACCTAACCTAACCTAACCTAACCTAACCTAACCTAACCTAACCTAACCTAACCTAACCTAACCTAACCTAACCTAACCTAACCTAACCTAACAATCGAAACATTTAAACAATCGAAAACACAAACCTCCACCAACTAACCGGCCCTCACATATACACCGATGGAAGTAAGATAGAAGGGAGGGTCGGAGCAGCTTTAACGTGGTGGGAAGATGGCAGGGAGATCAGTAGTTCCACCTTTAGACTGGATCCATCCTGTACAGTTTTCCAATCGGAGCTCTATGCCTTGCTCAGGGCGACCAAACTAGTAGAATCGAGCACTGAACCTGTCGTAAACATCATGAGCGACTCGAGATCTTCGCTCGATCTGCTGGCGAACCCTAAAGCAAGCCATCCCCTATCAAAGGCCATCCAAGAAAGCATAGGGAAGATGAGAAAAGAGGGAAGAGTGATACGGCTGTTTTGGTTGAGGGCTCATGTAGGCACGTCTGGAAATGAGAGAGCTGATGAGCTCGCCAAGGCGGCGGCACTCCGGGAGACAGCCACTCTAGACTACGACAAAATCCCCATGTCCTACGTTAAAAAGAAAATCAGAGAGGAAACCGTTCGAATCTGGCAGGACAGATACGAGACCTCGACCACTGGGCAAGTCACCAAAATATTCCTACCGGATGTTGCAATTGCATACCGGATAGTGAGAAAAACGAAGTTGACACCCACACATGTACAAGTGTTAACAGGACATGGTGGAATTGCGGAGTACTTGCACCGCTTTAAGCTTAAGGATACACCAGGGTGCGAGTGCGATCCCAATGTCAGTGAGTCAGTGTGGCATGTGATTCTGGAGTGTCCCCGCTATCAGGCGGCACGTCTGGATCTCGAGTTTTGCATTAACACCAATCTTGACAAGTCTGACCTACACAGAATCATCGAAGACGAAGACAAAAGGCCCAAATTTCTGGCATTCGTAGAGTCCATCTTTCGCGCTGCTGCAAAGCGTAACGCCACAAACTATCCATTCCCCAGGCAGCAGCAAACCGAATTCGCAGAGGTCTCCGTAAAAGAGAAGAGCATCCCAGCCAATAAAGCAGAACATCAGCTATTAGCATGCGCTGAAAGAGGTAACCCAGGCCTGAGAATTCGAGGAGTAGCTCTCTTCATGGATAACAACACAGAGCGTTTCGGCTTAAGTTTTTGCTTAACAACTGGCCGAAACTATGTCAAAATATCTCCCGGTCTCGCAAGCTTACTAAACGGCAGTACTCTCAAAACGAGCATGAAGCGCAAAACATATGAGGCGCTAGTTGAAATAGAGGTTGCAAAGCAACGATGTCGAATAGTAAGATCGAAAAACAAAACGATCTTGCTGTTCACATGGAGCGAAGAAAAAACCCCATTCGCCCAGGCATGCTCACTGCTAACGAGACTCGGTGAGGAGGAGACAGCTGTCATACCCCGCATCATAAGTGTGGATGCCATGGTGGTCCTATATGAGAAAGGTGAAGTCATGGACCACATTGGTTGCATAAAAGCCTCAAACAAACATGAAATAGTCGTGTATGAGGATAGGGGTGAAAACCTGAGCTTCCTCAAACATCATGACTCGACAAAGGCAACCCAACATCTTGTAGCAAATTCAGAGACACTTAGTGGCTCAGAACGCCTGCAACTGAAAACGGCCAAAGAAAAGGCCGCAGCCAGGGAAAAACTTAGCAAAAGTTCTGAGTCACAAAGCGGGGTAAGTGCACTAATTAAAACCATCGGTGCAGCGGCCCAGAGTATTCCAGGAAGAGCAATGCGAAAGTTGAGTAAGTTAAGACAAGCCGATAACTTAATAAGAGAGCCTCCAAGAGTACTCAAGAAATCCAAACCCACCCACACTAGACCCTGCTCGGGACGTGTCAGCCCTCCAAGACTTCTACCGGCGGTCGAGCCTAAAGACCACATAATCAACGCTTTCCTAGAGTTTAAGGCCCTCATAAAAGCAACTCTTGAGGTGAACCAAACTACTTGCAAGAATATCTTACAAAGTTTCCACCTCGGTAGTCATGAGTTCCTTGGAGTGCAGCTCGAGGAAGCAGAGGCCGCAATTTATGACAACAAAACATCTACTGTCATAAAAGGTAAAATGGGTCATCACATGGCGGCTTATAGCGGGTCGGCGGGCTTCGTAGCCTTGGATGAGGAGGAGACAGAACGACAGGGAAGATTAGTATTCAAAACCCCACCCAACGACCCTATTGTGGTCACCGCCCGTTGTACCAGGGTGATGCTAGAGGACAGGATCCTGAAAATGGCGGAAACCATCTCGGGAGCCTGTGCATTGGGAGATCCTTGGGAAAACTGGACGGTGCCGACGATAAATTGGGTCAATGGAGTCCCGGGATGTGGCAAAACAACTTGGGTTATAAACCAATTCGATGCGGAAGATGATTTTATTGTCACAACAACAACAGAAGCAGCTAAAGATCTTAGAGAAAAGTTAGCCAACCGCATAGCCATTGACGCAAAAACAAAAGTGCGCACTATGGCCTCAGTTTTAGTAAATGGTATGAGAAGGCAAAAGGGAAGATGTACTCGACTTTTAGTCGACGAAGCTCTCATGAACCATTTCGGGGCCATAGTAATGGCAATGCGGCTAAGTGGAGCCGAAAAAATACTGCTTTTTGGTGACATCAATCAACTCCCTTATATCGACAGGGAAAACCTCTTTGCGATGCAATATACTCGCCCAAGCCTCGTAACCACTATCAGCCAAGAGCTCCTGTGTACGCACCGGAATCCGATGGATGTGGCATATGCCCTGAATGAAATCTACAGTGGCATTTATTCATCCAGATCTCAGGTGCACTCACTAGAAAGGAAGAGGTACACGGGAGCCGTCATACCAGGTACCGTGCCCGACACCTTATATCTTGTATTTACGCAAGCAGAAAAGGAGTCCCTTACCAGCCAGGGATATGGTTCGGGTCCCGGGTCGCGAATTTTAACCGTACATGAGGCCCAAGGTCTCACATACGGGAGAGTGGTCATAATGAGGACAACAACAGAGAAGCTCAAAATTTATGAAAGCGTCCAACATGCAGTAGTGGCAGTGTCCAGGCACACAGAAAGCTGTGTTTATTACACGGACGATTGCGACGATGCAACTGGAAGGCTGGTTGAGAGCGCAATGGCTGCGACAACGAAAAGAATCAAAGAATATAATCTGAAAATGGCAATTAGAAACAGAGACGAAGCGATTGTGGAAGCCCTGTCAACAGATATCACAAACAGTTAAAGATGGAGCACTCTCCACGATATTAAGTACAAGGAAAAGGAAAAAAAAATCTGGTAATATAAAAATTTACATAGCATGTAAGGCCATGTACATTAAGCACGTAGATTATGTTGATGACTACATAAGGGAAAAAAAAAAAAAAAAAAAAAGAAAAGAAAAAAAAACAAAACACAAAGTGGGTCGACAATTATTATGTTTAAACATCAAAAAAAAGATAAGTAACAACGATGCCCACAAAAAAAAAAAAAAAAAAAAAAACCAAAAAAAAAAAAAACAAAACAAAAATAATAATGAAAAAAAAATATTATAAAAAAAAAATATAGCGATTAAGTGCATGTCGCATGTAAGCATATTAGTTTGCAGACCTTAAGTATGTAAGATAATAGAAATATAAAAAAAAAATATACAAAAAAATACAAAAAAAAATCCAAAAAAAAATAAATATATGTGAACTCACTGCTTAGGCTTAAATATTTAAGTAATGTAAGTAGTGTAAGGAGTATATTTATAACAGTATTTTAAAAGTTAATAAAATAAAGTAAAGCAAAAAAAGGTACGGACTTCGAGTCTGTAGAGTAAACTTATTGTAATAAAAAAAAAAAAAAAAACCTAACCTAACAGTCCGGTGTCAACTGCCGTCCCGAACGCCACGTTTCTGAGTTGCTCCGCGCTCAAAAATTCGCTAAAATAGGTTTTTTACGTCCGATTTTTGTGTGTTATACACCAAAAGACGCGGCTTAACTTGCGGCATAAAGTCGTGCAATTTGATTTTAAATCGGAGTGAAAGTGAAAAAGTTAAAGTGAAAAAAGTGAAATTTGGAAAATTGCAAATCTTAAAAGTGAAACGCTGAGTGATTAAGCACGGTTACCCTTATTTTTTAAAGTGTGGCCTTGAAGTTATTCACGGCTTCTACATAGGTGCAAAATTTGGGAATTTTCTGAGCGATAGTCTCCGAGAAAAAGGCAAAAAAACAAGTGTCACGTGGGCACGTGTTTCGAGAAGGAAAATCGTGCGGCTATTTTTGGAGTCGCAATCTCGTAGCCAGCGTGGAGAGCAGCCGGGAGCAAATTTCAGAATTTTGATAAGTTAAGTGGCTGCGAAGTAATTGAACTCTTAAATTTAGTGAAATTTTTAAAATTTTATATTTTAAAATCTAAAGCGAAGACCCCTAGTTTTGATTATTAAATAGTGTTAAGGTTAATGTAAGATAGGTATACAAAAATTTTCAGATTTTTATCACCCAAGGAGAAATTTCAGTAAAAGTGTGTGCCACGTGGTCACTGTTCTAGCTATCTCCCAAACTTTTAAAGTGTTTAGAAGGAAGTGAGACAAATTATGGTTTTTGTTTCAAAAAAATCCGATAGTAAATTTAAAAGATATTGAATTTTTTCTGTTTTTGGCATTTATTTTAATAATCATTAAAAAAATACATAAACAAGTAATTTATTTGTATAAAGCTCTTCGAGACCTTTTCAACGATACCAAGGTCAACAGGTTTATCTTTAACCGTTACTGAGTTACGACGAAAACTGTATATTGGACGCCATATTGAAAAAACCACCAAAACTTCAACTGGTGATATCTCAGCAACCATTGGTCGTACAACATTGGGGTTTTCAATATACATATTGTTGCAACATCCTTAACATTAGAAGCTACAGAAAACACCCATTTTAACCCAACAAAACGGTGACCATTATTAGATAGCTAACTTCGAGCTGAGTAGGTTGATACCAAACTCGACTATTCTAGGTGCATTAGGACGTCAGAAAAACAAGTTTAAGTTAACATCAGCCATCTTGCTCCGCCATATTGCTTATTTTCAAACTGCAATAACTTTGGAACGGTTCGTCGTAGAGAGTCGCGGTTTTCAGTAAACTTAATAGCAAATTCCGTTCTATCAAAGCACATATATATCGAAACCTATTTCCTTAAAAAAAATGTCTGGAAAATCGGTTGCCTCTGGCACTTTACATACCAAGCCTAAGCTTGCCGCAAAGATCAGCAAGGGAGTGAGTCCCGTCGCTAGCGCAGCCCTACGAAGGAAGGTCTTACTACAAAATGCGGCCTCTTCTAGTAAAGCAACCGAAGATGAAACCAAGGGCACTGTACCAGAGGCAAGTATGATGTCAATCATTAAGCCAACCAGCTCTAACGCATCTAGCACTCACACTGAAGAATCGAATGAGACGGCTAGTGTATACAACAAACAGGAAAACCCGTCATTAAAAGAAGTCGATTCCGACGAAAACAGTTCAGTGACACAAGACATGGAGACGGAACTAGAAATCCTGGGTAAATGTAAGCATGCACGCACAGACGACGAATGGTCTGATGCTGACAGTATACTTAGTGACAAGAGCAAGCGATCGAGTATACTACCCCCAGCGTATAAACGAGCCGGTATATCCATGGATCTTGCTACCCAGAGGGCCAACGAATTCCTACTTTCCGGTAAGGAAGCCTTGGAAAAGGCTGGCAACATGAAAAGGGAATGTAAGACTGAGGTACACGAGTGCCTTCAAGGTCTATATGAAATTGCACTATCTCTATCTGATTCCCGTTCACGTCACCGTTTAGCTCTCGAACAAGAACGATGTCGTGCAGCCAAAGAAATAGTGAGGATTGAACGGGCACATAACAAGCAGTTAATAGAGATACAAGAAACTTATGCTAATAAATTGGCAGAAACCTTCGACATAGTCCGAAGCACCTCTAAGACGGCTGAAGCTATACGTAACTGGCTCAGCTATGAAATGGATGAACCCATTAAAGCTATCAGCCGAATTCAACTTGAGGTTCATGGATTAGCAGCGAAGGCATCACCAAAATCAAGCACAGTGGCTTTAACTCCTTACCCCGAAAATTCAGAACACCTAACTCGAGTGAAAGAAATAATCACTGAAATGACACATGACTTGCGATCCGTACATCTTGCAATCGAAAAACTAGCCGACTCTCTAAAAGAGATAAAGGAGAATCCATTACCCATTGATAAAATTCAGACACCTTATTACACACGTATTGAATCTTTAACAACTCATATTCAAGAACTGCAAGAGATGATTCGCGACCAACAGACCAGACCGCAGTGTCAAGTGGATACTTCAAATATTCAAATAGAAGTTCAAAAATTGATTAACCCTGTTGTTGAAACGATCAAAACCCTCAGAGAAGAAACAATTGAAACAAGAGATTGTTTTACAACTCACATGGCATTTCAGGGCAATACAGGGTTGAGCACAGAATTAGCGATAGCTGAGATTAAAGACAAAATTAATGATATCAGAAATCACCAATATGCCACTAGTCCCTCACAAAGACCTAAGAGCATAGATAACAATAGCGCAGAAGTCACAACGCATACTGACGAAACAGCACAATCCTCCCAACCACGCAGACGAACCTACGCGGAGATAGCCAGTATGCCCCGATATGCTATGATACTCGAATCCATTGACCCACGACTCTCGAGTGAGGATATCATAAAACAATTAAGGAGGGACGTAGATCCAATCGAGTTGGGAGTTCGGGTAAACAAAATAACTAAACTTAAAAATCAACGAATTGTCATCAATTGCGACTCCCAACAAGATCAACAAACTCTAAAGACCGCCATCCGAGACACCTGTAATAAATTAACTGTGTCAACACCTTCAGTGAAAAAACCACAGCTACGACTAATAGGTGTTACTACAAACTTGACCGACGAAAAATTAGTAAGGGCCATAGCAAGCCAAAATAGTAAACTGACAACAGACCTCACGGAGGAACAAAAAGCAGTCAAAGTCGTCCGTCGCACAAAAGGCAGAATCCGAGAATTGACAAACGTCATTATCGAGGTATCACCTCAAATGTGGTCAAAACTAAGGGAACAGAAATTGCGCATTGGTTACCAGATAGTGTCTTGTGTTGACCAGTCTCCATTAACACAGTGTTACAGATGTTTGAGCTTTAATCATACGGCGAAAAACTGTAACAATAAACTGTGTTGTGGATATTGTTCAGAAGAACATGACACTAGGGAATGCACCAAACAAAACACTGTCCCCAAGTGCTGTAATTGTAAAAACTTGAAAAGGGAAAACATCGCCCATCCAGCATATAGCTCGCAATGCCCAGAATGGATCAAATGGGATAAAATTGCGAGATCCTCTGTCTCGTATTGCTGAGAGTCAGGCGACACAACATACCCAACAGTACTCAAAAATTGTCTAGCCTCAAATACAGAGATAAAAATAGTTCAGTATAACCTGGATCGTGGGCGCGCGGCCACACAAGAGTGTTTACGGGTAGCCACGATGCAGGGATATTCAATCATTTTGATGCAAGAACCCTATGTGGGATCAAAGGCCCACGTTACTCTAGGATCTCAGTACCAAGTTATTCAAAAAATAACAAGTAACAGTTTAAAACCAGTAAGATCGGCAATTGTTGTCACTAACCCAAACATCCAATGTACCATTAATCCAGACTTATTAACAGAAGATATAGTAGGAGTAACACTTAAATTAGGCCATATTAAGATTGGACTGATCAACATCTACCTACACGAAAAGGGTGACATCGAGGAAGAAATGTCAACCATCAAGAAAGTCATAACGTCAATGGACACCAACGAATTCATAATAGGAGGAGATGCAAACGCCAACAGTATCTGGTGGGGATGCGTTGCAGATGACAAAAGAGGAACCTGTATAACTGAGACATTGGCTGAACTAAACCTGGAAATACTAAATATAGGTACGACTCCAACGTTTAGTGCTTATAGAATGGGCATACTTTGTTCCAGCATTATCGACATCACTGCTTGTTCAGCTTCCCTACTACAAAAAATTAAAAACTGGAGAGTAGACGACACATTCTGTACGTTATCTAATCATAAGCCTATCCTGTATCAGATAGAACTCGAGAATATAAAACTAGACAAGGTAATCAGCGTTACAAGAAAATATCACACAAAAAAAGTAAATTGGGTGCACTTCAAAACAGAATTGACTAAAGAATTGGAAGAAATAGGTATCAATAGAGAAAAAATCACAGTAATAAACACAGAGCAAGAACTGGACAACTTAGTTGATGACTACATGCAGGCTATAATATCTACAAGCGATAAAATAATCCCGCATCTAAGGGAAAAAAGAATTGGTAAGTCACCAGTCTGGTGGACTAAGGAGCTAAATGAGTTAAAATCAGAAATGATTAGAAGAAGACGTAGAATAAAGAACGCACATCCGAGAAGAAAACAATACGTCATAGACGAATATTTAAAAGCAAAAGAACAATACACGCGAAGTATCGAAGAGGTAGCAACAAAGAGCTGGAAAAACATATGCTCAACGGAAGAGAAAGAAAGCGTCTGGCAAAGAACTTACCGCATTCTGAAAGTATGCTCCAACAAAGAAGATGATAAACTGCTCCGAAACCCAAGTGGTAAAATACTATCCGAAAGAGAATCAGCAGAACTACTAGCTGAAACGCTTTTTCCATGGGACACCATTGAAACTGACACCGAAGAACATAAAGTACTAAGGACCACCACCCAGGAACTAGCAATAAAATTAAAAAACTCTAAGATAGAAATAAAACCATTCACTAGGCATGAAATAGAAAGTATATTCCGAAACATGAGCCCAAAGAAAGCCCCAGGAGGAGACGGATTAACTTCAGACATATGCCAAGCAGCATATGAAAGCCAACCAGATACTTTATTAGCATTGTATAATCAATGCCTTCAACTCGGATACTTCCCAAAGCTGTTTAAAATAGCCACAATAAAAATTTTACCAAAATCTAATAAAGAAGACTATTCTGTTCCCAAATCTTACCGGCCTATAGGTCTTTTACCAGTGCTAGGAAAGGTATTAGAGAAGCTGTTTGTTAACAGATTACAGTGGCAACTTGGAAATGAGAGGAAACTCAATAACAAGCAGTATGGATTCACACCACAAAGAGGAACCGAAGATGCACTTTACGATGCTATTACATGTATCAAAAATGGGCTAAAAAACAAAGATATAGTAGTATTGGTATCACTGGACATCGAAGGCGCATTCGACAACGCGTGGTGGCCAGTAATAATTAACGAACTTCAAGCCAAACAGGTAGAACCATCAATGCTAAGGCTTATTACCAGCTACTTATCTGACAGGGAGATACGGCTAAGATATGCGGGAGAGGAAATAAGACGAGCCACAAACAAAGGCTGTATACAGGGATCAACATGCGGACCAATCATGTGGAATATCCAACTGGATCCCATGCTGCAAGAAACACAAAGCCTCAACACTCATGTTCAAGCATTTGCAGACGATATACTAATAATAGCGACGAACAAAAATGGGGAGACAATAGAAAAAGAATTAAATAATACATTAAAGATAATTTCAGAATGGGGTAAGAGGCACAAAATGAAATTCGCACCGCACAAAACACAGGCAATACTGATAACAAAGAAACTTAAATATCATCACCCGGTAATCAAACTGGAAGGCGTCGAACTACAATTCTCACACCAACTTAAAATATTAGGCTTAATTATAGATCGCAACCTAAACTTCAAACCGCATATCAATGAAGTCAGCAGGAAAGCAATAAATCTATATAAAACAATATCTCGTGCAACGAGAGCACAATGGGGTCTGAACTCAGAGATAGTAAGACTTATCTACCTGGCAGTTGTGGAGCCGACTGTACTATATGCCGCCAACTGCTGGGCAGAAACAACTGACAGACGGTACATAGAACGCATCTTAAATAGGTTGACACGACTCTTTAGTATACGCATTAGTAAAGGTCACAAAACGAATTCGCTCATTTCGAGCACACTACTTGCACAAATCATTCCCTTAGCACTAAGAGCCAAAGAAAACGCCCACTTATATGAAGTAAAGCGAGGAAAGCCCATAGATCATTTACCAGGAAGGCAACTCGAAATAAAAATAAGTCCGTTTGACCTACCACACCCCTCAGAGAGAGAAACATTAAAATATCAGCTCATCAACATCCAAGAAGATATAGAAACAATAGATAACGACTGGCCCAAAATTTTTACCGATGGAAGCAAAATCAACAATAAAGTGGGAGCGGCAATAACAGTATGGACCAATGGAACAGAAATATACAAAAAAATGTTTAGGCTAGAAAGTTACTGTAGTGTTTTTCAAGCGGAATTGGCAGCTATATTGAAAGCAATAAGATATGCAACATCTAAAAATTATCGCAAAGTAAACATATTAAGCGACTCAAGATCAGCTTTGGAGTGCATCTGTGATCCGACCTCAAAACACCCAATAGCGGTAGAAATCCGGAACGATATAAAAGATAATAAGAATCAAGAGGGCAACATCCAATTATACTGGATTAAAGCACACAGCGGGATTGCCGGTAATGAAAGAGCCGACGAACTGGCAAAACGTGCAGCAGCCAACAACAAGCAAAGACCAGAGTATGACCTTTTCCCATTGTCTTATGCAAAGCACCTCACCAGACAATCTACCCTGCAAATATGGCAACGGAAATATGAAGAAACTCCGACAAGCAACATCACAAAGGCGTTTTTTCCAAATATTATCGCAGCATATAAAGTACTTAGGTCAATCAAAATAACAAACTTAATAACGCAATTATTTACTGGTCATGGAGGAAATAAAGCATATTTGTACCGTTTTAAATTGTCGTCATCCCCAAGCTGCACTTGTGACGGAACGGTAGAACAATCGATCGAACACTTAATAATTGAATGCCCGCGTTTCGGAAGAATGCGATACGAATGCGAGTGCAAAATGGGAATGACTGTAAGCAAAACAACACTGTCTAGCATAATGGAGGACAATAATTGCCGATCGATCTTTATGGAATTTGCGCTAAAAGTGTTAAAAATCGTAAATGCAGAAAACGGGAGTAAAATAATAAGTTAAACAAAACAAAACAATATAATGATAAGATATATTAGATCAATAAAATAATAAAATTAAGATACATTAGATATATTATAATAAAATTAAAAAAAAAAAAAAAAAAAAAAAAAAAAAAAAAAAAAAAAAAAAAAACTGTATAAATAATATAAGGACACATGACTTGACTTAGTATTAAACCTTATTATTATACAGTATTAGCGCTTAGCCCTTAGCCCTTATTATTGTACTTATAATACTATATAATATATAGACCCTACACATGACTTAGTATTAAGTAACATAGTGATTAAGATGTAAACATGCAAATTAAGATGTACCCTATTTGATTAAGTTAAACTGTATACAAGTCAAAACATAGCTCATTATAAGACACAACTGCTGTAAACGCATAAAAGAAAAAAAAAAAGCTTAAGTAAAAAAAAAAAAAAAATATAAAGAAAAAAAAAATGAAAAAGAAAAGAGCAAGTCGAAAAAAAAGCCATGTAAATCTACCATTAAAAAGAAACACTTGTATGTAAGATATCATTGAAAATAATGTTACTAACAAACCATGGCCATAGAAGTTAAAAGCGTCAAACTGAATAATATATGAATATAAATAAATAAAAAGAAACATATAGTATAATATAGTATAGTAAGTGTGAGCGTTATAAAGTATGTAAATACTGCAGTATAATTATGCTTCCTAAAGAAAATAGATAGTACGTAAACAATTGAAGTAGGAATGAAAGCGCTATAAGTGCGAAAAAAAAAAAAAAAAAAAAAAAACTTAGTTAAAATTATACTTAGCATAACATAAAAGTAAGAAAGGTACTGCAGAATAGCAGTAGTTAACATAGAAAAAAAAAAAAAAAAAAAAAAAAAAAAAACCTAACCTAACCTAACCTAACCTAACCTAACCTAACCTAACCTAACCTAACCTAACCTAACCTAACCTAACCTAACCTAACCTAACCTAACCTAACCTAACCTAACCTAACCTAACCTAACCTAACCTAACCTAACCTAACCTAACCTAACCTAACCTAACCTAACCTAACCATAAAGGTGGACAGATTTGTCACTCAGGTGTTGTCGGGGCACGGTGGATTCTCCGAGTACTTGCATCGTTTCAAGTGTAAGGAGAGTCCATCATGCGTCTGCGACCCTGCGTGTTCGGAGTCTGTTCTCCACGTCCTCCTGGACTGCCCGGCCCATGACCGTGAGAGGCAGGAGCTGGAGTTCCTATTGGACTGCAAACTGGAACTAAGCACGCTTCCGGATATTGTACTGGGTAAAAATAGAGACTTGTTCCTCAAATTTTGTAAAAAACTGTGTATTGCTGTAAATAAAAGAAATAGAGTGTAAGTTATGCTAAGTAATTATATTGATATATAAATATTTTTAGCATAAATAAATTGTAATTAGGAACATAGTTTTAAGTTAGCATTAAGTTGTTTATTAGTGTTAAATAGAATGTTGTTACTCATATGAGAAAAAATTGTTAAAATAAAATGTAGTCAATACCTAATGTCCTGTTGCTTTACTCCTGCCTTACATAAAAATAGTTTTTTTTTTTAAAATACCCAAAATATGTTACGGAATTGTTATGTTTAGACAGTAGTTTAAGGTATCTAGCCTTGTTGTATAATAATTTGCTATCTTGTTATTAGTTTATAAAAGTTGTAAAAATTAGTTACTATGTATATTAGTTTAGATACTGCAAAATGTTGAATGTAATTAAAGTTTATTGTTCCCCCCTTCACTGTCCCCGTCCCCCTTGTGTTACAATTAGAATGTAAGTACACTATGGCCTTCAGCCCATGATCGAAAGATGATGTAAGCGAGATGAAAATGGGATGCTGAATGGCTGACGAGCAGAGTATAAGATATGATGTATGAATGAGTTTTTGGTGATAAATAAACAAACAAGATAATAAAGACAAATTGTAAAAACAGTCTCCCAAAGTCTCAGGGAGGTCTATTAAAAAAAAAAAAAAAAAAAAAAAAAAAAAAAAAAAAAAAAAAAAAAAAACCTAACCTAACCTAACCTAACCTAACCTAACCTAACCTAACCTAACCTAACCTAACCTAACCTAACCTAACCTAACCTAACCTAACCTAACCTAACCTAACCTAACCTAACCTAACCTAACCTAACCTAACCTAACCTAACCTAACCTAACCTAACCTAACCTAACCTAACCTAACCTAACCTAACCTAACCTAACCTAACCTAACCTAACCTAACCTAACCTAACCTAACCTAACCTAACCTAACCTAACCTAACCTAACCTAACCTAACCTAACCTAACCTAACCCAACCTAACCTAACCGAGTTCGCGCCATCCGCCGAAGCGTTAGCATCGTTTTAAGTGAGCTCCGCTTTCTAAAAATCGGGAAAAATAGTTAATTTGGTGTGACAGTGAAGTGCAATATATCGAATTGTGCGGAAATGTGTCAGCTTTAAGTTGGATGCAGTGGTTGCAAGTACACTATCTTGTCTGAAGAGATATTGGAGAATTTTGCCAAATTTCATAAAAATCAGGTAAAATTTGACCATATTTTGCTAAACGCTGCGAAAACTAAAGCTGTTACCCATACTTTTTTTGATCCCATAATTTGAGGCTCTGTACTGTGCACATTTTCTTCGCTTTTCCGGAATTTTTCATTAAGAAAATCCCAAGTTATAAGGGATTTTCTCAGAACCACGCGGCCACGTGTTTTCGGAATTCGAAGTGTGCGGCAAAATTTGAATTTGAATTTTGGTAGCCCCTCTTAAGACCTTTTATTTGGTATATTGCATATAAAAATCGGTGCACTCTATAAGATTTTATAAAGTAAAGACCGGAAAATTACATAAATTTGAAATTTTAACACCAAATAACTCGAAAACTAAATCGGGTACCTATCTTTTTTAACTTGTATATCTGTAGTAAAAAGAATAATCTAATATTTTGTAAAATCTCAGATTTTTCTCGCAAGAAAATTCGGAGATATTCTTAATTTTGTAAAATTTTTTAAACACGTGGTCCCAGTTCCGGAGGGTCTACATTGCCAAATATTTAATATTCGGAAGCAGAATTAAAATTGTAAGTAATTGACACTTTTTTCAAAATTTTCGGACTTATCCCTCAAAAGTTATTGCTATTTTACTACTTTTTTACTGTTTTTTGTATTTTACTTGAATTTTATCACAAAAAGTATATTTTTTAATGATATCAATAAATAGAACGCACCGAGACCGATCTAGCAATACCAAGGTCGGGGGGTCTACCTTTTTCCACTACTGAGATATACAAAGTTTTTAATTTCGGTCGCCATCTTGGAAAAACGTCAAAAACTTTGAACGAAGATATCTCACTAACCACTGTTCATAGAGAGTTGCGGTTTTCAATATACTTGTTAATATAAGTAGAGGACTACTTTAAAGTAAAAAAGCAACCACCTAAATAACCCACTTATTTTATACCATTACTGGACGGCCGGCAGTTCACTGAGAAGATTGAGCCCAAACTCGGGTATTTTAGGAGTACTAGAAGAGCATAAAAACAAAATTAGAACTAAGTCAGCCATCTTGTTCCGCCATATTGACAAATTTCATTTTGTCATATCTTTGGAACGGAGGCTCCTATTGAGCTGCGGTTTTCGACAAAGTGATTGTTAACACCAGCTCTATTGATATTTTACCTCACCGACTCTACATAGAGTCTGTGAACGTTATTCGAAGACGGTGACTTTTGGCACACTGAGTCTTTTGCATAGCTGATAGAAAGCCTTACCTTGCATACCCCACATTGTAATAAATCTTCTGACTCTACGTAAAGCTTTGGAAATCGACTCTAACAAAAAAAAAAAAAAAATGTCGGTCAAATCGAGCAAATCTTGTGTAGAATTGGCGAAACAGACTAAACCCACGTCTAGGTCGGTTCGAGGAGTTAGTCCCTCCTCGGCGCCAACATTACGAAAGAAAGTCCTCATGCAAAACGCAGCTTCCTCCAAAAAAGTGTCAGAAGATACAGATAGAATGGATAGTGGAATGGCTGAGAAAGGCGAGGCCACCTCCGAGTCTGTCACTAGTAATATTATTGTGGGAGAACCGACTGAACAAATCAATATAGTAACTATGAAAACAAAGGGACCCGAAACTGCCACTGATGATGGTACATCTTTTGACATTGAAGCTGAGCTTGGTCTTCTAGGACTATGCAAACCAGTGCACCGCACGGATGATGAGTGGTCAGATGTCGAAAGTATGGTAAGTGGAGAAAGTAGGAGGTCTAGCATTTTGCCACCTGCTTACAAACGAGCTGGAATTTCCATGGACCTCGCCACACAGCGAGCAAACGACTTTTTGCTCGCAGGCAAAGAGGCCCTGGAAAAAGCCGGAAACATGAAGCGCGAGTGCAAGCAGGAGGTACATGATTGCTTACAAGGCCTCTATGAAACAGTGCTGTCACTCTCTGATTCACGCTCTCGTCATCGACTGGCTTTAGAACAGGAACGCAGTCGAGCAGCAAAAGAGCTGGTGAGAGTTGAAAGAGCACATACGAAACAGCTAACAGAGTTTCAATCCACCTATACTCAGAGACTTAAAGTCATCCAAGAGGTCATGCAGGAAACGCAAAAATCGATAGAGGCAATAAGGGGTTGGCTAAATTACGAAATGGATGACCCTATAAAAGTTATATACAAAATAAAACAAGAAATACATGAAATATCAACCAAAACAAGCCAAGATCTATCTACTTGCATCACTGGTGAACAACTAAGGAAAGAACACACATACAATAGGGAAGAATTGGCGTCAATAGAGAAACAAGTAAGTGGCATCATGGAAAAGCTTAATGCACTTGGTTCTGACATCAACGTCTTTAAAAATAACGTAGCGGACAAAGAAAGTATTGAACACATTGCGCTGGCTCTAAACTCATGGAAAGATCCTCGCATTAATGATATTGCCAGTAACATGTCAAATATTAAAGATACAATCCGTAATCTGCAAACACAAGTCATGAATCTGACATCTCCACAGTCAACAGCTATGGATAGCGCATCAACAGCCATAGAACCAGTCTTATGTAGATTAGACAAAATCACTGAGGACATAAAGGAATTAAGAGACTACGGAGTGAGCCAAAGTGCGTTTCAGAATAACGCAGGTTTGGGTACGGAGCTGGCAATTGCAGAAATCAGAGACAAGCTTAATCATCTAGAGACATATAACTGTAGCACCATAACAAACCAAATAATGGAAAGTCCCAAAAATGTCCCAATAAAAGAACAACAAGCCACTCGCCCAATAAAGTCTTATGCAGAAGCACTTACTTCACCACGGTTTGCTCTTGTTGTTGAATCTTTGGATCCCAGACATACAAGCGAAGATGTTGTTAACACTATAAAGAGCAACATCGATGTGGTGCAACTTGGAGTAGGTATTAACAATATAAGAAGGGCTAGAAATCAGAGGGTGCTTCTCTCATGCGACAATGACGAGGACCGGCAAAAGCTTCAAAATGCAATAAAAAACTCGAATCAGAAGCTTACGGTCTCAAAGTCAACAGCTAAAAACCCACTACTTAAATTAATAGGAGTAGCTAATGATCTAAACAATGTAAAACTAGAAGAGGCATTAGTTAAACAAAACATGAAGCTCCTAAAACACATCGAAATAGAAAAGATTAAGGCTAAGGTCTTGAGACGAATCAAGGGGAGAACAGCGGCAATTAACAATATAATATTAGAAGTAAGCCCTGAGGTATGGAAGGCACTGAAAGACCAAAGACTGCATGTGGGATACCAAGTGGTACCCGCCCTGGACCAATCTCCTGTTCTGCAATGCTACCGATGTATGGGATTTGGACATAGGGCTAGAGAATGTCGGGCAGATAAATCAACCTGCGGGAATTGCGCAGAGGACCATGACAGTAGAGAATGTCCACGCAGTAATGGAGCACCAACTTGCGCCAACTGCACTAAAAACAAAATCGTAGGTGACCTCAGTCATGTAGCATACAGCAATGAATGTCCAGTGTGGCAGAAATGGGATCGCATAGCCAGGTCCTCGGTAGCATATTGCTGAGATTGATCAGGGTATTAACATCGAGCAATTACGGTTAAGTACACACTCCTCTGCTGGGAACGCACCAAATTCAAACTCAGCAGATACACAAACTACCAAATTAGTACAGGTAAATCTTGGCCGAGGAATGGCAGCGTTTAATGAATGTCTTCACATGGCAATAAGACAACGCGTTGCGTTGCTTCTACTGCAAGAACCGTATGTAGGTGCAAAAGCACATGTAGCTTGTAATCGTCGCGTAATTCAAAAGACTACCAGTAATAGAGACAAACCGGTTAAATCGGCAGTCATCGTTGTTGATCCAACCTACTTAATCATAGAAAATCCAGAGCATGTTAGCGAAAATATTGTAGGATTTATAGTTAAAATAGGAAAACTTGTTGTAGGCATTATAAATGTGTATTTAGAGAAAGACGGTAACATAGAAGATGATATAAGGAAGATAACAAGAATTGTGCAAGATATGGACACGGAAAACATCATTCTAACAGGCGACTTTAATGCAAGGAGTCTCTGGTGGGGGAGCAGAGCTGAGGACGAGAGGGGTTTACTTTTGTCGGAAATGATAGCTGAACTGGATATGAATGTCTTAAATCAGGGCAGTGACTCCACCTTTTACCAATACCGAGGAGGAAAGTTACATAGCAGCATAGTGGACGTGACCTGTTGTACGTCGGCAATCCTACATAAGATGGAAAGATGGAGGGTGGACCCCGATTTTGTCACACTATCTGATCATCGAGCCATACAGTTTCAAATGAGAATTAATATTGACAAACAGAACGTCGTGCTAAGGAATTCCACTCGATTATTTAATACAGCTAAGGCAAACTGGTCTCTTTTCAGAAACGATTTGAAAGAAAGATTAGAAAAGGAGAACGTAATAGAGGATAAAATAAAAACCATACAAACACCAGAGGAATTGGATGATATCGTAGACGCATATGTCAAACAAGTAAAATTAGCATGCCAGAAATCAATACCAACTATATCTAAAAATGTCTATAAAACTTGTACACCTTGGTGGAATGCACAGCTAGAAACAGAACGACGTAAAGTTATACGACTTAGAAGAAAGATAAAGTTCGCCAATACAAGACGTAAACCGCACGTTATTCAGAATTTCGTGGAGGCAAAAGAAAAGTATGTTAATAATATAATGTCAGCAATAACTACTAGTTGGAAAGAACTATGCACTAGGCAGGAAAAAGAGACTGTATGGCAAAGTATATACAGAATAATTAAAAGGTGTAGTGTAACTAATGAAGACAAACTGCTGAAATTAGGCGATGAAATTCTCACCGCAAATGACTCTGCTATGTTATTGGCAAAAAATTTCTACCCAGATGATGAGAAAAACAAAGACACTGAAGAACAAACCAAAATTCGAGAAGAAGCGGACAAAATCACTAACGAACTAAGGAAAAACTCGACCATTTCCCATCGTAATTTTACAGAGGTAGAAATAGAAGCTGTTTTAGATAAAATGGATCCTAAAAAAGCACCAGGAGAGGATGGCATTACCTCAGATATATGCTATCAGTCTTATAAGGCCATACCTTCAGCACTAATGGCTATCTATAATAAGAGTCTCGAAATAGGTTATTTCCCTAAAACCTGGAAAAAAGCTATAATAAAAATTATCCCAAAACCTAACAGAGAGGACTACGCGGTACCCAAAGCTTACCGTCCTATTGGCTTACTTCCAATATTCGGAAAGATATTAGAGAAACTTTTTGTAACCAGGCTTCTTTGGCAATTGGGTAAAGAAGGTAAACTCAACAGCCGACAATACGGATTTATGCCGCAACGCAGTACGGAAGACGCCTTGTACGATGCAATGTCTTTTATAAAACAGGGGCTCGAGGAAAAAAAAGTTGTTGTGGTGGTATCCCTGGATATAGAAGGGGCATTTGACAATGCATGGTGGCCTCAAATAATAAAAGAAATGCAGAGAAAACAAGTGAGCCAAGATATTCTGAGATTGATTACCAGTTACCTTTCTTCGAGATATATATCGTTAAAATATGCAGGTGCAGTAGTAACTAAATCCACCACCAAGGGGTGTATTCAGGGATCAACCTGTGGGCCTATATTTTGGAATATTCTCTTGGATCCACTCCTCGAAATGACATCACATCTGAAAGTACACGTTCAGGCTTTTGCCGACGACATACTCGTCATTGCAAAGGGTCACTCAGCAAAATCCATTGAGGAAGAACTGAACCCAGCCTTGGATCAAATAGTTGCATGGGGTAAAGCCCGTAAGTTAAAATTTGCACCACAGAAAACACAAGCAGTTATAATAACTAAAAAAATGTCTCCAGAACTACCGCAAGTAAGAATGGATAATGTTTATGTTCAACCATCAGCGAGTCTAAAAGTACTTGGAGTCACAATTGACAAAAATTTAAGATTCACAGAACACATTGATGAAGCCCTTAGGAAAGCTATCAATCTATATAAAAAAGTGACTAGAACAGCAAAAGCACAATGGGGACTAAACTCCGAAATAATAAAAACTATTTACATAGCGGTAGTAGAACCTACGATCCTCTACGCGGCAAGTGTTTGGGCCGCAACGGTGAAGAAAGAATATGTGAAGAAGAAACTTGACCGTATCACAAGAATGTTTGCTGTCTCGATCTGTAAAGGACATAGAACAGTCTCCTTTACTTCCAGTGTTCTACTAGCGGGAATATTTCCTCTGGACCTTAGAGCAATAGAACATCTAAAACTGTATGAAATAAAACGGGGGAAGCCCCTAACCCAACTTCCAGGAAGAATTTGCGAAAAACCAGAGAATCCATTTTACCTACCACATCCAGCCGATAGGCATCGTATACCTTTTGAGATTATTACCTCTGAGGAAGAGGAAAGTTTGATTGACTCCCAAATAACAAAATTATACACTGATGGAAGTAAGATTCAAGGTAAAGTCGGAGGAGCTGTGACAATTTGGAAGAACAATCAGGAAATACGAAAATCGACCTTTAGGCTGGAAAATTACTGTAGTGTTTACCAAGCCGAGCTCGCAGCAATATTAAGAGCACTAGATCTGATGCACAAACATAAAGACCTAAAGAAAGGCATTATCCTAAGCGACTCACGCTCTGCCTTAGAATGCCTGAGTGACACATCATCTCTGCACCCATTAGCTGTGAAAATACGGGATCGAATAGAGTCACTATTAGACAAAGGTGGCGAAGTTAAACTTTGCTGGATTAAAGCACACATCGGCTTAGCCGGTAATGAGAGAGCCGATGAACTTGCGAAAAAAGCCGCACTTTCTAACAAGCAAACTCCAGCTTATGACAGATTCCCCCTGTCCTTCGCGAAGCGACTTGCCAGGGACTCTACTTGCATAGAGTGGCAGCTACGATATAGTGCAGCAACAACGGGAGCTGTAACGAAGAAATTTCTACCGGACATAAAAGAAGCGTATAGAACACTCAAGCATATAAAAATAGACAATCTCAAAGTACAATTACTAACTGGACATGGAGGTTTTAAGGCTTATTTATATAAATATAAGCTAGCGCAGTCGCCATCTTGTGTTTGCAGTAGAGACGAAGAAGAAAATATCGAACATCTATTAATTGACTGTCCTAGATTCGCCATACAACGACTTGACTGTGAACAAAAGATGGGGATGGCGCTTACTATTAATAATTTAAGAAATGCAATTAACAACGATGACTGTCGGAGCCATTTCCTTAAGTTTTCAGAAGCTGTTGTACGCTCTGCGGGTAAGGCAAATGGATCCAAACTAGTATAAGTTAGAATATAAGTTTTTAATAGTTAGTTAGTTTATATAGATAAAACAGTCAAATGTACCATAAAGACACTGTAATGTATAGTGTAAATTAAAATGATTCGGAAAAAAAAAATGCTTATAAGATTGTAGAAATTATTATAAGATATTGGATGGCGCACAAAATAACTTGAATTAACAGAATATATCTATATGCTATACAGTTTTTTTATATATTGTATAAAATATTGATGTATAATAGTAAAACTTAAACAAATTTATCAATAGTTTTAAGCATAACAAATGTCAGAAATAGTGATAGTAAAAAAAAAAAAAAAAAAAATGGTAGGAAATGGTTGTAAATTGTACTTGCTGTAATAGTATTCCATAACATCATAATAATATGTATAATATATAGACAAGAGAAATTAAAAATAAAAAAGAAAAAAAAAGTATAATAAAATGTAAGGAAAAAAAAAAGTATTATTTTAGAAGTAGATGTACATTATATAAGATAACGGGTGGCGCACTAAAGAGCTTAATTAAACTTAATTTAAGTACCATATATTATATAACTTTTCAATAATTGCAAGAATACAGAAAAATAATGTTACCTTAAATGGTAGAGAATACTGTTGAATGAATAAGAATGATAATAGAATAAAATATCAATGTGTAATAGTAAATTTGAAACGAATACATGAACAATAACAATAATAAATGTAAAAGAAATATAATTGTAAACAGTAAAAGATAAGGTTGAGAGAAAAAAAAAAAAAAAAAAAAAAAAAAAAAAACGTAGCTGAATCTTAAGTTAGGATATATAATATGATAAGTAGCTATTAGTGATAAGAATAAATTAAGTTGTTAAGTGAAAAAAAAGAATAAAAAAAAAAAAAAAAAAAAAAGAGGATTATAAGTAAAAGTAATAAACTAATACAGTAAAAAAGGGTGCTGCATGTATAGCAGCAGTAACAGAGATTAAAAAAAAAAAAAAAAAAAAAAAAAAAACCTAACCTAACCTAACCTAACCTAACCTAACCTAACCTAACCTAACCTAACCTAACCTAACCTAACCTAACCTAACCTAACCTAACCTAACCTAACCTAACCTAACCTAACCTAACCTAACCTAACCTAACCTAACCTAACCTAACCTAACCTAACCTAACCTAACCTAACCTAACCTAACCTAACCTAACCTAACCTAACCTAACCTAACCTAACCTAACCTAACCTAACCTAACCTAACCTAACCTAACCGTCCGTTTTTTTTTTTTCCTTTTCCTTGTACTTAATATCTCCACGTTATTAAGTACAAGGAAAAGTAAAAAAAAAAAAATCTGGTAATATGGTAATCTGGTTAGGTTAGGTTATTTACATAGCATGTAAGGCCATGTACATTAAGCACGTAGATTATGTTGATGATTACATAAGGGAAAAAAAAAAAAAAAAAGAAAAAAAAAACATAAAACACAAAGTGGGTCGACAATTATTATGTTTAAACATCAAAAAAAAGATAAGTAACAATGATGCCCACAAAAAAAAAAAAAAAAACCAAAAAAAAAAAAAAAAAAACAAAACAAAAATAATAATGAAAAAAAATATTATAAAAAAAAATATAGCGATTAAGTGCATGTCGCATGTAAGCATATTAGTTTGCAGACCTTAAGTATGTAAGATAATAGAAATATAAAAAAAAAATACAAAAAAATACAAAAAAAAATCCAAAAAAAAAAATAAATATATGTGAACTCACTGCTTAGGCTTAAATATTTAAGTAATGTAAGTAGTGTAAGGAGTATATTTATAACAGTATTTTAAAAGTTAATAAAATAAAGTAAAGCAAAAAAAGGTACGGACTTCGAGTCTGTAGAGTAAAATTATTGTAATAAAAAAAAAAAAAAAAAAAAAAAAAACTAACCTAACCTAACCTAACCTAACCTAACCTAACCTAACCTAACCTAACCTAACCTAACCTAACCAACTATAAATTTGTAGATAACTTTCCTGAAAGTTGATATTTTTCGTTCAAATTTTCTCTAAATATTCTAGTTGATTGCCTCCCACATTTATTTATAGTTTCCTTACTAAATTTTAGCCGTTATATAATTAAATTTCGTATTTTTGTTCCCTTTTTACAGTAAATTTATAGAATAAAACATAAATTCACCTATAACTTTGCTGAAAATTGGCTTTTTCCGATTAAATTTTGTTTTTAATTAGTGTAATTCATTGCCCCCCGTGTTTACATATAGTTTTATTCACAAATTTTCACAGTTAAATAGTAGATTTTCATGTTTTTCCGTTTCTTATAGTCGTAAAATCGTAAAATTTTTAAACTTTTCCAAATTTGCATTTCCTTCGTTCTTTTTGCTCCTGTTAGGTCCGTCTTGTGTAGAAACCACCATCTGCACACTAATTTGCTTCATAAAACAGACAGAATCAGAAAAAAAAACGCTACTTACCTAAACCGAGGTATAGTGGTTGATCCTTACAATTGTATAAATTTAACTATAAATTTGTAGATAACTTTCCTGAAAGTTGATATTTTTCGTTCAAATTTTCTCTAAATATTCTAGTTGATTGCCTCCCACATTTATTTATAGTTTCCTTACTAAATTTTAGCCGTTATATAATTAAATTTCGTATTTTTGTTCCCTTTTTACAGTAAATTTATAGAATAAAACATAAATTCACCTATAACTTTGCTGAAAATTGGCTTTTTCCGATTAAATTTTGTTTTTAATTAGTGTAATTCATTGCCCCCCGTGTTTACATATAGTTTTATTCACAAATTTTCACAGTTAAATAGTAGATTTTCATGTTTTTCCGTTTCTTATAGTCGTAAAATCGTAAAATTTTTAAACTTTTCCAAATTTGCATTTCCTTCGTTCTTTTTGCTCCTGTTAGGTCCGTCTTGTGTAGAAACCACCATCTGCACACTAATTTGCTTCATAAAACAGACAGAATCAGAAAAAAACCCCCCGCCCTCCCTTTTTGTCTTACTTAAGTAGACTTCTAGGAATTCTATATCGATTTTTTATTTATATCGATTTTTATTTATATCGATTTTTTTTTTTATTTATATCGATTTTATTATCTCTTAACCTGTGAGTAAAAACACCTATTTTAGATAAAAAATTAATTTTCGAACCACCTAGTTTTCACTACCTTTCTTTCTTTTTTGTACTATATATAATTCAAAAATTTATAATAATGGCTCCTGGTATTAGTGATTTGCCGATGCTGCCAGCGACGGCAGAAGAAATCACTACTGTTTCTATGTATACGGAAGTTGTAAATAAATTGGTTACATGCATTGTGAGTGCGGTCAATGATGGCAAGAGCGTCACAGCAGCAAATAAGCGCCTCATCACAGTTGCTTCTGAAGAAATAAGGAGAGCCAATTTGGTACTAACTAAAATTACATCCACGTTGTCTAGTTCCGCTGAGGACCTCAAAAATGATATTATCACTTGTGTGCGTGAAGAAATTACTCATTTTAAGAAATCAATTAACAGCCCGTCTTTAGGGCGATCGTCTTATGCTCAAGTTGTTTCTTCAGGCGCTAATCAATCACTCACGATAAACAACCACGGTACTCCCCTCCCCGCAACCAAACCAGCGTTAATCGTCACTCCAAAAACAGACGTTAAAAATAAGCAGGAAGTTATCGACGTTTGGCGCAAAAGTATCAGCTTCCGTGCCACCAGATATGCACCTGCTCGCGTTCAAACAGTGTCACACAATAAATTAAGGGTCGAGTTCGATAACGAACAGCAGCGTGATGAAACTCTAACACGTTTATTGAACTCAAAGGTAGTTACAGCTGAACCTGCACGAAAACTTAGACCCATGATAATCCTCAAGGGAATTTCTGTTGACACTCCAACTGAAGAATTAGTGGATATTATTAAAATGCAAAATGCTGAACTATCTGATACCATTACAGAACAGGATGACTTAAAATTTTGCTTCAAACGCAGAAACAGAAACCCTCACCTATACAATGCAGTTTTTCGGGCTCAACCCACAGTTTGGAGAAAAATCATTAACATGTGTAAATTATCCATCGATCATCAGCGTATACACGTTGAGGAATTTTCACCATTTATGCAATGTCATAAATGTTACCAGTTTGGACACACAAAGAACAAATGTACTTCGGAAAACACTGTATGCGGTCATTGTGCCGCAACCACACATAATTCTGAAAACTGTCCTAAAAGAGACAATCCGGACTGCGCTCAGTGTATCAACTGTGTCGCACATAACACCAAATTTAGCACAAAACTTGATATCAAACATAAGGCTACATCCACTTATTGCCCCAGACTGCGAGCCATGAAAGAAAGAATCATAAACCGAATAGATTATGGATCAAATAAATAAACTCAAAGTACTACAGTGTAACCTAGATAAATCCAAGAAAAGTCAACATGAATTTGTTCTTTCTTTTATAGCTGGCCATTTCCAAATTGCACTGGTGTCAGAGCCCTATGTGGGATCTGGCAATATTGTTAAACCCATCCCTGGTATAAACATATTTCAATTCCCCAATGGTAACAGGGTCAAAGCGTGCATAATGACAAAATCTAGCTGTGATTCCGTAATAGGTCTATCCCAATTTTCATCGGCTAATTTCAGCGCAGTTCTATTGAATATTGAGGGCAGTAAATTGTACATAGCATCCGTCTATATCGAGCCTAATAGTGATGAAAACAATACATTGCAACAATTAGAAAACTTTTTAAAAATGACCAGTAACAGCCATCGGTTGATTGGCGGTGATTTTAACGGTTGGCACCCTATCTGGGGTAGCGACCGAGCAAATTCGCGGGGAAACGAAGTTGTTGACATCGCCTATGGCAATGACATGTTTTTCTGTAATGTAGGCCATACTCCTACTTTTGAGACAGTTTCATATGGACAAGTGCGTAGTTCTTATATTGATATTACCCTTGCCTCTAGCTCTATTTATGACCGGATTGTGGACTGGAAAGTTGATCCTTTAATCTGTCCATCTTCTGAACACAGGGCAGTAATATTTTCAGTCGCAACTCGCGGTGAAAGAAGAAAAACCAACAAAACAACCAGTACGTTTAGATACAATACGAATAACATAAAATGGGAGGAACTAAGACCTTCATTTGAAACCAAAATTATGGAATATGTACCCCAAAATGTTACAATTAAACAGATGCAGGCAAATGAACTGGAAGATTACATATTTTCAGTTACATCGGCAATTCAAAGAACATGTGATGAGCTGCTCCCAAAGTCAACTGGTCGAAAATACCGCTGCCCTTGGTGGACAGACGAACTTGAAAGTCTCAAAAAACAAGTAATACGCAACCATCATAACATACAAAAACTTCGCCGACAAAATAAACCACTTGAGGACGCCCTTTTGGAAAAAGAACGCTTAAAAACTACTTATTCAAAAACCTTTAGAGAAACTTCAACGCGAAATTTCAGAGACTTTTGTGAAAGGCAAGGGAAGGAGGATGTGTGGTCCGTTACAAATAGAATAATCAAATCAAACCCACCTGCGCTACCACCAGCCACACTAAAGAAATGTGATGGTACATACACCAACTCTAGCCTCGAAACCGCCCAAGCTCTTCTTAATAAGTTTTTTCCCGATGATGACATAAATGATACACCACTTCAAGAAGAAGCTCGGAACATTGCAATTTCCATACCTAATACTCAAGAGGAACCCCCTTTTACCTATGAAGAAATTCGCAGTAGCTTAAATAGTATTAATCCGAAAAAAGCACCCGGCACGGACCATCTTACTTCTGACATTTGCTTATTATTTGCCGAAAGCTTTCCAAATATTATTACTTCAGTCATTAACCGATGTTTTAAACTGGGATATTTTCCAAATATTTGGAAGATAGCTTTTATCAAAATCCTCCCTAAGCCCCACAAGAACGATTATTTAAATATCTCTTCTTTCCGCCCCATAGGTCTGATTAATGTATTTGGAAAATTGTTTGAAAAACTCGTTATACGCAGGTTAATATATTTCATGCACCAAAAAGATCTTTTTAACTCAGCACAGTACGGTTTTAAAGAACAAACATCTACCATCAATGCATTAACCAACATAATAAATATTACCAACCAGGCCATAGCCAATAAAGAGCAAGTGCTTGCAGTTTCTTTAGACATACAAGCTGCATTTGACTGTACTTGGTGGCCGGCAATATACCGCAGACTACATAAAATTGGATGCCCCCGTAACATCTACTCTATTTTGTGTAGTTATTTCCAAAATCGATCTGCAATTATACATTTCGGAGACAGCACAGCTATAAAAACTCTGACGAGAGGTTGCGTCCAGGGTTCGGTTTGTGGCCCTTTCCTATGGAATTTAATTGTGGACGAACTTCTCGATATGCATATGCCACCTGGAGCTACAATACAAGCATTTGCGGATGACATATTCCTTCTTGTGCGCGCCAAAAATAGTAATAATTTACAGCTTAACGCAAATAATGCTTTGAGTATAATCACTAAATGGGGTCAGGAAATGAAACTTACTTTTGGAGTTGCCAAAACACAGGCCATCGCATTTACTAACAAGGCAGCGAGGTGCAAGCTCTATATGTCTGGTCATCTCCTGAATTTTTCTAACGAGATTAAGCTTTTAGGCGTTTTAATAGACAAAAAGCTCAAATTCATAAAACATGTAGATTTCATCGTCAACAAAGTCCGTAAATTGTACACCAGGCTAATAACATTCGTCAAACCAACTTGGGGCATTCACTCCGAGAATATAGAAATTATTTATAGACATGTGATTGAGCCAATAGTCTGTTATGCTTCTTCTATCTGGCAATCAGCAATCGGGTTCAAATGTGTGAAAGAGAAACTACTCTCTTTGCAACGCAATTTTGCCCTTAGAATTATCCGTGGCTTTAGAACCGTGAGTACAGTCGCTTGCATATCAATTGCTCAACTATGCCCACTCCCAATAAAAATAAAGGAAATAGCAGATAATGAGCGCACAAGAATCACACAAGTTTCACAGTACCTACCTTCTGATGTTACTCTAGACGTCCCTGCTAAACCAGGAAATTTATTACATCCCTCTTTGCGAAAACCTATTAAATTTACTGAAGAACAAATACCGACAGAAAATATTATAAATTCTTACCGTATTTACACTGATGGTAGCAAGCACAGCAATAAAGTGGGCGCTGCATTTGTGATACACAAACCGAACGGAGGAAAACTAATACGCAAATACAAATTACATGACTCATGTTCAGTCTTTCAAGCCGAACTCCTGGCCATTTCTAAAGCCTGCGAATGGATTATAGAACACAAAATCAATCAAACATATATTTTCTCCGACAGCAAATCAGGTCTCCAAGAAATTGCAAACGAAAACAGTTACAACTCCCTCGTGGTATCGATTCATAGGATAATACAACGAATTGAATCACTCAATTTAAAGGTCAGTCTTTGCTGGATTAAAGGACACATCGGAATTTCAGGCAATGAAGAAGCGGATGCAGCTGCCAAAAGCGCGGCAACCTCCCACCGATCTTATGAATTTCTCAAATTCCCAATAAGCCATGTAAAATATTTAAATCGACAACAAGCCATTAAAGGAACAGAAAACTTTTACTCTGAAAGTGACAAAGTCATATACACCAAATCTCTATGTCCTACTTATGAGCAACTCACCCTAACTGTTAAAGCACTTGCACCTAATTTTGCCATAACTCAGTATCTTAGCAATCATGGATATCACAAGGAATACCTTCATCGTTTTAAAATAACCAATGATAATAAATGCCCATGCGATCAAACTAGTGTACAATCCATGACACATCTTATAAGAAACTGCCCTGCATTTCTTAGAACAAGAATGGAACATGAAATTGCGTGCACTATGTTAAAGATAGAACCATATAATTTATCAGAAATAATTTCCAAAGACACTACTATAAAAACTTTTAAAGCCCACGTCAATTACATTATAAGTCAACTAAAAAACTTCAACAACAATACAGCAGTAGTAAATTAAAATTATTGAACATTATATGCCTCATAAGTAAATTCAAGAAAAATTGGATTAAACAGTAATTATAATTTTATTAATTCTATTAAGGTAGTCTATAAATATTAAATATTTATTAATTATAAATATTTATATATAATTATGTATGATTATGTATATTTATGTTTAGTATTTAACAAATTAATGTTCCAATTGTCTTGCATAAAACATAAATCAAATTCTTATCGTAAAATATTTTAGGTAACATTATTAAAATATATTATGAAAACCATTGTTGAAAGCTACCAAAAGTAAATTTTACAGAAATCAAAGCAAAATGTGGAACAAATAGAACCCATCATTTCAACAAAAATTTCGCAACCATAAGGAATTGTATACCGATAGCAATTCCTCATGGAAAAAAAGGAGTGGAAAAAAAAAAAACCTAACCTAACCTAACCTAACCTAACCTAACCATCTTTTTTGAGGTTAGTTTTTGAAAAATAAACATTTAGACGTCAGTATCTTTTGATTTTGACGAGTGCCCCCTCAAAATTCGACTGCACCAAGCAGGGCTTTAGTGATCTGCAGCTTTTGGATGCAATAGAAAAAATTTTGGACCACGCATTTCGGAGTAATCCTCAAAAAAACAAGTACCACGTGGTGCTGAAAATCAAGAACGGAAGCAGCTACCGGGCTGAAAATTTTCAAGAACCAAGAATTAGATAAGAAGAGAGCTTCAAAATAGTTTTTTGATTTTTATGTTGTATATTTTTTAAGTTATTGCATTATCAATATTGAAATTTCGGACACAATTTTCTCAGATTGTAAAGCGTTCGCGAAAATTTTGCAACTGCTATCTTTTGCGCGCTAACCGAAACTATATATAAACGTGTTTAAATTTTAAAATTTACTTGCAAAAATTAATAAAACAATTAATTTTGTTAAAAAATATTATTTTTAAATTTTTATATAAAATAGTAAATAAATTTAAAAAATTTATGCAGGATAAGATTAAGTATATATTTTCCATATTTATCAAAATTTTTCTGGATTTTTGCGACATCGGGTTTCGAAGATATAAAATTTTATGTACTTTTATTCAAATACTAGTAAATAAATAGAAATAAATTAAAATTGACATTAAATATAGTCTAATTATATAGAAAACGACTTAATTAAGCCCAAACTCAACATCAAAAGTCCCAAAATTGGCGATTTTAGAAAAAATTCAACAATTTGGTTCTTTGGTTTTATTTTTTATTAGCTTGTATCTCCGAAGATCCTGGTCGTAGAAACCTCGGATTTTAAATATAGGCTTTAGGAACAAAAATTTTATAATAATAATTAGTTTTCAGGCGTGTTGGATGCCAGAAATTTTTTTCTCCTGAAACCATTTTCAGGACACAATTTAGGTCCAGCCCAGCTGTATATTCCAAACCTCGTCTCCGTACGACTTTTAGATCTAAAGTTACAGGCTTCTAAAGATAGCCTTTGACAGCTGGGCGGCCATCTTGAAAAACTTCAAACTGCCAGAACTTCGGCCCCAGGCGTCGCAGAAGGCTGCGGATTTTGATACTTGCATTTCGGTATTGAGTTCTACCTACTCCCCGAGGTTCAGGCTTTTTGGAGCCCATATTTTTTAGTGTTCTGAGAGTGACTTTAGTGGAAAGATTAGGGAAAGTACAGGAGCATGGTCGAAACGCGGATTTTCTGCGACTACTAGAAACAAAGTTATCGGCAGTCAAAATTCGACTTTGACATTTAAGCGACCATTTTGAAAAACTTTAAAGGCTTGTATCTGCCGAACGGGGGGTCGTAGAGGATTGGGATTTCGAACCCAAACAATAGTAAGGAGTTTAGAAACGGACTGATAGGTTTTCAGGCATTTTCAGAGCCCGAATTTTTTTGTCCTGAAAAGCATAACACATTGTAGCCTTGGTCGAGCCCATCTAAACGAGCCCGGGCACGGAGCTGTAAGCCCACGCGTTCTGGAGATACAACGTTTTAACCAAAGAACTGGTAGCCATAGTGCTTTGTAACCAGGATTTCAAAGGGCGATAACTACTAAACCCTTTGGGCTAGGCCTATCGAGTTTGGGTTTCTTGGAGGGGGCTCGGGGAGCGCTTTTAACTGCTTAGGAGAAATCGACTCTACATAGAGCTAGAGACCAGTTGACCTGTAAGTCGCAGTTTTAAAAATATTTGCGTATTGAGACATAAAAATGTCAAGCAAATCGGTCACCTCAGGCACTGCGTCAACTAAATCAAGGCCCTCTAAGACAAGTAGAGCCGCCAGCCCAACTCCCAGCTCTGCTCTGCGTAAAAAAGTTCTTATACAAAACGCATCTACATCAGGCAAGACTGCAGAAGAGGCTCAACCCACCAGAGGATTTATCGTCAGCGAACCATGCACTGATGCGTCCAGCTCGACACAGACCAGCAAGTGCAATGAGCATAAAAGTGATCCGACGAAGCAACCTAGCTCGGTAGTACAAGAAGAAGAATCCGACGGCAACAGTTCGCTGACGCGAGATATGGAAAGGGAAATGGACGCACTAGGCATATGCAAGCGGGTTCGAGAAACAGACGACGATTGGTCTGACGCCGACAGCATCGTCAGTAGCAATAAGAGTGGAAGGTCGAGCATACTCCCTCCAGCTTACAAGCGGGCAAGTATCTCTATGGACCTGGCCACGCAACGCGCCAATGAGTTCTTGCTTTCCGGGAAGGAAGCCCTCGAAAAAGCGGGCAACATGAAACGCGAATGCAAAAGTGAGGTGCATGACTCCTTACAAGGACTCTTTGAGACTGTGCTGTCTTTATCGGACTCTCGCTCTCGTCACCGGCTAGCCCTAGAGCAAGAAAAATCCCGTGCAGCAAAGGAACTAATCAGAATTGAAAGGGCCCACAACAAACAAATGGCAGAAATCCAGACGACACATTACGGCATGCTTAAGGCCACATATGAGGCCATTGTGACCACAGGCAAAGCTGTCGACGCGATTAGAAATTGGCTAAGCTACGAAATGGACGAACCATTGAAGGCTATAAGCAAAATTAAAGTAGAAGTCTGTAGTTTAGCAGCTAAATCTCAGTCTCCACTACCTGCTATAACTTCAACAGCATACTCTGACCTAGGCTCTGATAATCTGGCACATCTTTCTAAGACCGTCACGGAAATGGGAAAACAGCTTCAAAGCCTGTGCCTTTCAATAAACGAGCTAGCCAAATCTCAAGGCGAGGCACAACAACCCATCCACACAGAATTAAAAGTGCCAGAGGACCCCCGTATTGATGTTATAATAAACAACCAAAAGGAAATTAAAGAAATGTTACAAACACTTAATCACAAGACAGATACAACTGAATTAACAGGTTATACAGAAAAGGAGGATCTAGAAAAGGTGATACAACCTGTTGTCGATACGATAAAAATACTTTACGACGAAGTGAATGAATTAAAAGAATGCAGCACTGCGCAAACAGTGCTTCAAGGTAACTCAGGATTGGGTACAGAACTGGCAATTGCTGACATTAACGAAAAAATTTTAGAACTTAAACAAGAATACAACAGGACATATGCAAACATTCACAGAACTGATGAACAAAATGAAAAAATAACACCACACTCAGAAAACATAAAACCAATTCAGCCCTATAAACCTACCTACGCAGAAGCAACGGCAACACCTCGATATGCCATGATCATAGAGTCCATAGACCCGCGATCAACGTGTGACGAAATTATGAAGCAAGTCAAATCAGAAGTTGATGCCGTAGAACTTGGTGTAAGGGTGAATAAAGTAACAAAATTAAGAAATCAGAGAGTGGTAATATGCTGTGACTCCCCTGAGGACAGACAAGTATTAAAAACAGCAATACGAGATTCATGCAATAAACTAACAGTTTCAACGCCGCCAGTGAAATACCCGCAAATGCGCCTGATTGGAGTTACGAACGACCTTAATGATACGAAATTGGCCAAAGCAATCATATCGCAAAATTCTAAATTAATTATAGACCTGCCCGAAGAACAAAAATCAGTTAGAATTCTTCGCAGAACAAAAGGCAGAACCCGTGAAATAAGTAACGTCATACTAGAGGTTTCTCCGCAAATGTGGAGTCGGTTAAAAGATCAAAAATTGCGCATCGGATACCAGGTGGTTCCCTGCATTGATCAGTCGCCACTTACTCAATGCTACAGGTGTCTGGGCTACAATCATAGATCAAAGGACTGCACAAAAGAACAGGGTTGCGGCTACTGCTCAGGGGGCCACGATACTAGAACATGTACAAACCGAAATACTGCTCCCGTATGTATCAACTGCAGGAACCTAGGCAAAGAAAATGTGACACATCCAGCATATAGCCCAGAATGCCCAGAGTGGCAGAAATGGGACAAGATAGCCAGAAGTTCAGTCTCTTACTGCTAAGAATCAGACGACACATACAATAAAACAGTTTCAACAAGCCCTTCAGGCAATAAAAATGTCATTAAAATAGTACAATATAACCTTGATCGGGGACGCGCGGCCACTCTAGAATGCATACGTGCAGCAACAACGAAAGGCTACTCAGTGATACTAATGCAGGAGCCTTACGTTGGAGCTAAATCACATGTAACCGTTGGATCACAGTACCGCGTCATACAAAAGATCACAAACGACAAAACCAAACCGGTAAGATCCGCAATTGTCATCACAGATCCAAACATTCAGTTTACTATTAACCCTAAATTATTAACTGAAGATATTGTAGGAGTAGAACTCAATATAGGTTATACTAATCTAGGCTTAATCAGCATGTACTTACATGAGAAAGGTATTATCGAAGAAGACTTAAGCACAATCAAACGATTCAAAGTAGCAATGAACACTGAAGACGTCATCATCGGAGGCGACTCTAATGCTAGCAGCATCTGGTGGGGATGCAAGGCGGACGACAAAAGAGGAACTCTGTTAATGGAAACCATAGCAGAACTTAATCTCGAGATCTTGAATATTGGCAAATCTCCTACATTTAGCGCATTTAGAATGGGTTCACTCTGTTCGAGTATAATTGACATTACATTATGCACGTCCTCTCTGCTACATAAAATCAATAACTGGAGAATAGATGATTCATTCTGCACAATCTCAAATCATAAACCCATCCTTTTTAACCTCGCTATACTAAGCACCCCACAGAAAATAATAATTAATAGCACCAGAAAATTCAACACAAAGAGTGCTGACTGGAATAAATTTAGAACAGAATTAGAGAAAGCGATAAACAAGAAGGGTCTCTCCAAAGAAAGCATAGAGGAGATAAAGACACCAATAGCTTTAGACGAAACTGTAGTTGAATATACAGAGTGTATCTTAGAAGCCTGCAATAAAATAATTCCAATAATAAAAAGGAAGCAAATGCCTAAGGCAGTGAAATGGTGGAACGTCGAATTAAAAGAGAAAAAGGACGAAATGATTAGAATCAGAAGAAGAATAAAGAACGCACACCCAAAACGGAAAAATCACGTCATACAACAATACCTGATCGCCAAAGAGGAGTACACAAGGAATATAGAAAGAGCTTCTACAAAGAGCTGGAAAGAATTGTGTACCAAGGAAGAAAAAGAAACTATCTGGCAACGAACGTATCGCATCTTAAAAGTCTGCACGAACAGGGAGGAAGACAAACTACTGAGGGACCAAAATGGGGAACTCCTATCGACAAAAGAATCAGCAGTTCTTCTAGCTAAAACATTTTACCCAGATGATAATAGTAACACGGACACAGAAGAACAGACAGAAATAAGGGAGAAAGTAAAAGAATTTATTACTCAGATTAATAACCAACAGATTGACACCACGCAACCGTTTACAAAAGTCGAAGTAGAACACATACTGAACAACATGAACCCAAAGAAAGCACCAGGGGAAGATGGACTTACATCGGACATATGCCAAGAATCATACAACAGCAAGCCAGATCTTCTTGTCTCTCTTTACAACAAATGCCTTACATTGGGTTACTTTCCTCACAACTGGAAAAAAGCGACAATTAAAGTGATACCTAAGCCGAACAAAGATGACTATACACAGCCTAAATCATATCGCCCCATCGGTCTTTTGCCAGTACTGGGAAAGATACTAGAAAAACTTTTTACGAACAGAGTTCAATGGCAGTTAGGCAACGAAGAAAAAATGAATCAGAGACAATACGGATTTACACCACAACGTAGTACCGAGGACGCATTGTACGACATTATAACACTGATAAAAGAAGGACTTCGAAGGAAAGAGATAATTGCACTGATATCATTAGATATCGAAGGTGCCTTCGACAATGCATGGTGGCCTGCAATTATTACTGAACTAAGAAACAAACAAGTTGAACCTACAATGTTAAAACTCATAGTAAGCTACCTTTCAGATCGCGAAATAAACTTAAGCTACGCCAATGAAAAAATCACTACAAAAACCAGTAAGGGATGCATTCAAGGGTCAACTTGCGGCCCCATGCTGTGGAATATCCAACTTGATCCCTTACTCCAGGCAACAGAAAACTCAGTAGTCCACGTACAAGCCTTTGCAGACGACATCTTAATAATAGCTTCGAATAAAGATGGCCAAAAGCTCGAAAAAGATATTAATAATACTCTTAAAACAATACTAGAATGGGGACAAAAACACAAGTTTAAATTTGCCCCAAATAAGACTCAAAGCACTATAATTACCAAAAAACTAAAATTTCACTGTCCCAAACTACTAATGCATGGAGTAACCATAGCATATACAGATCAACTCAAAATTCTTGGATTAATAATTGACAAAAACCTTACTTTTAAGCCACATTTAGATTATATTTGCAGTAAAGCGGCTCGACTCTACAAGATAGTATCAAGAGCAGCAAGAGCGCAATGGGGTCTTAACTCGGACATAGTAAGAACTATCTACCAGGCTGTAGTCGAACCAACAATTTTGTACGCCGCGAGCTGCTGGGCTGAAGCCACAAACAAAAAATATATAAATCGAATGCTTAACAGATTCACACGAATGTTTAGCATTCGCATTTGCAAAGGCCATAAAACCATTTCTCTTGTTTCCAGTGCGCTACTAGCTCAGATCATACCTCTAGCGCTCCGAGCTAGAGAAAACGCCGAAATATATGAAATAAAAAGAGGCAAGCCCATCGAGTCACTCCCCGGGAGACATCTGGAGATGAGAATCAGTCCTTTCCACCTACCACACCCCTCATTAAGAACTAAGAGAGAGTACAAGTTAATAACGTGCCAAGAAGACATCGACCAAATTGACAATGAATGGCTAAAACTTTTCACAGATGGCAGCAAAATAGATAATAAGGTAGGTGCGGCTATTTCAGTGTGGCAAAATGGAACAGAAATCAAAACCATTACCTGTAGGCTCGAAAGCTACTGCAGCGTTTACCAAGCCGAGCTAATTGCTATTCTGAAGGCTGTCACGTATATATTAGAAAAGAAAAACCTAAAAGCCAACATCCTTAGTGACTCGAAATCAGCAGTAATAAGTGTTTGTAACCCTGTGTCACTTAATCCTATTGCAGCTGAGATTTCATCGAAGCTAAATATCATTGAAAATAGAGAGGGTAAAGTCCAGATATACTGGATAAAAGCTCATTGCGGTTTATTAGGTAACGAGAGAGCAGATGAGCTGGCTAAATACGCCGCTACTAGCAAGAAACAGAGGGCAACCTATGACTTATTCCCATTGTCTTACGCCAAACACCTCACCAGGAGCAACACTCTACGAAGATGGCAAAGCAGATATGAAGAAGCAGCAACCAGTGGAACTATAAGAACTTTCTTCCCAAACGTTGTAACAGCTTATAAGATTTTAAAAAATATAAAAATTACAAATATTTTAACTCAATTGTTCACTGGGCACGGAGGCAACAAGGCCTATCTCTTTAGATTTAAGATTTCACCATCCCCGTATTGCACATGCGATCACAGCACAGAACAAACAATAGAACATTTAATTATAGACTGTCCGCGATTTGGAAAAAAACGATATGAGTGTGAATGCAATATGGGAATGAACATAGCACGTAAGAACTTAAGTACTATTATGGGGGACATCGATTGCAGATATCACTTCATACACCTTGCTCTCTCAATACTAAAAGTTATTAATAAAGAGAATGGGAGCACTGTAATAGAATAAATTTAAGGCTCTGCAAGAGTCCCCAAAATAGGACTAGTTATAGTTATGAGTGCGAACTGTTACTAAAATACAGTAAAGTAATATTAATATTGTGATAAGTGCATGAGTAATAATAAAATTAGTTTAATAATAACTTGTAAGGAAAAAAAAAAAGGTTCTAGCAGATTTTCTTAAGGATTGTCACAAAAATAGGACTAGATAAGTGTAGAAAGCAAAAGCCTTACACTGAGGTTTAGGTTACTTATTCATTCCGATCATGGAAGAAATAGACTTACCTCTACAGGCCTAAGTTATCACCGTCCCCCTACTGCACTTGCGATAAAAGCATAAATAAAAAAAAAAAAAAAAGCTATCTGAGTTCGACTGCAGTATGGGAATGGATACAGACTAAGAAACAGTTTTATTGTGGTAGATGACTATTGCAGATCTTATCTTATGCGTGAATTCGCAACAGTGTAAGAATATAGTTCTTAAATATAAATATGTATGTAAAAATAACAATACAAGGCTTAAAATAATATGGTATCGTGAAAATATCATGTAAATAGAGAATAGTTAATAAGGAAAGTTACTAGTAATTTGTATCCACATACTATCGTGAGATGTAGAAGTTCAGATTAATTATTCTATAAATGTAAATAACTAACATTGGAAAATTTGAATGTCACATAAATAAGAGATAGAAAGTCATGCTTTATAAGCAGTTATACGTTATAAGTTATGAGAAGATATGTGAAATTATGTATAGTATATGAGCTGTGTGAAGTAACGATGTGTAAACTTATAAGAGAATAAGCGCGGAAAAAAAAAAAAAAAAAAAAAAAAAAAACAATGCAAAACAAAAAAAGGACAAAAAAGAAATAGAAAAAAGAGTACCGCAGAATAGTGGTAGTAGTATAAAAAAAAAAAAAAAAAAAAAAAAACCTAACCTAACCTAACCTAACCTAACCTAACCTAACCTAACCTAACCTAACCTATATATATATATATATAAATTTCATATTTTCAGTCTCTTATTTACGTGAATTCATCAATAAAAACACGTATTCATCTATAACTCGGCTGAAAAGTGGCCTTTTCCGTTTAAATTTTCTTTGTTTATAGTGTATTTAACCGCCCCCCGTATTTATCTATAGTTTTTATAATAAATTTCTACCGCTAAAATATTGATTTCCACATAATTCGTTTTTCCATAATCGTAATTTCCTAAACTGTTTAAAATTTTTCAAATCTTTATTTCTCTAGCTCTTTTTGCTTTTATTAGGTCCGTCTAGTGTAAAAACTACCATCTGCACTCTTATTTGCTTTATAGAACATACAGAACTGGAAAAATCACTATTTACCTAAACCGAGGTATAGTGGTCAATCAATACAATCACATAAATTCAACTATAAATTCGCTAATAACTTTTCTAAAAATTGGTATTTTTCGTTCAAATCTTGTTTAAGTTGTGAAGTTAATCGCTCCCCACATTTCCTTATAGTTTTCTCAGTAAATTCGTAACGTTATATATTTAATTTTCATATTTTCAGTCTATTTCTTACTTAAATTCATCAATAAAACACGTATTCATCTATAGCACGGCTGAAAATTGGCCTTTTCCTTTTAAATTTTCTATTTAAATAGTGTAACTAATTGCGCTCCGTAATCCTATATAGTTTTCTTGGTTAATTCCTAACGTTATATATATAATTTTCATATTTTCAGTCTCTTATTTACGTGAATTCATCAATAAAACACGTATTCATCTATAACTCGGCTGAAAAGTGGCCTTTTCCGTTTAAAGGAGACAATCAATTTTTCTATGGAGAATGGGCCCACTACAAATTTTAAAGATTATCAATGAAATGCATGTCGATTTATTCCTTATAATCCATAGATTACAATAAAATTATTAGTTTTACTGCAGCTAAACGGAGTCCTGAGAAATTAACAAATAAAATATGAATCTAACAATAACCTAAAAACAAACTGAAAGCGATTTTCTAGTAGTATTCATCGGTATTATAAGTTAAAATAGTGGACAATTGAATAATAGTACATATAAAACTAAGCTGTAGGTATATTCAGCATTTATAAATATTTTAAAATCGATGTAAAACCTTTCACTAGTTCGGGCAAAACATAGTGCCTGTTTATGCACAAATGTCGTATGGATTCTAACTTTGACATGTATTGATTGGTTGTGAGTGTAATTCTAAATACCAAGATGGCTAAGGGATAATGTCTTCAATAATAGTACATATAAAACTAAGCTGTAGGTATATTCAGCATTTACAAATATTTTAAAATCGATGTAAAACCTTTCACTAGTTCGGGCAAAACATTGTGCCTGTCTATGCACAAATGTCGTATGGATTCTAACTTTGACATGTATTGATTGGTTGTGAGTGTAATTCTAAATACCAAGATGGCTAAGGGATAATGTCTATTTATATTTATGATATTACCAACACACAGTAAGATACATTTTAAACTGATTGTATTACAAAAAGCAAAATATAATGTAGGTAATTCTATTTATCATTGTAAATCATAATTTATTTAAGTATTCTATTAACAGTAGTAGGTGCAGAAACAGAAACCTTTTATTCAATTTAGATTATAAATAATACTTATTGAAAGTCACTTTTTTAATTTACCACTGGTTCGGAAAAAAACCTCTGACTTGAAGAGAACCAGCAAAATACCCAGTAGGTCTTTTAAAAAAAGCCAGCTTACAATCATGTATGTCATAATTAACAACACAGAACAAATTAGAAATAGCTTGGTAGCGATCACCTTACCCACAGGTTATTGTCAGCCATAAATTCCTTTATACTATAATAACCCCTTTTATACAAACTTAATTTAATACATTTTTTGAACTTTGATGATTGACTGACATATATAGACAGGAGCGGGGTCAAGACATTATTTTAAAATGTTTTGGTTGATTAGTAAGTAGTTATATATCATAATAAAATGACTAGGAATTAACATGCCTTATCTATGTTATTACACAATGATAAATAGTGAGGAAGTAAGATGTTTTAAACTGCATGTGTAAGGATTAAAAAAACACAGGCTTAATTTAAATGTATTTATTACTAGCGATGCGCCTCAGCTGTGCCCTGGTGATTTATGGATCTCGACAACAGTGCCATCTACCGAGTCCAAATGTAAATATAAACCATCTAGGAATCCATCCAAACACACACAAACATTTTCATTTAAATTGGTTGGAAGGTTTCTGATGTTTTGTCTATAACGGACATAGGTAGAAACATTTTAGTGTTAGATATATTTCTGAAGGTTTTTTGAAAATAACTTGATGGTAACATGTACATTTATGATATTGTAAACAATCAGAAGGAATTTTCAATTATAATATAAGACTGTTGTCTTCAATATCCATACACTTTTTGTCTCTGCAAGTTTTCAGCCTGCACGGCATACAGATTTGTTCTAAGCGATCCACCTGAAAAGAAGTTAATGACAATTGTAAAGGTATCTTAACTAAATAATAATACTTATCAATATATTATTTTTTTCTATATTATATAGGAATTAAAAGGACATTTTTAATAATAAGAGATATGAGATAGACTATGCCTTCAATGTCAATAAACTGTATTTACATATTTCTGTGAGCATTTTCTTATATCTGCCTTTTCATATGTTAAATAATAAAGAAATTATTATAAATTATACAGCATTAATCAGCTCCAGCTGATCAAATACAGAAGCAGTAATTATTGATTAACATCAGTAATATTCAACCATGTAAAAGTTGTCTCACATTTTATTTTTACCGGTTTCATGTACTTACATAGTAGACAAAGATATTATTGTTATATTAAGTATATCTGATTCTAGATGACAAAATAATATTCCTTTCTGCACAGTGAACAACACATCTGTCGAAACATAATAGAAACAACCATTACACTTTTTTATGGAAACTATTATTATTAAACTTTATATTTGCTTTTAGTACAAATAATTACTACATTTTTTACACATAAATATATGTAACATTTATATTGCCTATCTACTATGGCTGGTATAAATCCAGGATCTGTGTCTGGCTTAACAAAAAAGCCATTTAGTATTAAGCAACTTGCTGAATACATAAGGTTACCTATTTGTACACAAATGCAGTTATATGAATTGCTCTTCAAAACACTCTTTTAAGTCCCTCGACCCAAAGATTCTAATTTTCTTTTAACATTATAATAACTTCTTTTGTGCATTCTATTTATTATTTAATTTAGATTTTACTAATAAAATAAACTTAATACTTTGTCACTTTTAAGAAACTAATAAGGTTCTAAGACCTGTTTATTATTTGTATTTGTTTGAGGTAAAATATACAAACAATAATAGATTTTCACAACCTAGAATAGGTGTAAATTAATAAACTCTTATATTCTATTAGCGAATTTTACCACAAAAACTAAAAAGAGAAAAACATACGTACTTGTGTCAATTAATATTTGGCTAACCTTTCTGATAATTGATAATATCCATATTTTCTTAAACATTAGTTTAATAATGCTTGTAAATAAAAAACTCCTTTTTGTTCTTACCATAATGATGCGACTCCAACTATGTTTTATTTCACTCGAGTGAATCGAGTGAATTTGTCCAACTCGATAATCGATAGAAAATAAATTTTACCGAGTTACCGAGTTAACTCGGCGCATCGTATAGATTCAGAGGGTGCTATATAGATATTAATTTACTTGTATATATAATAAGTCGCTGCGGGTGACATCACAAGTTGCATCCAAATTCAAACTTGCATCTGGCATGTTGTAAACAAACCTGAACTTAGTTTTATTTATGATATTGATTTATAGTTTTAATTTCATGTTGCCACATATTACTTATTTATAAAGGTACATATTTAAAAATGGTTTAACTAAAGTAATCGCTGATCTCAACTCTAGTGATAAACTTTTCTGTAAATAGTTGATTTACTCAAAAACTAGTGTACAACTAGAATGATATACATACATACTCGTAAATTAACCCGAGTGGCTCGAGTCGCAAAACTCTACTCGAATCGCATCTTTATCTTACGGCCAATGCAGTGTTTGTCTACAATTTAGTGATGAAATCGACTTACTAATTCGAGCAATTTATTGATATATTATGTAATAAATAAATTGATATTAGGTAATATGTATATATTGTTGTATCAATTTATGTTATATATGATATAAATTGATTATATATACTTTGGATAGTCAAATTATTAATAACATTAAGACTTACGTCATAACGTTAGAGTGATATTATTTTATGAAGATGTCGATACGCATACCAAAAATAATATATAACTACCTACTAAGCGTAGTAATAATAATTGTGTTGTATGGAAGAACAATTATAAAAATAATTTGTGAAATATTGACACAGCTTCGTTCATCTAATTTGAATTGTTTAAATCGAGTTACCTGAATTTCAACTCGAGTCGATTTTTTCCGAGTTATCACGGCACATCTCTAAGACAATAATTTTTTAAATGTTACATTACCTTAGCCAATGATCAGAACACGAATGTCAAAACAACTAATTTTTTTTCAGATTTCTTGTTTCCGTTTACATTTTCGAAAAATCTATAGACCATTTACTATTATAATTTGGTGTCTTTTTTTGGTGTAAATACCATTAAGTGACGTTAATATTTCTAGTGGGCCCAAAAATGATTGTCTCTTTTTCTTTGTTAATAGTGTATTTTACCGCCCTCCGTATTTATCTATAGTTTTTATAAAAAATTTCTACCGCTAAAATATTGATTTCCACATAATTCGTTTTCCCATAATCGTAATTTCCTAAAATTTTTAAAATTTCACAAATGTTCATTTATTTCGCTCTTTTTGCTTTTATTAGGTCTGTCTAGTGTAGAAACTACCACCTGCACTCTTATTTGCTTTATAGAACATACAGAACTGGAAAAAAAACTCACTATTATATTATTATATATATTAATTCACCTAAACCGAGGTATAGTGGTCAATCAATACAATCACATAAATTCATCTATAAATTCGCTAATAACTTTCTTAAAAATTAGTATTTTTCGTTCAAATCTTCTTTAAATTGTGTAGTTATTTGCTCCCCACATTTCCTTATAGTTTTCTCAGTAAATTCGTAACGTTATATATTAAATTTTCATATTATCAGTCTATTTCTAACTTAAATTCATCAATAAAAACACGTATTCATCTATAGCACGGCTGAAAATTGGCCTTTTCCTTTTAAATTTTCTATTTAAATAATGTAACTAATAGCCCCCCGTAATCCTATATAGTTTTCTTGGTTAATTCCTAACGTTATATATATAATTTTCATATTTTCAGTCTCTTATTTACGTGAATTCATCAATAAAAACACGTATTCATCTATAAATGGGCTGAAAAAGTGGCCTTATCCTTTTAAATTTTTTATTTAAATAGTGTAACTAGCTGCCCCCCGTAATCCTATATAGTTTTCTTGGTTAATTCCTAACGTTATATATATATATATATATATATATATATATATATATATATATTTTCAGTCTCTTATTTACGTGAATTCATCAATAAAAACACGTATTCATCTATAACTCGGCTGAAAAGTGACCTTTTCCGTTTAAATTTTCTTTATTAATAGTATATTTAACCGCCCCCCGTATTTATCTATAGTTTTTATAATAAATTTCTACCGCTAAAATATTGATTTCCACATAATTCGTTTTCCCATAATCGTAATTTCCTAAACTGTTTAAAATTTTTCAAATCTTTATTTCTCTAGCTCTTTTTGCTTTTATTAGGTCCGTCTAGTGTAGGAACTACCATCTGCATTCTTATTCGCTTTATAGAACATACAGAACTGGAAAAAAATCACTATTTACCTAAACCGAGGTATAGTGCTCAATCAATACAATCACATAAGTTCAACTATAAATTCGCTAATAACTTTTCTAAAAATTGGTATTTTTCGTTCAAATCTCCTTTAAGTTGAGAAGTTAATTACTCCCCACATGTCCTTATAGTTTCCTCAGTAAATTCGTAACGTTATATATTTAATTTTCATATTTTCAGTCTATTTCTTACTTAAATTCATCAATAAAACACGTATTCATCTATAGCACGGCTGAAAATTGGCCTTTTCCTTTTAAATTTTCTATTAAAATAGTGTAACTAACTGCCCCCCGTAATCCTATACAGTTTTCTTGGTAAATTCCTAACGTTATATGTATAATTTTCATATTTTCATTCTCTTATTTACGTGAATTCATCAATAGAAACACGTATTCATCTATAACTCGGCTGAAAAAGTGGCCTTATCCTTTTAAATTTTCTATTTAAATAGTGTAACTAGCTGCCCCCCGTAATCCTATACAGTTTTCTTGGTTAATTCCTAACGTTACATATATAATTTTCATATTTTCAGTCTCTTATTTACGTGAATTCATCAATAAAAACACGTATTCATCTATAACTCGGCTGAAAAGTAGCCTTTTCCGTTTAAATTTTCTTTGTTAATAGTGTATTTAACCGCCCTCCGTATTTATCTATAGTTTTTATAATAAATTTCTACCGCAAAAGTATTGATTTCCACATAATTTGTTTTCCCATAATCGTAATTTCCTAAACTGTTTAAAATTTTTCAAATCTTTATTTCTCTAGCTCTTTTTGCTTTTATTAGGTCCGTCTAGTGTAAAAACTACCATCTGCACTCTTACTTGCTTTATAGAACATACAGAACTGGAAAAAAAATCACTATTTACCTAAACCGAGGTATAGTGCTCAATCAATACAATCACATAAATTCAACTATAAATTCGCTAATAACTTTTCTAAAAATTGGTATTTTTCGTTCAAATCTTCTTTAAGTTGTGAAGTTAATTGCTCCCCACATGTCCTTATAGTTTTCTCAGTAAATTCGTAACGTTATATATTTAATTTTCATATTTTCAGTCTATTTCTTACTTAAATTCATCAATAAAACCCGTATTCATCTATAGCACTGCTGAAAATTGGCCTTTTCCTTTTAAATTTTCTATTAAAATAGTGTAACTAATTGGCTTTCGTAATTCTATATAGTATTCTTGGTTAATTCCTAACGTTATATATATAATTTTCATATTTTCAGTCTCTTATTTACGTGAATTCATCAATAAAAACACGTATTCATCTATAACTGGGCTGAAAAAGTGGCCTTATCCTTTTAAATTTTTTATTTAAATAGTGTAACTAGCTGCCCCCCGTAATCCTCTACAGTTTTCTTGGTTAATTCCTAACGTTACATATATAATTTTCATATTTTCAGTCTCTTATTTACGTGAATTCATCAATAAAAACACGTATTCATCTATAACTCGGCTGAAAAGTGGCCTTTTCCGTTTAAATTTTCTTTGTTAATAGTGTATTTAACCGCCCTCCGTATTTATCTATAGTTTTTATAATAAATTTCTACCGCTAAAATATTGATTTCCACATAATTCGTTTTCCCATAATCGTAATTTCCTAAACTGTGTAAAATTTTTCAAATCTTTATTACTCTAGCTCTTTTTGCTTTTATTTGTTCCGTCTAGTGTAAAAACTACCATCTGCACTCTTATTTGCTTTATAGAACATACAGAACTGAAAAAAATCTCTATTTACCTAAACTGAGGTATAGTGCTCAATCAATACAATCACATAAATTCAACTATAAATTCGCTAATAACTTTTCTAAAAATTGGTATTTTTCGTTCAAATCTCCTTTAAGTTGTGAAGTTAATTGCTCCCCACATGTCCTTATAGTTTCCTCAGTAAATTCGTAACGTTATATATTTAATTTTCATATTTTCAGTCTATTTCTTACTTAAATTCATAAATAAAACACGTATTCATCTATAGCACGGCTGAAAATTGGCCTTTTCCTTTTAAATTTTCTATTAAAACAGTGTAACTAAATGCCCCCCGTAATCCTATACAGTTTTCTTGGTAAATTCCTAACGTTATATGTATAATTTTCATATTTTCATTCTCTTATTTACGTGAATTCATCAATAGAAACACGTATTCATCTATAACTCGGCTGAAAAAGTGGCCTTATCCTTTTAAATTTTCTATTTAAATAGTGTAACTAGCTGCCCCTCGTAATCCTATACAGTTTTCTTGGTTAATTCCTAACGTTACATATATAATTTTCATATTTTCAGTCTCTTATTTACGTGAATTCATCAATAAAAACACGTATTCATCTATAACTCGGCTGAAAAGTGGCCTTTTCCGTTTAAATTTTCTTTGTTAATAGTGTATTTAACCGCCCTCCGTATTTATCTATAGTTTTTATAATAAATTTCTACCGCAAAAATATTGATTTCCACATAATTTGTTTTCCCATAATCGTAATTTCCTAAACTGTTTAAAATTTTTCAAATCTTTATTTCTCTAGCTCTTTTTGCTTTTATTAGGTCCGTCTAGTGTAAAAACTACCATCTGCACTCTTACTTGCTTTATAGAACATACAAAACTGGAAAAAAAAATCACTATTTACCTAAACCGAGGTATAGTGCTCAATCAATACAATCACATAAATTCAACTATAAATTCGCTAATAACTTTTCTAAAAATTGGTATTTTTCGTTCAAATCTTCTTTAAGTTGTGAAGTTAATTGCTCCCCACATGTCATTATAGTTTTCTCAGTAAATTCGTAACGTTATATATTTAATTTTCATATTTTCAGTCTATTTCTTACTTAAATTCATCAATAAAACACGTATTCATCTATAGCACTGCTGAAAATTGGCCTTTTCCTTTTAAATTTTCTATTTAAATAGTGTAACTAATTGGCTTTCGTAATTCTATATAGTATTCTTGGTTAATTCCTAACGTTATATATATAATTTTCATATTTTCAGTCTCTTATTTACGTGAATTCATTAATAAAAACACGTATTCATCTATAACTCGGCTGAAAAGTGGCCTTTTCCGTTTAAATTTTCTTTGTTAATACTGTATTTTACCGCCCTCCGTATTTATCTATAGTTTTTATAAAAAATTTCTACCGCTAAAATATTGATTTCCACATAATTCGTTTTCCCTTAATCGTAATTTCCTAAAATTTTTAAAATTTCACAAATGTTCATTTATTTCGCTCTTTTTGCTTTTATTAGGTCCGTCTAGTGTAGAAACTACCACCTGCACTCTTATTTGCTTTAAAGAACATACAGAACTGGAAAAAAACTCACTATTATATTATTATATATATTAATTCACCTTAACCGAGGTATAGTGGTCAATCAATACAATCACATAAATTCATCTATAAATTCGCTAATAACTTTCCTAAAAATTGGTATTTTTCGTTCAAATCTTCTTTAAATTGTGTAGTTATTTGCTCCCCACATTTCCTTATAGTTTTCTTAGTAAATTCGTAACGTTATATATTTAATTTTCATATTTTTAGTCTATTTCTTACTTAAATTCATCAATAAAAACACGTATTCATCTATAGCACGGCTGAAAATTGGCCTTTTCCTTTTAAATTTTCTATATAAATAGTGTAACTAATTGCCCCCCGTAATTCTATATAGTTTTCTTGGTTAATTCCTAACGTTATATATATAATTTTCATATTTTCAGTCTCTTATTTACGTGAATTCATCAATAAAAACACGTACTCATCTATAACTCGGCTGAAAAAGTGGCCTTTTTCTTTTTAATTTTTTATTTAAATAGTGTAACTAACTGCACCCCGTAATCCTATACAGTTTTCTTGGTAAATTCCTAACGTTATATATATAATTTTTATATTTTCAGTCTCTTATTTACGTGAATTCATCAATAAAAACACGTATACATCTATAACTCGGCTGAAAAAGTGGCCTTTTTCTTTTTAATTTTCTATTTAAATGGTGTAACTAACTGCCCTCCGTAATACTATACAGTTTTCTTGGTTAATTCCTAACGTTATATGTATAATTTTCATATTTTAAGTCTCTTATTTACGTGAATTCATCAATAAAAACACGTTTTCATCTATAAGTCGGCTGAAAAAGTGGCCTTTTCCTTTTTAATTTTCTATTTAAATAGTGTAACTAACTGCACCCCGTAATCATATACAGTTTTCTTGGTTAATTCCTAACGTTATATATATAATTTTCATATTTTCAGCCTCTTATTTACGTGAATTCATCAATAAAAACACGTATTCATCTATAGCACTGCTGAAAATTGGCCTTTTGCTTTTAAATTTTCTATTTAAATAGTGTAACTAATTGGCCCCCGTAATCCTATATAGTTTTCTTGGTTAATTCCTAACGCTATATGCATAATTTTCATATTTTCAGTCTCTTTTTTTTGTGAATTCATCAATAAAAACACGTATTCATCTATAACTCGGCTGAAAAGTGGCCTTTTCCGTTTAAATTTTCTTTGTTAGTAGTGTATTTAACCGCTACCCGTATTTATCTATAGTTTTTATAATAAATTTCTACCGCTAAAATATTGATTTCCACATAATTCATTTTCCCATAATCGTAAATTCCTAAAATTTTTAAAATTTCACAAATCTTCATTTGTTTCGCTTTTTTGCTTTTATTAGGTCCGTCTAGTGTAAAAACTACCATCTGCACTCTTATTTACTTTATAGAACATACAGAACTGGAAAAAAATCACTATTTACCTAAACCGAGGTATAGTGGTCAATCAATACAATCACATAAATTCAACTATAAATTCGCTAATAACTTTTCTAAAAATTGGTATTTTTCGTTCAAATCTTCTTTAAGTTGTGAAGTTAATTGCTCCCCACATGTCCTTATAGTTTTCTCAGTAAATTCGTAACGTTATATATTTAATTTTCATATTTTCAGTCTATTTCTTACTTAAATTCATCAATAAAACACGTATTCATCTATAGCAAGGCTGAAAATTGGCCTCTTCCTTTTAAATTTTCTATTAAAATAATGTAACTAGCTGCCCCCCGTAATCCTATATAGTTTTCTTGGTTAATTCCTAACGTTATATATATAATTTTCATATTTTCAGCCTCTTATTTACGTGAATTCATCAATAAAAACACGTATTCATCTATAGCACTGCTGAAAATTGGCCTTTTGCTTTTAAATTTTCTATTTAAATAGTGTAACTAATTGGCCCCCGTAATCCTATATAGTTTTCTTGGTTAATTCCTAACGCTATATGCATAATTTTCATATTTTCAGTCTCTTTTTTTTGTGAATTCATCAATAAAAACACGTATTCATCTATAACTCGGCTGAAAAGTGGCCTTTTCCGTTTAAATTTTCTTTGTTAATAGTATATTTAACCGCCCCCCGTATTTATCTATAGTTTTTATAATAAATTTCTACCGCTAAAATATTGATTTCCACATAATTCGTTTTTCCATAATCGTAATTTCCTAAACTGTTTAAAATTTTTCAAATCTTTATTTCTCTAGCTCTTTTTGCTTTTATTAGGTCCGTCTAGTGTAGAAACTACCATCTGCATTCTTATTTGCTTTATAGAACATACAGAACTGGAAAAAAATCACTATTTACCTAAACTGAGGTATAGTGCTCAATGAATACAATCACCTAAATTCAACTATAAATTCGCTAATAACTTTTCTAAAAATTGGTATTTTTCGTTCAAATCTCCTTTAAGTTGTAAAGTTAATTGCTCCCCACATGTCCTTATAGTTTCCTCAGTAAATTCGTAACGTTATATATTTAATTTTCATATTTTCAGTCTATTTCTTACTTAAATTCATCTATAAAACACGTATTCATCTATAGCACGGCTGAAAATTGGCCTTTTCCGTTTAAATTTTCTATTAAAATAGTGTAACTAACTGCCCCCCGTAATCCTATATAGTTTTCTTGGTAAATTCCTAACGTTATATGTATAATTTTCATATTTTCATTCTCTTATTTACGTGAATTCATCAATAGAAACACGTATTCATCTATAACTCGGCTGAAAAAGTGGCCTTATCCTTTTAAATTTTCTATTAAAATAGTGTAACTAGCTGCCCCCCGTAATCCTCTACAGTTTTCTTGGTTAATTCCTAACGTTACATATATAATTTTCATATTTTCAGTCTCTTATTTACGTGAATTCATCAATAAAAACACGTATTCATCTATAACTCGGCTGAAAAGTGGCCTTTTCCGTTTAAATTTTCTTTGTTAATAGTGTATTTAACCGCCCTCCGTATTTATCTATAGTTTCTATAATAAATTTCTACCGCTAAAATATTGATTTCCACATAATTCGTTTTCCCATAATCGTAATTTCCTAAACTGTTTAAAATTTTTCAAATCTTTATTTCTATAGCTCTTTTTGCTTTAATTAGGTCCGTCTAGTGTAAAAACTACCATCTGCACTCTTATTTGCTTTATATAACATACAGAACTGGAAAAAAAAATCACTATTTACCTAAACCGAGGTATAGTGCTCAATCAATACAATCACATAAATTCAACTATAAATTCGCTAATAACTTTTCTAAAAATTGGTATTTTTCGTTCAAATCTCCTTTAAGTTGTGAAGTTAATTGCTCCCCACATGTCCTTATAGTTTTCTCAGTAAATTCGTAACGTTATATATTTAATTTTCATATTTTCAGTCTATTTCTTACTTAAATTCATCAATAAAACACGTATTCATCTATAGCACTGCTGAAAATTGGCCTTTTCCTTTTAAATTTTCTATATAAATAGTGTAACTAATTGCCCCCGTAATCCTATATAGTTTTCTTGGTTAATTCCTAACGTTATATATATAATTTTCATATTTTCAGTCTCTTATTTACGTGAATTCATCAATAAAAACACGTACTCATCTATAACTCGGCTGAAAAAGTGGCCTTTTTCTTTTTAATTTTCTAATTAAATAGTGTAACTAACTGCACCCCGTAATCCTATACAGTTTTCTTAGTTAATTCCTAACGTTATATATATAATTTTTATATTTTCAGTCTCTTATTTACGTGAATTCATCAATAAAAACACGTATTCATCCATAGCACTGCTGAAAATTGGCCTTTTCCTTTTAAATTTTCTAATTAAATATTGTAACTAATTGGCCCTCGTAATCCTATATAGTTTTCTTCGTTAATTCCTAACGTTATATATATATAATTTTCATATTTTCAGTCTCTCATTTACGTGAATTCATCAATAAAAACACGTATTCATCTATAACTCGGCTGAAAAGTGGCCTTTTCCGTTTAAATTTTCTGTGTTAATAGTGTATTTAACCGCCCCCCGTATTTATCTATAATATAAAATATTGATTTATTAGGTCCGTCTAGTGTAGAAACTACCATCTGCACTCTTATTTGCTTTATAGAACATACAGAACTGGAAAAAAATTCACTATTTACCTAAACCGAGGTATAGTGCTCAATCAATACAATCACATAAATTCATCTATAAATTCGCTAATGACTTTCCTAAAAATTAGTATTTTTCGTTCAAATCTTCTTTAAATTGTGTAGTTATTTGCTCCCCACATTTCCTTATAGTTTTCTCAGTAAATTCGTAACGTTATATATTTAATTTTCATATTTTAAGTCTGTTTCTTACTTAAATTCATCAATAAAAACATGTATTCATCTATAGCACGGCTGAAAATTGGCCTTTTCCTTTTAAATTTTCTATATAAATAGTGTAACTAACTGCAACCCGTAATCCTATACAGTTTTCTTGGAAAATTCCTAACGTTATATACATAATTTTTATATTTTCAGTCTCTTATTTACGTGAATTCATCAATAAAAACACGTATACATCTATAACTCGGCTGAAAAAGTGGCCTTTTACTTTTAAATTTTCTATTTAAATAGTGTAACTAATTGGCCCCCGTAATCCTATATAGTTTTCTTGGTTAATTCCTAACGCTATATATATAATTTTCATATTTTCAGTCTCATATTTACGTGAATTCATCAATAAAAACACGTATTCATCTATAACTCGGCTGAAAAGTGGCCTTTTCCGTTTAAATTTTCTTTGTTAATAGTGTATTTAACCGCTACCCGTATTTATCTATAGTTTTTATAATAAATTTCTACCGCTAAAATATTGATTTCCACATAATTCATTTTCCCATAATCGTAATTTCCTAAAATTTTTAAAATTTCACAAATCTTCATTTATTTCGCTCTTTTTGCTTTTATTAGGTCCGTCTAGTGTAAAAACTACCATCTGCACTCTTATTTGCTTTATAGAACATACAGAACTGGAAAAAAATCACTATTTACCTAAACCGAGGTATAGTGCTCAATCAATACAATCACATAAATTCAACTATAAATTCGCTAATAACTTTTCTAAAAATTGGTATTTTTCGTTCAAATCTCCTTTAAGTTGTGAAGTTAATTGCTCCCCACATGTCCTAATAGTTTCCTCAGTAAATTCGTAACGTTATATATTTAATTTTCATATTTTCAGTCTATTTCTTACTTAAATTCATCTATAAAACACGTATTCATCTATAGCACGGCTGAAAATTGGCCTTTTCCTTTTAAATTTTCTATTAAAATAGTGTAACTAACTGCCCCCCGTAATCCTATATAGTTTTCTTGGTAAATTCCTAACGTTATATGTATAATTTTCATATTTTCATTCTCTTATTTACGTGAATTCATCAATAGAAACAGGTATTCATCTATAACTCGGCTGAAAAAGTGGCCTTATCCTTTTAAATTTTCTATTAAAATAGTGTAACTAGCTGCCCCCCGTAATCCTCTACAATTTTCTTGGTTAATTCCTAACGTTACATATATAATTTTCATATTTTCAGTCTCTTATTTACGTGAATTCATCAATAAAAACACGTATTCATCTATAACTCGGCTGAAAAGTGGCCTTTTCCGTTTAAATTTTCTTTGTTAATAGTGTATTTAACCGCCCTCCGTATTTATCTATAGTTTTTATAATAAATTTCTACCGCTAAAATATTGATTTCCACATAATTCGTTTTCCCATAATCGTAATTTCCTAAACTGTTTAAAATTTTTCAAATCTTTATTTCTATAGCTCTTTTTGCTTTAATTAGGTCCGTCTAGTGTAAAAACTACCATCTGCACTCTTATTTGCTTTATATAACATACAGAACTGGAAAAAAAATCACTATTTACCTAAACCGAGGTATAGTGCTCAATCAATACAATCACATAAATTCAACTATAAATTCGCTAATAACTTTTCTAAAAATTGGTATTTTTCGTTCAAATCTCCTTTAAGTTGTGAAGTTAATTGCTCCCCACATGTGCTTATAGTTTTCTTAGTAAATTCGTAACGTTATATATTTAATTTTCATATTTTCAGTCTATTTCTTACTTAAATTCATCAATAAAACACGTATTCATCTATAGCACTGTTGAAAATTGGCCTTTTCCTTTTAAATTTTCTATATAAATAGTGTAACTAATTGCCCCCGTAATCCTGTATAGTTTTCTTGGTTAATTCCTAACGTTATATATATAATTTTCATATTTTCAGTCTCTTATTTACGTGAATTCATCAATAAAAACACGTACTCATCTATAACTCGGCTGAAAAAGTGGCCTTTTTCTTTTTAATTTTCTATTTAAATAGTGTAACTAACTGCACCCCGTAATCCTATACAGTTTTCTTAGTTAATTCCTAACGTTATATATATAATTTTTATATTTTCAGTCTCTTATTTACGTGAATTCATCAATAAAAACACGTATTCATCCATAGCACTGCTGAAAATTGGCCTTTTCCTTTTAAATTTTCTATTTAAATATTGTAACTAAATGGCCCCCGTAATCCTATATAGTTTTCTAGGTTAATTCCTAACGTTATATATATAATTTTCATATTTTCAGTCTCTCATTTACGTGAATTCATCAATAAAAACACGTATTCATCTATAACTCGGCTGAAAAGTGGCCTTTTACGTTTAAATTTTCTTTGTTAATAGTGTATTAAACCGCCCCCTGTATTTATCTATAGTTTTTATAATAAATTTCTACCGCTAAAATATTGATTTCCACATAATTCTTTTTCTCATAATCGTAATTTCCTAAACTGTTTAAAATTTTTCAAATCTTTATTTCTCTAGCTCTTTTTGCTTTTATTAGGTCCGTCTAGTGTAAAAACTACCATCTGCACTCTAATTTGCTTTATAGAACATACAGAACTGGAAAAAAAATCACTATTTACCTAAACCGAGTTATAGTGGTCAATCAATACAATCACATAAATTCAACTATAAATTCGCTAATAACTTTTCTAAAAATTGGAATTTTTCGTTCAAATCTTCTTTAAGTTGTGAAGTTAATTGCTCCCCACATGTCCTTATAGTTTTCTCAGTAAATTCGTAACGTTATATATTTAATTTTCATATTTTCAGTCTATTTCTTACTTAAATTCATCAATAAAACACGTATTCATCTATAGCACGGCTGAAAATTGGCCTTTTCCTTTTTAATTTTCTATTTAAATAGTGTAACTAATTGCCCTTCGTAATCCTATATAGTTTTCTTGGTTAATTCCTAACGTTATATGTATAATTTTCATATTTTCAGTCTCTTATTTACGTGAATTCAACAATAAAAACACGTATTCATCTATAATTCGGCTGAAAAAGTGGCCTTTTCCTTTTTATTTTATATTTAAATAGTGTAACTAATTGCTCTTCGTTATCCTATATAGTTTTCTTGGATGATTCCTAACCTTATATGTATAATTTTTATATTTTCAGTCTCTTATTTACGTAAATTCAACAATAAAAACACGTATTCATCTATAACTCGGCTGAAAAAGTGGCCTTTTCCGTTTAAATTTTCTTTGTTAATAGTGTATTTAACCGCCCCCCGTATTTATCTATAGTTTTTATAATAAATTTCTACCGCTAAAATATTGATTTCCACATAATTCGTTTTCCCATAATCGTAATTTCCTAAACTGTTTAAAATTTTTCAAATCTTTATTTCTCTAGCTCTTTTTGCTTTTATTAGGTCCGTCTAGTGTAGAAACTACCATCTGCACTCTTATTTGCTTTATAGAACATACAGAACTGGAAAAAAATCACTATTTACCTAAACCGAGGTATAGTGCTCAATCAATACAATCACATAAATTCAACTATAATTTCGCTAATAACTTTTATAAAAATTGGAATTTTTCGTTCAAATCTTCTTTAAGTTGTGAAGTTAATTGCTCCCCACATGTCCTTATAGTTTTCTCAGTAAATTCGTAACGTTATATATTTAATTTTCATATTTTCAGTCTATTTCTTACTTAAATTCATCAATAAAACACGTATTCATCTATAGCACGGCTGAAAATTGGCCTTTTCCTTTTTAATTTTCTATTTAAATAGTGTAACTAATTGCCCTTCGTAATCCTATATAGTTTTCTTGGTTAATTCCTAACGTTATATGTATAATTTTCATATTTTCAGTCTCTTATTTACGTGAATTCAACAATAAAAACACGTATTCATCTATAATTCGGCTGAAAAAGTGGCCTTTTCCTTTTTATTTTATATTTAAATAGTGTAACTAATTGCTCTTCGTTATCCTATATAGTTTTCTTGGATGATTCCTAACCTTATATGTATAATTTTTATATTTTCAGTCTCTTATTTACGTAAATTCAACAATAAAAACACGTATTCATCTATAACTCGGCTGAAAAAGTGGCCTTTTCCGTTTAAATTTTCTTTGTTAATAGTGTATTTAACCGCCCCCCGTATTTATCTATAGTTTTTATAATAAATTTCTACCGCTAAAATATTGATTTCCACATAATTCGTTTTCCCATAATCGTAATTTCCTAAACTGTTTAAAATTTTTCAAATCTTTATTTCTCTAGCTCTTTTTGCTTTTATTAGGTCCGTCTAGTGTAGAAACTACCATCTGCACTCTTATTTGCTTTATAGAACATACAGAACTGGAAAAAAATCACTATTTACCTAAACCGAGGTATAGTGCTCAATCAATACAATCACATAAATTCAACTATAAATTCGCTAATAACTTTTCTAAAAATTGGTATTTTTCGTTCAAATCTTGTTTAAGTTGTGAAGTTAATTGCTTCTTACATTTCCTTATAGTTTTCTCAGTAAATTCGTAACGTTATATATTTAATTTTCATATTTTCAGTCTATTTCTTATTTAAATTCATCAATGAAACACGTATTCATCTATAGCACGGCTGAAAATTGGCCTTTTCCTTTTAAATTTTCTATTTAAATAGTGTAACTAATTGCCCTTCGTAATCCTATATAGTTTTCTTGGATGATTCCTAACGTTATATGTATATTTTTCATATTTTCAGTCTCTTATTTACGTAAATTCATCAATAAAAACACGTATTCATCTATAACTCGGCTGAAAAAGTGGCCTATTCCTTTTAAATTTTCTATTTAAATAATGTAACTAACTGCCCTCCGTAATCCTTTAAAGTTTTCTTGATTAATTCCTAATGTTAGAATTATAATTTTCATATTTTCAGTCTCTTATTTACGTGAATTCATCAATAAAAACACGTATTCATCTATAACTCGGCTGAAAAAGTGGCCTTTTCCTTTTTAATTTTCTACTTAAATAGTGTAACTAACTGCACCCCGTAATCTTATACAGTTTTCTTGGTTAATTCCTAACGTTATATATATATAATTTTCATATTTTCAATCTCTTATTTACGTGAAATTATCAATAAAAACACGTATTCATCTATAGCACTGCTGAAAATTGGCCTTTTCCTTTTAAATTTTCTATTTAAATTGTGTAACTAATTAGCCCCCGTAATCCTATATAGTTTTATTGGTTAATTCCTAACGTTATATATATATATATATATATATATATATATATATATATATATATATATATATATATATATATATATATATATAATATATATATATATATATATATATATATATATATATATATATATATATATATAATTTTCATATTTTCAGTCTCTTATTTACGTGAATTCATCAATAAAAACACGTATTTATCTATAACTCGGCTGAAAAGTGGCCTTTTCCGTTTAAATTTTCTATTTAAATAGTGTAACTAACTGCCTCCCGTAATCCTATACAGTTTTCTTGGTTAATTCCTAACGTTATAATTATAATTTTCATATTTTCAGTCTCTTATTTACGTGAATTCGTCAATAAAAACACGTATTCATCTTTAACTCGGCTGAAAAAGTGGCCTTATCCTTTTAAATTTTCTATTTAAATAGTGTATTTAGCTGCCCCCCCCCCCCTAAATCCTATACAGTTTTCTTGGTTAATTCCTAACGTTATAATTATAATTTTCATATTGTCAGTCTCTTATTTACGTGAGTTCATCAATAAAAACACGTATTCATCTATAACTCGGCTGAAAAGTGGCCTTTTTCGTTAAAATTTTCTTTGTTAATAGTGTATTAAACCGCCCCCCGTATATATCTTTAGTTTTTATAATAAATTTTTACCGCTAAAATATTGATTTCCACATAATTCGTTTTCCCATAATCGTAATTTCCTAAAATTTTTAAAATTTCACAAATCTTCATTTATTTCGCTCTTTTTGCTTTTATTAGGTCCGTCTAGTGTAGAAACTACCATCTGCACTCTTATTTGCATTATAGAAAATACAGAACTGGAAAAAAAATTCAGTATTACATTATTATATATATTAATTCACCTAAACCGAGGTATAGTGGTCAATCAATACAATCACATAAATTCATCTAAAAATTCGCTAATAACTTTCCTAAAAATTAGTATTTTTCGTTCAAATCTACTATAAATTGTGTAGTTATTTGCTCCCCACATGTGCTTACAGTTTTCTCAGTAAATTCGTAACGTTATATATTTAATTTTCATATTTTCAGTCTATTTCTTACTTAAATTCGTCAATAAAACACGTATTCATCTATAGCACGGCTGAAAATTGGCCTTTTCCTTTGAAATTTTCTATTTAAATAGTGTAACTAATTGCCCTTCGTAATCCTATATAGTTTCCTTGGTTAATTCCTAACGTTATATGTATAATTTTCATATTTTCAGTCTCTTATTTACGTGAATTCGTCAATAAAAACACGGATTCATCTATAACTCGGCTGAAAAAGTGGCCTTTTCCTTTTTAATTTTCTATTTAAATAGTGTAACTAACTGCCCCCCGTAATCCTATACAGTTTTCTTGGTTAATTCCTAACGTTATATGTATAATTTTCATATTTTCAGTCTCTTATTTACGTGAATTCATCAATAAAAACACGTGTTCATCAATAACTCGGCTGAAAAAGTGGCCTTTTCCTTTTTAATTTTCTATTTAAATAGTGTAACTAACTGTTCCTCGTAATCATATACAGTTTTCTTAGTTAATTCCTAACGTTATATGTATAATTTTCATATTTTTAGTCTCTTATTTACGTGAATTCATCAATAAAAACAGGAATTCATCTATAGCACTGCTGAAAATTGGCCTTTTCCTTTTAAATTTTCTTTATAAATAGTGTAACTAATTGCTCCCCGTAATCCTATATAGTTTTCTTGGTTAATTCCTAACGTTACATATATAATTTTTATATTTTCAGTCTCTTATTTACGTGAATTCATCAATAAAAACACGTATTCATCTATAACTCGGCTGAAAAGTGGCCTTTCCCGTTTAAATTTTCTTTGTTTATAGTGTATTCAACCGCCCCCCGTATTTATCTATAGTTTTTATAATAAATTTCTACCGCTAAAATATTGATTTCCACATAATTCGTTTTCCCATAATCGTAATTGCCTAATCTATTTAAAATTTTCAAATCTTTATTTCTCTAGCTCTTTTTGCTTTTATTAGGTCCGTCTAGTGTAAAAACTACCACTTGCACTCTTATTTGCTTTATAGAACATACAGAACTGGAAATAAACCGGGGTATAGTGGTCAATCAATACAATCACATAAATTTAACTATAAATTCGCTAATAACTTTTCTAAAAATTGGTATTTTTCGTTCAAATCTTCTTTAAGTTGTGAAGTTAATTGCTCCGCACATGTCCTTATAGTTTTCTCAGTAAATTCGTAACGTTATATATTTAATTTTCATATTTTCAGTCTATTTCTTACTTAAATTCATCAATAAAACACGTATTCATCTATAGCACGGCTGAAAATTGGCCTTTTCCTTTTAAATTTTCTATTTAAATAGTGTAACTAATTGACCCATGTAATCCTATATTTTAATAGTGTAACTAGCTGCCCCCCCCCCCTAAATCCTATACAGTTTTCTTGGTTAATTCCTAACGTTACATATATAATTTTCATATTTTCAGTCTCTTATTTACGTGAATTCATCAATAAAAACACGTATTCATCTATAACTCGGCTGAAAAGTGGCCTTTTACGTTTAAATTTTCTTTGTTAATAGTATATTTAACCGCCCCCCGTATTTATCTATACTTTTTATAATAAATTTCTACCGCTAAAATATTGATTTCCACATAATTCGTTTTCCCATAATCGTAATTTCCTAAACTGTTTAAAATTTTTCAAATCTTTATTTCTCTAGCTCTTTTTGCTTTTATTAGGTCCGTCTAGTGTAAAAACTACCGTCTGCACTCTTATTTGCTTTATAGAACATACAGAACTGGAAAAAAAATCACTATTTACCTAAACCGAGGTATAGGGGTCAATCAATACAATCACATAAATTCAACTATAAATTCGCTAATAACTTTTATAAAAATTGGAATTTTTCGTTCAAATCTTCTTTAAGTTGTGAAGTTAATTGATCCCCAGATGTCCTTATAGTTTTCTCAATAAATTCGTTACGTTATATATTTAATTTTCATATTTTCAGTCTATTTCTTACTTAAATTCATCAATAAAACACGTATTCATCTATAGCACGGCTGAAAATTGGCCTTTTCCTTTTAAATTTTCTATTTAAATAGTGTAACTAATTGACCCATGTAATCCTATATAGTTTTCTTGGTTAATTCCTAACGTTATATATATAATTTTCATATTTTCAGTCTCTTATTTACGTAAATTCATCAATAAAACACGTATTCATCTATAGCACGGCTGAAAATTGGCCTTTTCCTTTTTAATTTTCTATTTAAATAGTGTAACTAATTGCCCTTCGTAATCCTATATAGTTTTCTTGGTTAATTCCTAACGTTATATGTATAATTTTCATATTTTCAGTCTCTTATTTACGTGAATTCAACAATAAAAACACGTATTCATCTATAACTCGGCTGAAAAAGTGGCCTTTTCCTTTTTATTTTATATTTAAATAGTGTAACTAATTGCTCTTCGTTATCCTATATAGTTTTCTTGGATGATTCCTAACCTTATATGTATAATTTTCATATTTTCAGTCTCTTATTTACGTAAATTCAACAATAAAAACACGTATTCATCTATAACTCGGCTGAAAAAGTGGCCTTTTCCTTTTAAATTTTCTATTTAAATAGTGTAACTAACTGCCCCCCGTAATCCTATACAGTTTTCTTGGTTAATTCCTAACGTTATAATTATAATTTTCATATTTACAGTCTCTTATTTACGTGAATTCATCAATAAAAACACGTATTCATCTATAACTCGGCTGAAAAGTGGCTTTTTCCGTTTAAATTTTCTTTGTTAATAGTGTATTTAACCGCCCCCCGTATATATCTATAGTTTTTATAAAAAATTTTTACCGCTAAAATATTGATTTCCACATAATTCGTTTTCCCATAATCGTAATTTCCTAAAATTTTTAAAATTTCACAAATCTTCATTTATTTCGCTCTTTTTGCTTTTATTAGGTCCGTCTAGTGTAGAAACTACCATCTGCATTCTTATTTGCTTTATATAACATACAGAACTGGAAAAAAAATTCAGTATTATATTATTATATATATTAATTCACCTAAACCGAGGTATAGTGGTCAATCAATACAATCACATAAATTCATCTAAAAATTCGCTGATAACTTTCCTAAAAATTGGTATTTTTCGTTCAAATATTCTATAAATTGTGAAGTTATTTGCTCCCCACTTGTGCTTACAGTTTTCTCAGTAAATTCGTAACGTTATATATTTAATTTTCATATTTTCAGTCTATTTCTTACTTAAATTCATCAATAAAACACGTATTCAACTATAGCACGGCTGAAAATTGGCCTTTTCCTTTGAAATTTTCTATTTAAATAGTGTAACTAATTGCCCTTCGTAATCCTATATAGTTTCCTTGGTTAATTCCTAACGTAATATGTATAATTTTCATATTTTCAGTCTCTTATTTACGTGAATTCGTCAATAAAAACACGGATTCATCTATAACTCGGCTGAAAAAGTGGCCTTTTCCTTTTTAATTTTCTACTTAAATAGTGTAACTAACTGCACCCCGTAATCTTATACAGTTTTCTTGGTTAATTCCTAACGTTATATGTATAATTTTCATATTTTCAGTCTCTTACTTACGTGAATTCATCAATAAAAACACGTATTCATCTATAACTCGGCTGAAAAGTGGTCTTTTCCGTTTAAATTTTCTTTGTTAATAGTGTATTTAACCGCCCCCCGTATTTATCTATAGTCTTTATAATAAATTTCTACCGCTAAAATATTTATTTCCACATAATTCGTTTTCCGATAATCGTAATTTCCTAAACTGTTTAAAATTTTTCAAGTCTTTATTTCTCTAGCTCTTTTTGCTTTTATTAGGTCCGTCTAGTGTAGAAACTACCATCTGCACTCTTATTTGCTTTATAGAACATACAGAACTGGAAAAAAATCACTATTTACCTAAACCGAGGTATAGTGCTCAATCAATACAATCACATAAATTCAACTATAAATTCGCTAATAACTTTTCTAAAAATTGGTATTTTTCGTTCAAATCTTGTTTAAGTTGTGAAGTTAATTGCTCCCCACATTTCCTTACAGTTTTCTCAGTAAATTCGTAACGTTATATATTTAATTTTCATATTTTCAGTCTATTTCTTATTTAAATTCATCAATAAAACACGTATTCATCTATAGCACGGCTGAAAATTGGCCTTTTCCTTTTAAATTTTCTACTTAAATAGTGTAACTAATTGCCCTTCGTAATCCTATATAGTTTTCTTGGATGATTCCTAACGTTATATGTATATTTTTCATATTTTCAGTCTCTTATTTACGTAAATTCATCAATAAAAACACGTATTCATCTATAACTCGGCTGAAAAAGTGGCCTTTTCCTTTTTAATTTTCTACTAAAATAGTGTAACTAACTGCACCCCGTAATCTTATACAGTTTTCTTGGTTAATTCCTAACGTTATATATATAATTTTCATATTTTCAATCTCTTATTTACGTGAAATTATCAATAAAAACACGTATTCATCTATAGCACTGCTGAAAATTGGCCTTTTCCTTTTAAATTTTCTATTTAAATTGTGTAACTAATTAGCCCCCGTAATCCTATATAGTTTTATTGGTTAATTCCTAACGTTATATATATATATATATAATTTTCATATTTTCAGTCTCTTATTTACGTGAATTCATCAATAAAAACACGTATTCATCTATAACTCGGCTGAAAAGTGGCCTTTTCCGTTTAAATTTTCTATTTTAATTGTGTAACTAATTGGCCCCCGTAATCCTATACAGTTTTCTTGGTTAATTCCTAACGTTATAATTATAATTTTCATATTTTCATTCTCTTATTTACGTGAATTCATCAATAAAAACACGTATTCATCTATAACTCGGCTGAATAAGTGGCCTTTTCCTTTTTAATTTTCTATTTAAATAGTGAAACTAACTGCCCCCGTAATCCTATACAGTTTTCTTGGTTAATTCCTAACGTTATAATTATAATTTTCATATTGTCAGTCTCTTATTTACGTGAGTTCATCAATAAAAACACGTATTCATCTATAACTCGGCTGAAAAGTGGCCTTTTTCGTTAAAATTTTCTTTGTTAATAGTGTATTAAACCGCCCCCCGTATATATCTATAGTTTTTATAATAAATTTTTACCGCTAAAATATTGATTTCCACATAATTCGTTTTCCCATAATCGTAATTTCCTAAAATTTTTAAAATTTCACAAATCTTCATTTATTTCGCTCTTTTTGCTTTTATTAGGTCCGTCTAGTGTAGAAACTACCATCTGCACTCTTATTTGCATTATAGAAAATACAGAACTGGAAAAAAAATTCAGTATTACATTATTATATATATTAATTCACCTAAACCGAGGTATAGTGGTCAATCAATACAATCACATAAATTCATCTAAAAATTCGCTAATAACTATCCTAAAAATTAGTATTTTTCGTTCAAATCTTCTATAAATTGTGTAGTTATTTGCTCCCCACATGTGCTTACAGTTTTCTCAGTAAATTCGTAACGTTATATATTTAATTTTCATATTTTCAGTCTATTTCTTACTTAAATTCATCAATAAAACACGTATTCATCTATAGCAAGGCTGAAAATTGGCCTTTTCCTTTTAAATTTTCTATTTAAATAGTGTAACTTATTGACCCATGTAATCCTATATAGTTTCCTTGGTTAATTCCTAACGTTATATATATAATTTTCATATTTTCAGTCTCTTATTTACGTAAATTAATCAATAAAAACACGTATTCATCTATAACTCGGCTGAAAAAGTGGCCTTATCCTTTTAAATTTTCTATTTTAATAGTGTAACTAGCTGCCCCCCCCCCCCTAAATCCTATACAGTTTTCTTGGTTAATTCCTAACGTTACATATATAATTTTCATATTTTCAGTCTCTTATTTACGTGAATTCATCAATAAAAACACGTATTCATCTATAACTCGGCTGAAAAGTGGCCTTTTACGTTTAAATTTTCTTTGTTAATAGTGTATTTAACCGCCCCCCGTATTTATCTATACTTTTTATAATAAATTTCTACCGCTAAAATATTGATTTCCACATAATTCGTTTTCCCATAATCGTAATTTCCTAAACTGTTTAAAATTTTTCAAATCTTTATTTCTCTAGCTCTTTTTGCTTTTATTAGGTCCGTCTAGTGTAAAAACTACCGTCTGCACTCTTATTTGCTTTATAGAACATACAGAACTGGAAAAAAAATCACTATTTACCTAAACCGAGGTATAGGGGTCAATCAATACAATCACATAAATTCAACTATAAATTCGCTAATAACTTTTATAAAAATTGGAATTTTTCGTTCAAATCTTCTTTAAGTTGTGAAGTTAATTGATCCCCAGATGTCCTTATAGTTTTCTCAATAAATTCGTTACGTTATATATTTAATTTTCATATTTTCAGTCTATTTCTTACTTAAATTCATCAATAAAACACGTATTCATCTATAGCACGGCTGAAAATTGGCCTTTTCCTTTTAAATTTTCTACTTAAATAGTGTAACTAATTGCCCTTCGTAATCCTATATAGTTTTCTTGGATGATTCCTAACGTTATATGTATATTTTTCATATTTTCAGTCTCTTATTTACGTAAATTCATCAATAAAAACACGTATTCATCTATAACTCGGCTGAAAAAGTGGCCTTTTCCTTTTTAATTTTCTACTAAAATAGTGTAACTAACTGCACCCCGTAATCTTATACAGTTTTCTTGGTTAATTCCTAACGTTATATATATAATTTTCATATTTTCAATCTCTTATTTACGTGAAATTATCAATAAAAACACGTATTCATCTATAGCACTGCTGAAAATTGGCCTTTTCCTTTTAAATTTTCTATTTAAATTGTGTAACGAATTAGCCCCCGTAATCCTATATAGTTTTATTGGTTAATTCCTAACGTTATATATATATATATAATTTTCATATTTTCAGTCTCTTATTTACGTGAATTCATCAATAAAAACACGTATTCATCTATAACTCGGCTGAAAAGTGGCCTTTTCCGTTTAAATTTTCTATTTTAATTGTGTAACTAATTGGCCCCCGTAATCCTATACAGTTTTCTTGGTTAATTCCTAACGTTATAATTATAATTTTCATATTTTCATTCTCTTATTTACGTGAATTCATCAATAAAAACACGTATTCATCTATAACTCGGCTGAATAAGTGGCCTTTTCCTTTTTAATTTTCTATTTAAATAGTGAAACTAACTGCCCCCGTAATCCTATACAGTTTTCTTGGTTAATTCCTAACGTTATAATTATAATTTTCATATTGTCAGTCTCTTATTTACGTGAGTTCATCAATAAAAACACGTATTCATCTATAACTCGGCTGAAAAGTGGCCTTTTTCGTTAAAATTTTCTTTGTTAATAGTGTATTAAACCGCCCCCCGTATATATCTATAGTTTTTATAATAAATTTTTACCGCTAAAATATTGATTTCCACATAATTCGTTTTCCCATAATCGTAATTTCCTAAAATTTTTAAAATTTCACAAATCTTCATTTATTTCGCTCTTTTTGCTTTTATTAGGTCCGTCTAGTGTAGAAACTACCATCTGCACTCTTATTTGCATTATAGAAAATACAGAACTGGAAAAAAAATTCAGTATTACATTATTATATATATTAATTCACCTAAACCGAGGTATAGTGGTCAATCAATACAATCACATAAATTCATCTAAAAATTCGCTAATAACTATCCTAAAAATTAGTATTTTTCGTTCAAATCTTCTATAAATTGTGTAGTTATTTGCTCCCCACATGTGCTTACAGTTTTCTCAGTAAATTCGTAACGTTATATATTTAATTTTCATATTTTCAGTCTATTTCTTACTTAAATTCGTCAATAAAACACGTATTCATCTATAGCACGGCTGAAAATTGGCCTTTTCCTTTGAAATTTTCTATTTAAATAGTGTAACTAATTGCCCTTCGTAATCCTATATAGTTTCCTTGGTTAATTCCTAACGTTATATGTATAATTTTCATATTTTCAGTCTCTTATTTACGTGAATTCGTCAATAAAAACACGGATTCATCTATAACTCGGCTGAAAAAGTGGCCTTTTCCTTTTTAATTTTCTATTTAAATAGTGTAACTAACTGCCCCCCGTAATCCTATACAGTTTTCTTGGTTAATTCCTAACGTTATATGTATAATTTTCATATTTTCAGTCTCTTATTTACGTGAATTCATCAATAAAAACACGTGTTCATCAATAACTCGGCTGAAAAAGTGGCCTTTTCCTTTTTAATTTTCTATTTAAATAGTGTAACTAATTGCTCCCCGTAATCCTATATAGTTTTCTTGGTTAATTCCTAACGTTACATATATAATTTTTATATTTTCAGTCTCTTATTTACGTGAATTCATCAATAAAAACACGTATTCATCTATAACTCGGCTGAAAAGTGGCCTTTCCCGTTTAAATTTTCTTTGTTTATAGTGTATTCAACCACCCCCCGTATTTATCTATAGTTTTTATAATAAATTTCTACCGCTAAAATATTGATTTCCACATAATTCGTTTTCCCATAATCGTAATTGCCTAATCTATTTAAAATTTTCAAATCTTTATTTCTCTAGCTCTTTTTGCTTTTATTAGGTCCGTCTAGTGTAAAAACTACCACTTGCACTCTTATTTGCTTTATAGAACATACAGAACTGGAAATAAACCGGGGTATAGTGGTCAATCAATACAATCACATAAATTCAACTATAAATTCGCTAATAACTTTTCTAAAAATTGGTATTTTTCGTTCAAATCTTCTTTAAGTTGTGAAGTTAATTGCTCCGCACATGTCCTTATAGTTTTCTCAGTAAATTCGTAACGTTATATATTTAATTTTCATATTTTCAGTCTATTTCTTACTTAAATTCATCAATAAAACACGTATTCATCTATAGCAAGGCTGAAAATTGGCCTTTTCCTTTTAAATTTTCTATTTAAATAGTGTAACTTATTGACCCATGTAATCCTATATAGTTTCCTTGGTTAATTCCTAACGTTATATATATAATTTTCATATTTTCAGTCTCTTATTTACGTAAGTTAATCAATAAAAACACGTATTCATCTATAACTCGGCTGAAAAAGTGGCCTTATCCTTTTAAATTTTCTATTTTAATAGTGTAACTAGCTGCCCCCCCCCCCCTAAATCCTATACAGTTTTCTTGGTTAATTCCTAACGTTACATATATAATTTTCATATTTTCAGTCTCTTATTTACGTGAATTCATCAATAAAAACACGTATTCATCTATAACTCGGCTGAAAAGTGGCCTTTTACGTTTAAATTTTCTTTGTTAATAGTGTATTTAACCGCCCCCCGTATTTATCTATACTTTTTATAATAAATTTCTACCGCTAAAATATTGATTTCCACATAATTCGTTTTCCCATAATCGTAATTTCCTAAACTGTTTAAAATTTTTCAAATCTTTATTTCTCTAGCTCTTTTTGCTTTTATTAGGTCCGTCTAGTGTAAAAACTACCGTCTGCACTCTTATTTGCTTTATAGAACATACAGAACTGGAAAAAAAATCACTATTTACCTAAACCGAGGTATAGGGGTCAATCAATACAATCACATAAATTCAACTATAAATTCGCTAATAACTTTTATAAAAATTGGAATTTTTCGTTCAAATCTTCTTTAAGTTGTGAAGTTAATTGATCCCCAGATGTCCTTATAGTTTTCTCAATAAATTCGTTACGTTATATATTTAATTTTCATATTTTCAGTCTATTTCTTACTTAAATTCATCAATAAAACACGTATTCATCTATAGCACGGCTGAAAATTGGCCTTTTCCTTTTAAATTTTCTATTTAAATAGTGTAACTAATTGACCCATGTAATCCTATATAGTTTTCTTGGATGATTCCTAACGTTATATATATAATTTTCATATTTTCATTCTCTTATTTACGTAAATTCATCAATAAAACACGTATTCATCTATAGCACGGCTGAAAATTGGCCTTTTCCTTTTTAATTTTCTATTTAAATAGTGTAACTAATTGCCCTTCGTAATCCTATATAGTTTTCTTGGTTAATTCCTAACGTTATATGTATAATTTTCATATTTTCAGTCTCTTATTTACGTGAATTCAACAATAAAAACACGTATTCATCTATAACTCGGCTGAAAAAGTGGCCTTTTCCTTTATATTTTATATTTAAATAGTGTAACTAATTGCTCTTCGTTATCCTATATAGTTTTCTTGGATGATTCCTAACCTTATATGTATAATTTTCATATTTTCAGTCTCTTATTTACGTAAATTCAACAATAAAAACACGTATTCATCTATAACTCGGCTGAAAAAGTGGCCTTTTCCTTTAAAATTTTCTATTTAAATAGTGTAACTAACTGCGCTCCGTAATCCTATACAGTTTTCTTGGTTAATTCCTAACGTTATAATTATAATTTTCATATTTACAGTCTCTTATTTACGTGAATTCATCAATAAAAACACGTATTCATCTATAACTCGGCTGAAAAGTGGCTTTTTCCGTTTAAATTTTCTTTGTTAATAGTGTATTTAACCGCCCCCCGTATATATCTATAGTTTTTATAATAAATTTTTACCGCTAAAATATTGATTTCCACATAATTCGTTTTCCCATAATCGTAATTTCCTAAAATTTTTAAAATTTCACAAATCTTCATTTATTTCGCTCTTTTTGCTTTTATTAGGTCCGTCTAGTGTAGAAACTACCATCTGCATTCTTATTTGCTTTATATAACATACAGAACTGGAAAAAAAATTCAGTATTATATTATTATATATATTAATTCACCTAAACCGAGGTATAGTGGTCAATCAATACAATCACATAAATTCATCTAAAAATTCGCTGATAACTTTCCTAAAAATTGGTATTTTTCGTTCAAATATTCTATAAATTGTGTAGTTATTTGCTCCCCACATGTGCTTACAGTTTTCTCAGTAAATTCGTAACGTTATATATTTAATTTTCATATTTTCAGTCTATTTCTTACTTAAATTCGTCAATAAAACACGTATTCATCTATAGCACGGCTGAAAATTGGCCTTTTCCTTTGAAATTTTCTATTTAAATAGTGTAACTAATTGCCCTTCGTAATCCTATATAGTTTCCTTGGTTAATTCCTAACGTTATATGTATAATTTTCATATTTTCAGTCTCTTATTTACGTGAATTCGTCAATAAAAACACGGATTCATCTATAACTCGGCTGAAAAAGTGGCCTTTTCCTTTTTAATTTTCTATTTAAATAGTGAAACTAACTGCCCCCGTAATCCTATACAGTTTTCTTGGTTAATTCCTAACGTTATAATTATAATTTTCATATTGTCAGTCTCTTATTTACGTGAGTTCATCAATAAAAACACGTATTCATCTATAACTCGGCTGAAAAGTGGCCTTTTTCGTTAAAATTTTCTTTGTTAATAGTGTATTAAACCGCCCCCCGTATATATCTATAGTTTTTATAATAAATTTTTACCGCTAAAATATTGATTTCCACATAATTCGTTTTCCCATAATCGTAATTTCCTAAAATTTTTAAAATTTCACAAATCTTCATTTATTTCGCTCTTTTTGCTTTTATTAGGTCCGTCTAGTGTAGAAACTACCATCTGCACTCTTATTTGCATTATAGAAAATACAGAACTGGAAAAAAAATTCAGTATTACATTATTATATATATTAATTCACCTAAACCGAGGTATAGTGGTCAATCAATACAATCACATAAATTCATCTAAAAATTCGCTAATAACTATCCTAAAAATTAGTATTTTTCGTTCAAATCTTCTATAAATTGTGTAGTTATTTGCTCCCCACATGTGCTTACAGTTTTCTCAGTAAATTCGTAACGTTATATATTTAATTTTCATATTTTCAGTCTATTTCTTACTTAAATTCGTCAATAAAACACGTATTCATCTATAGCACGGCTGAAAATTGGCCTTTTCCTTTGAAATTTTCTATTTAAATAGTGTAACTAATTGCCCTTCGTAATCCTATATAGTTTCCTTGGTTAATTCCTAACGTTATATGTATAATTTTCATATTTTCAGTCTCTTATTTACGTGAATTCGTCAATAAAAACACGGATTCATCTATAACTCGGCTGAAAAAGTGGCCTTTTCCTTTTTAATTTTCTATTTAAATAGTGTAACTAACTGCCCCCCGTAATCCTATACAGTTTTCTTGGTTAATTCCTAACGTTATATGTATAATTTTCATATTTTCAGTCTCTTATTTACGTGAATTCATCAATAAAAACACGTGTTCATCAATAACTCGGCTGAAAAAGTGGCCTTTTCCTTTTTAATTTTCTATTTAAATAGTGTAACTAATTGCTCCCCGTAATCCTATATAGTTTTCTTGGTTAATTCCTAACGTTACATATATAATTTTTATATTTTCAGTCTCTTATTTACGTGAATTCATCAATAAAAACACGTATTCATCTATAACTCGGCTGAAAAGTGGCCTTTCCCGTTTAAATTTTCTTTGTTTATAGTGTATTCAACCACCCCCCGTATTTATCTATAGTTTTTATAATAAATTTCTACCGCTAAAATATTGATTTCCACATAATTCGTTTTCCCATAATCGTAATTGCCTAATCTATTTAAAATTTTCAAATCTTTATTTCTCTAGCTCTTTTTGCTTTTATTAGGTCCGTCTAGTGTAAAAACTACCACTTGCACTCTTATTTGCTTTATAGAACATACAGAACTGGAAATAAACCGGGGTATAGTGGTCAATCAATACAATCACATAAATTCAACTATAAATTCGCTAATAACTTTTCTAAAAATTGGTATTTTTCGTTCAAATCTTCTTTAAGTTGTGAAGTTAATTGCTCCGCACATGTCCTTATAGTTTTCTCAGTAAATTCGTAACGTTATATATTTAATTTTCATATTTTCAGTCTATTTCTTACTTAAATTCATCAATAAAACACGTATTCATCTATAGCAAGGCTGAAAATTGGCCTTTTCCTTTTAAATTTTCTATTTAAATAGTGTAACTTATTGACCCATGTAATCCTATATAGTTTCCTTGGTTAATTCCTAACGTTATATATATAATTTTCATATTTTCAGTCTCTTATTTACGTAAATTAATCAATAAAAACACGTATTCATCTATAACTCGGCTGAAAAAGTGGCCTTATCCTTTTAAATTTTCTATTTTAATAGTGTAACTAGCTGCCCCCCCCCCCCCCCCCTAAATCCTATACAGTTTTCTTGGTTAATTCCTAACGTTACATATATAATTTTCATATTTTCAGTCTCTTATTTACGTGAATTCATCAATAAAAACACGTATTCATCTATAACTCGGCTGAAAAGTGGCCTTTTACGTTTAAATTTTCTTTGTTAATAGTGTATTTAACCGCCCCCCGTATTTATCTATACTTTTTATAATAAATTTCTACCGCTAAAATATTGATTTCCACATAATTCGTTTTCCCATAATCGTAATTTCCTAAACTGTTTAAAATTTTTCAAATCTTTATTTCTCTAGCTCTTTTTGCTTTTATTAGGTCCGTCTAGTGTAAAAACTACCGTCTGCACTCTTATTTGCTTTATAGAACATACAGAACTGGAAAAAAAATCACTATTTACCTAAACCGAGGTATAGGGGTCAATCAATACAATCACATAAATTCAACTATAAATTCGCTAATAACTTTTATAAAAATTGGAATTTTTCGTTCAAATCTTCTTTAAGTTGTGAAGTTAATTGATCCCCAGATGTCCTTATAGTTTTCTCAATAAATTCGTTACGTTATATATTTAATTTTCATATTTTCAGTCTATTTCTTACTTAAATTCATCAATAAAACACGTATTCATCTATAGCACGGCTGAAAATTGGCCTTTTCCTTTTAAATTTTCTATTTAAATAGTGTAACTAATTGACCCATGTAATCCTATATAGTTTTCTTGGTTAATTCCTAACGTTATATATATAATTTTCATATTTTCATTCTCTTATTTACGTAAATTCATCAATAAAACACGTATTCATCTATAGCACGGCTGAAAATTGGCCTTTTCCTTTTTAATTTTCTATTTAAATAGTGTAACTAATTGCCCTTCGTAATCCTATAGAGTTTTCTTGGTTAATTCCTAACGTTATATGTATAATTTTCATATTTTCAGTCTCTTATTTACGTGAATTCAACAATAAAAACACGTATTCATCTATAACTCGGCTGAAAAAGTGGCCTTTTCCTTTATATTTTATATTTAAATAGTGTAACTAATTGCTCTTCGTTATCCTATATAGTTTTCTTGGATGATTCCTAACCTTATATGTATAATTTTCATATTTTCAGTCTCTTATTTACGTAAATTCAACAATAAAAACACGTATTCATCTATAACTCGGCTGAAAAAGTGGCCTTTTCCTTTAAAATTTTCTATTTAAATAGTGTAACTAACTGCGCTCCGTAATCCTATACAGTTTTCTTGGTTAATTCCTAACGTTATAATTATAATTTTCATATTTACAGTCTCTTATTTACGTGAATTCATCAATAAAAACACGTATTCATCTATAACTCGGCTGAAAAGTGGCTTTTTCCGTTTAAATTTTCTTTGTTAATAGTGTATTTAACCGCCCCCCGTATATATCTATAGTTTTTATAATAAATTTTTACCGCTAAAATATTGATTTCCACATAATTCGTTTTCCCATAATCGTAATTTCCTAAAATTTTTAAAATTTCACAAATCTTCATTTATTTCGCTCTTTTTGCTTTTATTAGGTCCGTCTAGTGTAGAAACTACCATCTGCATTCTTATTTGCTTTATATAACATACAGAACTGGAAAAAAAATTCAGTATTATATTATTATATATATTAATTCACCTAAACCGAGGTATAGTGGTCAATCAATACAATCACATAAATTCATCTAAAAATTCGCTGATAACTTTCCTAAAAATTGGTATTTTTCGTTCAAATATTCTATAAATTGTGTAGTTATTTGCTCCCCACATGTGCTTACAGTTTTCTCAGTAAATTCGTAACGTTATATATTTAATTTTCATATTTTCAGTCTATTTCTTACTTAAATTCGTCAATAAAACACGTATTCATCTATAGCACGGCTGAAAATTGGCCTTTTCCTTTGAAATTTTCTATTTAAATAGTGTAACTAATTGCCCTTCGTAATCCTATATAGTTTCCTTGGTTAATTCCTAACGTTATATGTATAATTTTCATATTTTCAGTCTCTTATTTACGTGAATTCGTCAATAAAAACACGGATTCATCTATAACTCGGCTGAAAAAGTGGCCTTTTCCTTTTTAATTTTCTATTTAAATAGTGTAACTAACTGCCCCCCGTAATCCTATACAGTTTTCTTGGTTAATTCCTAACGTTATATGTATAATTTTCATATTTTCAGTCTCTTATTTACGTGAATTCATCAATAAAAACACGTGTTCATCAATAACTCGGCTGAAAAAGTGGCCTTTTCCTTTTTAATTTTCTATTTAAATAGTGTAACTAACTGTTCCTCGTAATCCTATACAGTTTTCTTAGTTAATTCCTAACGTTATATGTATAATTTTCATATTTTTAGTCTCTTATTTACGTGAATTCATCAATAAAAACAGGAATTCATCTATAGCACTGCTGAAAATTGGCCTTTTCCTTTTAAATTTTCTATATAAATAGTGTAACTAATTGCTCCCCGTAATCCTATATAGTTTTCTTGGTTAATTCCTAACGTTACATATATAATTTTTATATTTTCAGTCTCTTATTTACGTGAATTCATCAATAAAAACACGTATTCATCTATAACTCGGCTGAAAAGTGGCCTTTCCCGTTTAAATTTTCTTTGTTTATAGTGTATTCAACCGCCCCCCGTATTTATCTATAGTTTTTATAATAAATTTCTACCGCTAAAATATTGATTTCCACATAATTCGTTTTCCCATAATCGTAATTGCCTAATCTATTTAAAATTTTCAAATCTTTATTTCTCTAGCTCTTTTTGCTTTTATTAGGTCCGTCTAGTGTAAAAACTACCACTTGCACTCTTATTTGCTTTATAGAACATACAGAACTGGAAATAAACCGGGGTATAGTGGTCAATCAATACAATCACATAAATTCAACTATAAATTCGCTAATAACTTTTCTAAAAATTGGTATTTTTCGTTCAAATCTTCTTTAAGTTGTGAAGTTAATTGCTCCGCACATGTCCTTATAGTTTTCTCAGTAAATTCGTAACGTTATATATTTAATTTTCATATTTTCAGTCTATTTCTTACTTAAATTCATCAATAAAACACGTATTCATCTATAGCACGGCTGAAAATTGGCCTTTTCCTTTTAAATTTTCTATTTAAATAGTGTAACTAATTGACCCATGTAATCCTATATAGTTTTCTTGGTTAATTCCTAACGTTATATATATAATTTTCATATTTTCAGTCTCTTATTTACGTAAATTCATCAATAAAAACACGTATTCATCTATAACTCGGCTGAAAAAGTGGCCTTATCCTTTTAAATTTTCTATTTTAATAGTGTAACTAGCTGCCCCCCCCCCCTAAATCCTATACAGTTTTCTTGGTTAATTCCTAACGTTACATATATAATTTTCATATTTTCAGTCTCTTATTTACGTGAATTCATCAATAAAAACACGTATTCATCTATAACTCGGCTGAAAAGTGGCCTTTTACGTTTAAATTTTCTTTGTTAATAGTGTATTTAACCGCCCCCCGTATTTATCTATACTTTTTATAATAAATTTCTACCGCTAAAATATTGATTTCCACATAATTCGTTTTCCCATAATCGTAATTTCCTAAACTGTTTAAAATTTTTCAAATCTTTATTTCTCTAGCTCTTTTTGCTTTTATTAGGTCCGTCTAGTGTAAAAACTACCGTCTGCACTCTTATTTGCTTTATAGAACATACAGAACTGGAAAAAAAATCACTATTTACCTAAACCGAGGTATAGGGGTCAATCAATACAATCACATAAATTCAACTATAAATTCGCTAATAACTTTTATAAAAATTGGAATTTTTCGTTCAAATCTTCTTTAAGTTGTGAAGTTAATTGATCCCCAGATGTCCTTATAGTTTTCTCAATAAATTCGTTACGTTATATATTTAATTTTCATATTTTCAGTCTATTTCTTACTTAAATTCATCAATAAAACACGTATTCATCTATAGCACGGCTGAAAATTGGCCTTTTCCTTTTAAATTTTCTATTTAAATAGTGTAACTAATTGACCCATGTAATCCTATATAGTTTTCTTGGTTAATTCCTAACGTTATATATATAATTTTCATATTTTCAGTCTCTTATTTACGTAAATTCATCAATAAAACACGTATTCATCTATAGCACGGCTGAAAATTGGCCTTTTCCTTTTTAATTTTCTATTTAAATAGTGTAACTAATTGCCCTTCGTAATCCTATATGGTTTTCTTGGTTAATTCCTAACGTTATATGTATAATTTTCATATTTTCAGTCTCTTATTTACGTGAATTCAACAATAAAAACACGTATTCATCTATAACTCGGCTGAAAAAGTGGCCTTTTCCTTTATATTTTATATTTAAATAGTGTAACTAATTGCTCTTCGTTATCCTATATAGTTTTCTTGGATGATTCCTAACCTTATATGTATAATTTTCATATTTTCAGTCTCTTATTTACGTAAATTCAACAATAAAAACACGTATTCATCTATAACTCGGCTGAAAAAGTGGCCTTTTCCTTTTAAATTTTCTATTTAAATAGTGTAACTAACTGCCCCCCGTAATCCTATACAGTTTTCTTGGTTAATTCCTAACGTTATAATTATAATTTTCATATTTACAGTCTCTTATTTACGTGAATTCATCAATAAAAACACGTATTCATCTATAACTCGGCTGAAAAGTGGCTTTTTCCGTTTAAATTTTCTTTGTTAATAGTGTATTTAACCGCCCCCCGTATATATCTATAGTTTTTATAATAAATTTTTACCGCTAAAATATTGATTTCCACATAATTCGTTTTCCCATAATCGTAATTTCCTAAAATTTTTAAAATTTCACAAATCTTCATTTATTTCGCTCTTTTTGCTTTTATTAGGTCCGTCTAGTGTAGAAACTACCATCTGCATTCTTATTTGCTTTATATAACATACAGAACTGGAAAAAAAATTCAGTATTATATTATTATATATATTAATTCACCTAAACCGAGGTATAGTGGTCAATCAATACAATCACATAAATTCATCTAAAAATTCGCTGATAACTTTCCTAAAAATTGGTATTTTTCGTTCAAATATTCTATAAATTGTGTAGTTATTTGCTCCCCACTTGTGCTTACAGTTTTCTCAGTAAATTCGTAACGTTATATATTTAATTTTCATATTTTCAGTCTATTTCTTACTTAAATTCATCAATAAAACACGTATTCAACTATAGCACGGCTGAAAATTGGCCTTTTCCTTTGAAATTTTCTATTTAAATAGTGTAACTAATTGCCCTTCGTAATCCTATATAGTTTCCTTGGTTAATTCCTAACGTAATATGTATAATTTTCATATTTTCAGTCTCTTATTTACGTGAATTCGTCAATAAAAACACGGATTCATCTATAACTCGGCTGAAAAAGTGGCCTTTTCCTTTTTAATTTTCTACTTAAATAGTGTAACTAACTGCACCCCGTAATCTTATACAGTTTTCTTGGTTAATTCCTAACGTTATATGTATAATTTTCATATTTTCAGTCTCTTATTTACGTGAATTCATCAATAAAAACACGTATTCATCTATAACTCGGCTGAAAAGTGGCCTTTTCTGTTTAAATTTTCTTTGTTAATAGTGTATTTAACCGCCCCCCGTATTTATCTATAGTCTTTATAATAAATTTCTACCGCTAAAATATTTATTTCCACATAATTCGTTTTCCGATAATCGTAATTTCCTAAACTGTTTAAAATTTTTCAAGTCTTTATTTCTCTAGCTCTTTTTGCTTTTATTAGGTCCGTCTAGTATAGAAACTACCATCTGCACTCTTATTTGCTTTATAGAACATACAGAACTGGAAAAAAATCACTATTTACCTAAACCGAGGTATAGTGCTCAATCAATACAATCACATAAATTCAACTATAAATTCGCTAATAACTTTTCTAAAAATTGGTATTTTTCGTTCAAATCTTGTTTAAGTTGTGAAGTTAATTGCTCCCCACATTTCCTTATAGTTTTCTCAGTAAATTCGTAACGTTATATATTTAATTTTCATATTTTCAGTCTATTTCTTATTTAAATTCATCAATAAAACACGTATTCATCTATAGCACGGCTGAAAATTGGCCTTTTCCTTTTAAATTTTCTATTTAAATAGTGTAACTAATTGCCCTTCGTAATCCTATATAGTTTTCTTGGATGATTCCTAACGTTATATGTATATTTTTCGTATTTTCAGTCTCTTATTTACGTAAATTCATCAATAAAAACACGTATTCATCTATAACTCGGCTGAAAAAGTGGCCTTTTCCTTTTTAATTTTCTACTAAAATAGTGTAACTAACTGCACCCCGTAATCTTATACAGTTTTCTTGGTTAATTCCTAACGTTATATATATAATTTTCATATTTTCAATCTCTTATTTACGTGAAATTATCAATAAAAACACGTATTCATCTATAGCACTGCTGAATATTGGCCTTTTCCTTTTAAATTTTCTATTTAAATTGTGTAACTAATTAGCCCCCGTAATCCTATATAGTTTTATTGGTTAATTCCTAACGTTATATATATATATAATTTTCATATTTTCAGTCTCTTATTTACGTGAATTCATCAATAAAAACACGTATTCATCTATAACTCGGCTGAAAAGTGGCCTTTTCCGTTTAAATTTTCTATTTTAATTGTGTAACTAATTGGCCCCCGTAATCCTATACAGTTTTCTTGGTTAATTCCTAACGTTATAATTATAATTTTCATATTTTCATTCTCTTATTTACGTGAATTCATCAATAAAAACACGTATTCATCTATAACTCGGCTGAATAAGTGGCCTTTTCCTTTTAAATTTTCTATTTAAATAGTGAAACTAACTGCCCCCGTAATCCTATACAGTTTTCTTGGTTAATTCCTAACGTTATAATTATAATTTTCATATTTTCAGTCTCTTATTTACGTGAATTCATCAATAAAAACACGTATTCATCTATAACTCGGCTGAAAAGTGGCCTTTTCCGTTTAAATTTTCTTTGTTAATAGTGTATTTAACCGCCCCCTGTATATATCTATAGTTTTTATAATAAATTTCTACCGCTAAAATATTGATTTCCACATAATTTGTCTTCCCATAATCGTAATTTCCTAAAATTTTTAAAATTTCACAAATCTTCATTTATTTCGCTCTTTTGGCTTTTATTAGGTCCGTCTAGTGTAGAAACTACCATCTGCACTCTTATTTGCATTATAGAACATACAGAACTGGAAAAAAAATTCAGTATTATATTATTATATATATTTATTCACCTAAACCGAGGTATAGGGGGTGCTAAGAATCTCCGGTGGAGGTTCGGTTGCCACCTACGACGACTCGACCTGGCAACATATAACGCACGCACCCTGAGGACTGACGAGAAGATACTGGAGCTGGAAGAAGAGGTAGACAAATTGCGCTGGCATATTATTGGATTATCCGAGGTCCGAAGAGAGGGGGAGGACACGGCAATCCTCGAGTGCGGCAACTTGTTCTATCACCGGGAGGGCGACCATCTGTCCCAAGGAGGTGTCGGATTTATCGTCCACAAGTCTCTCGTCAACAACGTTGTAAAGATTGGGAGTGTGTCGACGAGGGTCGCGTACCTGATACTCAGAATCACCAAACGGTATTCGCTGAAGGTCATTCAGGTTTACGCACCAACCTCGGCACACCCCGATGAGGAGGTGGAGGAAATGTATGAGGATATTTCCAGAGCCATACATTCCTCCAAAACTCACTACACGGTGTTGATGGGAGACTTCAACGCAAAACTAGGCACAAGAGAAAGCGGTGAGCTGAAGGTAGGGAAATTTGGAGTAGGGCAACGGAACCGAAGGGGCCAGCAGCTGGCCGACTTTATGGAGAAAGAGGGACTCTTTATGATGAACTCTTTCTTCCAGAAGCGGCCCCACAGGAAGTGGACCTGGTCGAGCCCCGACGGTTCGACAAAAAATGAGATTGACTTCATTATGACGACCAGACGCCAACTGTTCAGTGATGTCTCAGTGATCGCAAGGGTGAAAACTGGCAGCGATCACCGAATGGTTAGAGGCACACTGAACCTAAACGTTAAGTTGGAGAGGTCTCGTCTAATGAAGTCAACGCTCCGTCCCCCTCGTGCTCTAATCCAGAATCCCGAAACCTTTCAGCTCGAGTTACGTAACCGCTTCCAGTGCCTAGAAGATTGCAATGCAGTGGACGATATGAACGACAAGCTCGTGGAAACTGTCCATGCGGTCGGAGCTAAGTTCTGCAAGACCCGCCGCAGAAGAACACAAAAACTCTCCGATCACACTCTTAATCTCATGGCTGTTAGACGGGAGATGAGGCTGCAATCGTCAACAGATTTGACAGCATACAGGCAACTGAACAGACAGATCTCCAAGTGCATGCGGCGAGACTTACGCAACTTTAATACTTCTCGTATTAAAGAAGCGATCGAGCGGAACCAGGGCTCCAAAGTCTTTGCCAGAGATCTGTCTGCCAGAAAGAGCCAACTGTCAAAGCTGAAGACTGAGTGTGGCAACATCGTTTCCGGGACACCTGAGATTTTGAGTGAGATTGAGAGGTTCTATGGGCAGCTGTACACATCATCGTTGGAGCCACACGCAAGTGTGAGTAACGATCCAAGAGCAAGTCTTATCCGACACTATTCCGATGATATCCCGGACGTCAGTCTAAGCGAGATTAGAATGGCTCTCCAGCACCTTAAAAACGGCAGGGCCCCAGGCGAGGATGGAATTACAGCGGAGCTTCTGAAAGCGGGTGGAACACCGGTACTTGTAGTCCTTCAGAAGCTCTTCAATTCCGTCCTCCATGGTGGCACTACTCCAGAGGCGTGGAGCAGAAGTGCGGTGGTCTTGTTCTTTAAGAAAGGCGACAACGCTCTCTTAAAGAACTACAGACCGATTTCCCTTCTGAGCCGCGTCTACGTGCTGTTTTCGAGAGTCATTACGAATCGTCTCGCACGCAGACTTGACGACTTCCAGCCTCCCGAACAAGCCGGTTTCCGAAAAGGCTTCAGTACCATAGACCACATACATACCCTGCGGCAGATTGTACAGAAGACTGAAGAGTACAATCTGCCACTTTGCCTGGCGTATGTGGACTATGAGAAAGCCTTTGATTCCGTCGAAATTTGGGCGGTGCTACAGTCCCTTCAGCGGTGCCAAGTTGACTGTCGGTATATCGAAGTGCTGAAGTGTTTGTACAGTAGGGCTACGATGGCTATCCGAGTACAGAACCAGAGCTCGAAACCTATCCAACTGCAGAGAGGTGTAAGACAGGGTGACGTTATATCCCCGAAACTCTTCACCGCTGCATTGGAAGACGTTTTCAAGCTACTGGACTGGAAAGGATACGGTATTGACATCAATGGCGAGTACATCACTCACCTTCGATTTGCCGACGATGTAGTCCTTATGGCAGAATCGCTGGAGGACTTAAGCACTATGCTCAATGACCTCAATAGTGCCTCCCAACGGATAGGTCTTAAGATGAACATGGACAAAACAAAGATCATGTTCAATGTCCATGTCACACCTATGCCGGTAGTTGTTGGGAGCACTATGCTCGAAGTTGTTGACGAGTACGTTTACCTGGGACAAATAGTCCGACTAGGTAAGTCCAACTTCGACCGAGAAATCAATCGACGGATTCAACTCGGCTGGGCAGCGTTCGGGAAATTACGACATATCTTTTCGTCAGGTATACCTCAATCTCTAAAAACTAGATTGTACAACCAGTGCGTGTTGCCAGTGATGACTTATGGATCTGAGACGTGGTCCTTCACTGCTGGCCGTGTGAGGACGCTTAAGGTCGCTCAGCGAGCTATGGAGAGGGCTATGCTCGGAGTTTCTCTGCGTGATAGACTCAGAAATGAGGATATCCGCAGTAAAACCAGAGTGACCGACATAGCCCAACGGATTAGTAAGCTGAAGTGGCAATGGGCCGGCCATATAGCTCGAAGAACCGATAACCGATGGGGAAGAAAGGTTCTCGAGTGGCAGCCTCGTACCGGTAGGCGTAGTGTAGGGCGACCCCCCACTAGATGGAGTGACGACCTGGTAAGACATGCAGGAAGTCGATGGATGCAGGTGGCTCAGGACCGTGCTTTGTGGCATTACTTGGGGGAGGCCTATGTTCAGCAGTGGACTTGTGAAAGGCTGTAATGATGATGATGATGATGATGAAACCGAGGTATAGTGGTCAATCAATACAATCACATAAATTCATCTAAAAATTCGCTAATAACTTTCCTAAAAATTAGTATTTTTCGTTCAAATCTTCTATAAATTGTGTAGTTATTTGCTCCCCACATGTGCTTACAGTTTTCTCAGTAAATTCGTAACGTTAAATATTTAATTTTCATATTTTCATTCTATTTCTTACTTAAATTCATCAATAAAACACGTATTCAACTATGGCACGGCTGAAAATTGGCCTTTTCCTTTGAAATTTTCTATTTAAATAGTGTAACTAATTGCCCTCCGTAATCCTATATAGTTTCCTTGGTTAATTCCTAACGTAATATGTATAATTTTCATATTTTCAGTCTCTTATTTACGTGAATTCGTCAATAAAAACACGGATTCATCTATAACTCGGCTGAAAAAGTGGCCTTTTCCTTTTTAATTTTCTATTTAAATAGTGTAACTAACTGCCCCCCGTAATTTTATGCAGTTTTCTTGGTTAATTCCTAACGTTATATGTATAATTTTCATATTTTGAGTCTCTTATTTACGTGAATTCATCAATAAAAACACGTATTCATCTATAGCACTGCTGAAAATTGGCCTTTTCCTTTTAAATTTTCTATATAAATAGTGTAACTAATTGCCTTCCGTAATCCTATATAGTTTTCTTGGTTAATTCCTAACTTTACATATATAATTTTTATATTTTCAGTATCTTATTTACGTGAATTCATCAATAAAAACACGTATTCATCTATAACTCGGCTGAAAAGTGGCCTTTCCCGTTTAAATTTTCTTTGTTAATAGTGTATTCAACCGCCCCCCGTATTTATCTATAGATTTTATAATAAATTTCTACCGCTAAAATATTGATTTCCACATAATTCGTTTTCCCATAATCATCATTGCCTAAACTATTTAAAAATTTTCAAATCTTTATTTCTCTAGCTCTTTTTGCTTTTATTAGGTCCGTCTAGTGTAAAAACTACCACTTGCACTCTTATTTGCTTTATAGAACATACAGAACTGGAAATAAACCGGGGTATAGTGGTCAATCAATACAATCACATAAATTCAACTATAAATTCGCTAATAACTTTTCTAAAAATTGTTATTTTTCGTTCAAATCTTCTTTAAGTTGTGAAGTTAATTGCTCCCCACATGTCCTTATAGTTTTCTCAGTAAATTCGTAACGTTATATATTTAATTTTCATATTTTCAGCCTATTTCTTACTTAAATTCATCAATAAAACACGTATTCATCTATAGCACGGCTGAAAATTGGCCTTTTCCTTTTAAATTTTCTATTTAAATAGTGTAACTAATTGACCCATGTAATCCTATATAGTTTTCTTGGTTAATTCCTAACGTTATATATATAATTTTCATATTTTCAGTCTCTTATTTACGTAAATTCATCAATAAAAACACGTATTCATCTATAACTCGGCTGAAAAAGTGGCCTTATCCTTTTAAATTTTCTATTTAAATAGTGTAACTAGCTGCCCCCCCCCCCTAAATCCTATACAGTTTTCTTGGTAAATTCCTAACGTTACATATATAATTTTCATATTTTCAGTCTCTTATTTACGTGAATTCATCAATAAAAACACGTATTCATCTATAACTCGGCTGAAAAGTGGCCTTTTACGTTTAAATTTTCTTTGTTAATAGTGTATTTAACCGCCCCCCGTATTTATCTATAGTTTTTATAATAAATTTCTACCGCTAAAATATTGATTTCCACATAATTCGTTTTCTCATAATCGTAATTTCCTAAACTGTTTAAAATTTTTCAAATCTTTATTTCTCTGGCTCTTTTTGCTTTTATTAGGTCCGTCTAGTGTAAAAACTACCATCTGCACTCTTATTTGCTTTATAGAACATACAGAACTGGAAAAAAAATCACTATTTACCTAAACCGAGGTATAGTGGTCAATCAATACAATCACATAAATTCAACTATAAATTCGCTAATAACTTTTCTAAAAATTGGAATTTTTCGTTCAAATCTTCTTTAAGTTGTGAAGTTAATTGCTCCCCACATGTCCTTATAGTTTTCTCAGTAAATTCGTAACGTTATATATTTAATTTTCATATTTTCAGTCTATTTCTTACTTAAATTCATCAATAAAACACGTATTCATCTATAGCACGGCTGAAAATTGGCCTTTTCCTTTTTAATTTTCTATTTAAATAGTGTAACTAATTGCCCTTCGTAATCCTATATAGTTTTCTTGGTTAATTCCTAACGTTATATGTATAATTTTCATATTTTCAGTCTCTTATTTACGTGAATTCAACAATAAAAACACGTATTCATCTATAACTCGGCTGAAAAAGTGGCCTTTTCCTTTTTATTTTATATTTAAATAGTGTAACTAATTGCTCTTCGTTATCCTATATAGTTTTCTTGGATGATTCCTAACCTTATATGTATAATTTTCATATTTTCAGTCTCTTATTTACGTAAATTCAACAATAAAAACACGTATTCATCTATAACTCGGCTGAAAAAGTGGCCTTTTCCTTTTAAATTTTCTATTTAAATAGTGTAACTAACTGCCCCCCGTAATCCTATACAGTTTTCTTGGTTAATTCCTAACGTTATAATTATAATTTTCATATTTACAGTCTCTTATTTACGTGAAATTATCAATAAAAACACGTATTCATCTATAGCACTGCTGAAAATTGGCCTTTTCCTTTTAAATTTTCTATTTAAATTGTGTAACTAATTAGCCCCCGTAATCCTATATAGTTTTATTGGTTAATTCCTAACGTTATATATATATATATATATATATATATATATATATATATATATATATATATATATATATATATATATATAATTTTCATATTTTCAGTCTCTTATTTACGTGAATTCATCAATAAAAACACGTATTCATCTATAACTCGGCTGAAAAGTGGCCTTTTCCGTTTAAATTTTCTATTTTAATTGTGTAACTAATTGGCCCCCGTAATCCTATACAGTTTTCTTGGTTAATTCCTAACGTTATAATTATAATTTTCATATTTTCATTCTCTTATTTACGTGAATTCATCAATAAAAACACGTATTCATCTATAACTCGGCTGAATAAGTGGCCTTTTCCTTTTAAATTTTCTATTTAAATAGTGAAACTAACTGCCCTCGTAATCCTATACAGTTTTCTTGGTTAATTCCTAACGTTATAATTATAATTTTCATATTTTCAGTCTCTTATTTACGTGAATTCATCAATAAAAACACGTATTCATCTATAACTCGGCTGAAAAGTGGCCTTTTCCGTTTAAATTTTCTTTGTTAATAGTGTATTTAACCGCCCCCTGTATATATCTATAGTTTTTATAATAAATTTCTACCGCTAAAATATTGATTTCCACATAATTCTTTTTCCCATAATCGTAATTTCCTAAAATTTTTAAAATTTCACAAATCTTCATTTATTTCGCTCTTTCTGCTTTTATCAGGTCCGTCTAGTGTAGAAACTACCATCTGCACTCTTATTTGCATTATAGAACATACAGAACTGGAAAAAAATTCAGTATTATATTATTATATATATTTATTCACCTAAACCGAGGTATAGTGGTCAATCAATACAATCACATAAATTCATCTAAAAATTCGCTAATAACTTTCCTAAAAATTAGTATTTTTCGTTTAAATCTTCTATAAATTGTGTAGTTATTTGCTCCCCACATGTGCTTACAGTTTTCTCAGTAAATTCGTAACGTTATATATTTAATTTTCATATTTTCATTCCATTTCTTACTTAAATTCATCAATAAAACACGTATTCAACTATGGCACGGCTGAAAATTGGCCTTTTCCTTTGAAATTTTCTATTTAAATAGTGTAACTAATTGCCCTCCGTAATCCTATATAGTTTCCTTGGTTAATTCCTAACGTAATATGTATAATTTTCATATTTTCAGTCTCTTATTTACGTGAATTCGTCAATAAAAACACGGATTCATCTATAACTCGGCTGAAAAAGTGGCCTTTTCCTTTTTAATTTTCTATTTAAATAGTGTAACTAACTGCCCCCCGTAATCTTATGCAGTTTTCTTGGTTAATTCCTAACGTTATATGTATAATTTTCATATTTTGAGTCTCTTATTTACGTGAATTCATCAATAAAAACACGTATTCATCTATAGCACTGCTGAAAATTGGCCTTTTCCTTTTAAATTTTCTAAATAAATAGTGTAACTAATTGCCTTCCGTAATCCTATATAGTTTTCTTGGTTAATTCCTAACAGTACATATATAATTTTTATATTTTCAGTATCTTATTTACGTGAATTCATCAATAAAAACACGTATTCATCTATAACTCGGCTGAAAAGTGGCCTTTCCCGTTTAAATTTTCTTTGTTAATAGTGTATTCAACCGCCCCCCGTATTTATCTATAGATTTTATAATAAATTTCTACCGCTAAAATATTGATTTCCACATAATTCGTTTTCCCATAATCGTCATTGCCTAAACTATTTAAAAATTTTCAAATCTTTATTTCTCTAGCTCTTTTTGCTTTTATTAGGTCCGTCTTGTGTAAAAACTACCACTTGCACTCTCATTTGCTTTATAGAATATACAGAACTGGAAATAAACCGAGGTATAGTGGTCAATCAATACAATCACATAAATTTAACTATAAATTCGCTAATAACTTTTCTAAAAATTGGTATTTTTCGTTCAAATCTTCTTTAAGTTTTGAAGTTAATTGCTCCCCACATGTCCTTATAGTTTTCTCAGTAAATTCGTAACGTTATATATTTAATTTTCATATTTTCAGTCTATTTCTTACTTAAATTCATCAATAAAACACGTATTCATCTATAGCACGGCTGAAAATTGGCCTTTTCCTTTTTAATTTTCTATTTAAATAGTGTAACTAATTGCCCTTCGTAATCCTATATAGTTTTCTTGGTTAATTCCTAACGTTATATGTATAATTTTCATATTTTCAGTCTCTTATTTACGTGAATTCAACAATAAAAACACGTATTCATCTATAACTCGGCTGAAAAAGTGGCCTTTTCCTTTTTATTTTATATTTAAATAGTGTAACTAATTGCTCTTCGTTATCCTATATAGTTTTCTTGGATGATTCCTAACCTTATATGTATAATTTTCATATTTTCAGTCTCTTATTTACGTAAATTCAACAATAAAAACACGTATTCATCTATAACTCGGCTGAAAAAGTGGCCTTTTCCTTTTAAATTTTCTATTTAAATAGTGTAACTAATTGGCCCCCGTAATCCTATACAGTTTTCTTGGTTAATTCCTAACGTTATAATTATAATTTTCATATTAACAGTCTCTTATTTACGTGAAATTATCAATAAAAACACGTATTCATCTATAGCACTGCTGAAAATTGGCCTTTTCCTTTTAAATTTTCTATTTAAATTGTGTAACTAATTAGCCCCCGTAATCCTATATAGTTTTATTGGTTAATTCCTAACGTTATATATATATATATATATATATATATATATATATATATATATATATATATATATATATATATATATATATATATATATATATATATAATTTTCATATTTTCAGTCTCTTATTTACGTGAATTCATCAATAAAAACACGTATTCATCTATAACTCGGCTGAAAAGTGGCCTTTTCCGTTTAAATTTTCTATTTTAATTGTGTAACTAATTGGCCCCCGTAATCCTATACAGTTTTCTTGGTTAATTCCTAACGTTATAATTATAATTTTCATATTTGCATTCTCTTATTTACGTGAATTCATCAATAAAAACACGTATTCATCTATAACTCGGCTGAATAAGTGGCCTTTTCCTTTTAAATTTTCTATTTAAATAGTGAAACTAACTGCCCTCGTAATCCTATACAGTTTTCTTGGTTAATTCCTAACGTTATAATTATAATTTTCATATTTTCAGTCTCTTATTTACGTGAATTCATCAATAAAAACACGTATTCATCTATAACTCGGCTGAAAAGTGGCCTTTTCCGTTTAAATTTTCTTTGTTAATAGTGTATTTAACCGCCCCCTGTATATATCTATAGTTTTTATAATAAATTTCTACCGCTAAAATATTGATTTCCACATAATTCTTTTTCCCATAATCGTAATTTCCTAAAATTTTTAAAATTTCACAAATCTTCATTTATTTCGCTCTTTTTGCTTTTATTAGGTCCGTCTAGTGTAGAAACTACCATCTGCACTCTTATTTGCATTATAGAACATACAGAACTGGAAAAAAATTCAGTATTATATTATTATATATATTTATTCACCTAAACCGAGGTATAGTGGTCAATCAATACAATCACATAAATTCATCTAAAAATTCGCTAATAACTTTCCTAAAAATTAGTATTTTTCGTTTAAATCTTCTATAAATTGTGTAGTTATTTGCTCCCCACATGTGCTTACAGTTTTCTCAGTAAATTCTTAACGTTATATATTTAATTTTCATATTTTCATTCTATTTCTTACTTAAATTCATCAATAAAACACGTATTCAACTATGGCACGGCTGAAAATTGGCCTTTTCCTTTGAAATTTTCTATTTAAATAGTGTAACTAATTGCCCTCCGTAATCCTATATAGTTTCCTTGGTTAATTCCTAACGTAATATGTATAATTTTCATATTTTCAGTCTCTTATTTACGTGAATTCGTCAATAAAAACACGGATTCATCTATAACTCGGCTGAAAAAGTGGCCTTTTCCTTTTTAATTTTCTATTTAAATAGTGTAACTAACTGCCCCCCGTAATCTTATGCAGTTTTCTTGGTTAATTCCTAACGTTATATGTATAATTTTCATATTTTGAGTCTCTTATTTACGTGAATTCATCAATAAAAACACGTATTCATCTATAGCACTGCTGAAAATTGGCCTTTTCCTTTTAAATTTTCTAAATAAATAGTGTAACTAATTGCCTTCCGTAATCCTATATAGTTTTCTTGGTTAATTCCTAACGTTACATATATAATTTTTATATTTTCAGTATCTTATTTACGTGAATTCATCAATAAAAACACGTATTCATCTATAACTCGGCTGAAAAGTGGCCTTTCCCGTTTAAATTTTCTTTGTTAATAGTGTATTCAACCGCCCCCCGTATTTATCTATAGATTTTATAATAAATTTCTACCGCTAAAATATTGATTTCCACATAATTCGTTTTCCCATAATCGTCATTGCCTAAACTATTTAAAAATTTTCAAATCTTTATTTCTCTAGCTCTTTTTGCTTTTATTAGGTCCGTCTTGTGTAAAAACTACCACTTGCACTCTCATTTGCTTTATAGAATATACAGAACTGGAAATAAACCGAGGTATAGTGGTCAATCAATACAATCACATAAATTCAACTATAAATTCGCTAATAACTTTTCTAAAAATTGGTATTTTTCGTTCAAATCTTCTTTAAGTTGTGAAGTTAATTGCTCCCCACATGTCCTTATAGTTTTCTCAGTAAATTCGTAACGTTATATATTTAATTTTCATATTTTCCGTCTATTTCTTACTTAAATTCATCAATAAAACACGTATTCATCTATAGCACGGCTGAAAATTGGCCTTTTCCTTTTAAATTTTCTATTTAAATAGTGTAACTAATTGACCCATGTAATCCTATATAGTTTTCTTGGTTAATTCCTAACGTTATATATATAATTTTCATATTTTCAGTCTCTTATTTACGTAAATTCATCAATAAAAACACGTATTCATCTATAACTCGGCTGAAAAAGTGGCCTTATCCTTTTAAATTTTCTATTTAAATAGTGTAACTAGCTGCCCCCCCCCCCTAAATCCTATACAGTTTTCTTGGTAAATTCCTAACGTTACATATATAATTTTCATATTTTCAGTCTCTTATTTACGTGAATTCATCAATAAAAACACGTATTCATCTATAACTCGGCTGAAAAGTGGCCTTTTACGTTTAAATTTTCTTTGTTTATAGTGTATTTAACCGCCCCCCGTATTTATCTATAGTTTTTATAATAAATTTCTACCGCTAAAATATTGATTTCCACATAATTCGTTTTCCCATAATCGTAATTTCCTAAACTGTTTAAAATTTTTCAAATCTTTATTTCTCTAGCTCTTTTTGCTTTTATTAGGTCCGTCTAGTGTAGAAACTACCATCTGCACTCTTATTTGCTTAATAGAACATACAGAACTGGAAAAAAATCACTATTTACCTAAACCGAGGTATAGTGCTCAATCAATACAATCACATAAATTCAACTATAAATTCGCTAATAAATTTTCTAAAAATTGGAATTTTTCGTTCAAATATTCTTTAAGTTGTGAAGTTAATTGCTCCCCACATGTCCTTATAGTTTTCTCAGTAAATTCGTAACGTTATATATTTAATTTTCATATTTTCAGTCTATTTCTTACTTAAATTCATCAATAAAACACGTATTCATCTATAGCACGGCTGAAAATTGGCCTTTTCCTTTTTAATTTTCTATTTAAATAGTGTAACTAATTGCCCTTCGTAATCCTATATAGTTTTCTTGGTTAATTCCTAACGTTAAATGTATAATTTTCATATTTTCAGTCTCTTATTTACGTGAATTCAACAATAAAAACACGTATTCATCTATAACTCGGCTGAAAAAGTGGCCTTTTCCTTTTTATTTTATATTTAAATAGTGTAACTAATTGCTCTTTGTTATCCTATATAGTTTTCTTGGATGATTCCTAACCTTATACGTATAATTTTCATATTTTCAGTCTCTTATTTACGTAAATTCAACAATAAAAACACGTATTCATCTATAACTCGGCTGAAAAAGTGGCCTTTTCCTTTTAAATTTTCTATTTAAATAGTGTAACTAACTGCCCCCCGTAATCCTATACAGTTTTCTTGGTTAATTCCTAACGTTATAACTATAATTTTCATATTTACAGTCTCTTATTTACGTGAATTCATCAATAAAACACGTATTCATCTATAACTCGGCTGAAATGTGGCTTTTTCCGTTTAAATTTTCTTTGTTAATAGTGTATTTAACCGCCCCCCGTATATATCTATAGTTTTTATAATAAATTTTTACCGCTAAAATATTGATTTCCACATAATTCGTTTTCCCATAATCGTAATTTCCTAAAATTTTTATTTTTTTAAAAACTTTTCTAAAAATTGGTATTTTTCGTTCAAATCTTGTTTAAGTTGTGAAGTTAATTGCTCCCCACATTTCCTTATAGTTTTCTCAGTAAATTCGTAACGTTATATATTTAATTTTCATATTTTCAGTCTATTTCTTATTTAAATTCATCAATAAAACACGTATTCATCTATAGCACGGCTGAAAATTGGCCTTTTCCTTTTAAATTTTCTATTTAAATAGTGTAACTAATTGCCCTTCGTAATCCTATATAGTTTTCTTGGATGATTCCTAACGTTATATGTATATTTTTCATATTTTCAGTCTCTTATTTACGTAAATTCATCAATAAAAACACGTATTCATTTATAACTCGGCTGAAAAAGTTGCCTTTTCCTTTTAAATTTTCTATTTAAATAATGTAACTAACTGCCCTCCGTAATCCTATACAGTTTTCTTGATTAATTCCTAACGTTAGAATTATAATTTTCATATTTTCAGTCTCTTATTTACGTGAATTCATCAATAAAAACACGTATTCATCTATAACTCGGCTGAAAAAGTGGCCTTTTCCTTTTTAATTTTCTACTTAAATAGTGTAACTAACTGCACCCCGTAATCTTATACAGTTTTCTTGGTTAATTCCTAACGTTATATATATATATATATATAATTTTCATATTTTCAATCTCTTATTTACGTGAAATTATCAATAAAAACACGTATTCATCTATAGCACTGCTGAAAATTGGCCTTTTCCTTTTAAATTTTCTATTTAAATTGTGTAACTAATTAGCCCCCGTAATCCTATATAGTTTTATTGGTTAATTCCTAACGTTATATATATATATATATATATATATATATATATATATATATATATATATATATATATATATATATATATATATAATTTTCATATTTTCAGTCTCTTATTTACGTGAATTCATCAATAAAAACACGTATTCATCTATAACTCGGCTGAAAAGTGGCCTTTTCCGTTTAAATTTTCTATTTAAATTGTGTAACTAATTGGCCCCCGTAATCCTATACAGTTTTCTTGGTTAATTCCTAACGTTATAATTATAATTTTCATATTTTCATTCTCTTATTTACGTGAATTCATCAATAAAAACACGTATTCATCTATAACTCGGCTGAATAAGTGGCCTTTTCCTTTTAAATTTTCTATATAAATAGTGAAACTAACTGCCCCCGTAATCCTATACAGTTTTCTTGGTTAATTCCTAACGTTATAATTATAATTTTCATATTTTCAGTCTCTTATTTACGTGAATTCATCAATAAAAACACGTATTCATTTATAACTCGGCTGAAAAGTGGCCTTTTCCGTTTAAATTTTCTTTGTTAATAGTGTATTTAACCGCCCCCTGTATATATCTATAGTTTTTATAATAAATTTCTACCGCTAAAGTATTGATTTCCACATAATTCGTTTTCCCATAATCGTAATTTCCTAAACTGTTTAAAATTTTTCAAATCTTTATTTCTCTAGCTCTTTTTGCTTTTATTAGGTCCGTCTAGTGTAAAAACTACCATCTGCACTCTTATTTGCTTTATAGAACATACAGAACTGGAAAAAAATCACTTTTTACCTAAACCGAGGTATAGGGGTCAATCAATACAATCACATAAATTCAACTATAAATTCGCTAATAACTTTTCTAAAAATTGGAATTTTTCGTTCAAATCTTCTTTAAGTTGTGAAGTTAATTGATCCCCACATGTCCTTATAGTTTTCTCAGTAAATTCGTAACGTTATATATTTAATTTTCATATTTTCAGTCTATTTCTTACTTAAATTCATCAATAAAACACGTATTCATCTATAGCACGGCTGAAAATTGGCCTTTTCCTTTTAAATTTTCTATTTAAATAGTGTAACTAGCTGCCCCCCCCCCCCCTAAATCCTATACAGTTTTCTTGGTTAATTCCTAACGTTACATATATAATTTTCATATTTTCAGTCTCTTATTTACGTGAATTCATCAATAAAAACACGTATTCATCTATAACTCGGCTGAAAAGTGGCCTTTTACGTTTAAATTTTCTTTGTTAATAGTGTATTTAACCGCCCCCTGTATTTATCTATAGTTTTTATAATAAATTTCTACCGCTAAAATATTGATTTCCACATAATTCTTTTTCTCATAATCGTAATTTCCTAAACTGTTTAAAATTTTTCAAATCTTTATTTCTCTAGCTCTTTTTGCTTTTATTAGGTCCGTCTAGTGTAAAAACTACCATCTGCACTCTTATTTGCTTTATAGAACATACAGAACTGGAAAAAAAATCACTATTTACCTAAACCGAGTTATAGTGGTCAATCAATACAATCACATAAATTCAACTATAAATTCGCTAATAACTTTTCTAAAAATTGGAATTTTTCGTTCAAATCTTCTTTAAGTTGTGAAGTTAATTGCTCCCCACATGTCCTTATAGTTTACTCAGTAAATTCGTAACGTTATATATTTAATTTTCATATTTTCAGTCTATTTCTTACTTAAATTCATCAATGAAACACGTATTCATCTATAGCACGGCTGAAAATTGGCCTTTTCCTTTTTAATTTTCTATTTAAATAGTGTAACTAATTGCCCTTCGTAATCCTATATAGTTTTCTTGGTTAATTCCTAACGTTATATGTATAATTTTCATATTTTCAGTCTCTTATTTACGTGAATTCAACAATAAAAACACGTATTCATCTATAACTCGGCTGAAAAAGTGGCCTTTTCCTTTTTATTTTATATTTAAATAGTGTAACTAATTGCTTTTCGTTATCCTATATAGTATTCTTGGATGATTCCTAACGTTATATGTATAATTTTCATATTTTCAGTCCCTTATTTACGTAAATTCAACAATAAAAACACGTATTCATCTATAACTCGGCTAAAAAAGTGGCCTTTTCCTTTTAAATTTTCTATTTAAATAGTGTAACTAACTGCCCCCCGTAATCCTATACAGTTTTCTTGGTTAATTCCTAACGTTATAATTATAATTTTCATATTTTCAGTCTCTTATTTACGTGAATTCGTCAATAAAAACACGTATTCATCTTTAACTCGGCTGAAAAAGTGGCCTTATCCTTTTAAATTTTCTATTTAAATAGTGTAACTAGCTGCCCCCCCCCCCCCCTAAATCCTATACAGTTTTCTTGGTTAATTCCTAACGTTATAATTATAATTTTCATATTGTCAGTCTCTTATTTACGTGAGTTCATCAATAAAAACACGTATTCATCTATAACTCGGCTGAAAAGTGGCCTTTTTCGTTAAAATTTTCTTTGTTAATAGTGTATTTAACCGCCCCCCGTATATATCTATAGTTTTTATAATAAATTTCTACCGCTAAAATATTGATTTCCACATAATTCTTTTTCCCATAATCGTAATTTCCTAAAATTTTTAAAATTTCACAAATCTTCATTTATTTCGCTCTTTTTGCTTTTATTAGGTCCGTCTAGTGTAGAAACTACCATCTGCACTCTTATTTGCATTATAGAAAATACAGAACTGGAAAAAAAATTCAGTATTACATTATTATATATATTAATTCACCTAAACCGAGGTATAGTGGTCAATCAAGACAATCACATAAATTCATCTAAAAATTCGCTAATAACTTTCCTAGAAATTAGTATTTTTCGTTCAAATCTTCTATAAATTGTGTAGCTATTTGCTATCCACATGTGCTTACAGTTTTCTCAGTAAATTCGTAACGTTATATATTTAATTTTCATATTTTCAGTCTATTTCTTACTTAAATTCGTCAATAAAACACGTATTCATCTATAGCACGGCTGAAAATTGGCCTTTTCCTTTGAAATTTTCTATTTAAATAGTGTAACTAATTGCCCTTCGTAATCCTATATAGTTTCCTTGGTTAATTCCTAACGTTATATGTATAATTTTCATATTTTTATTCTCTTATTTACGTGAATTCGTCAATAAAAACACGGATTCATCTATAACTCGGCTGAAAAAGTGGCCTTTTCCTTTTTAATTTTCTATTTAAATAGTGTAACTAACTGCCCCCCGTAATCCTATACAGTTTTCTTGGTTAATTCCTAACGTTATATGTATAATTTTCATATTTTCAGTCTCTTATTTACGTGAATTCATCAATAAAAACACGTATTCATCAATAACTCGGCTGAAAAAGTGGCCTTTTCCTTTTTAATTTTCTATTTAAATAGTGTAACTAACTGTTCCTCGTAATCCTATACAGTTTTCTCAGTTAATTCCTAACGTTATATGTATAATTTTCATATTTTTAGTCTCTTATTTACGTGAATTCATCAATAAAAACAGGTATTCATCTATAGCACTGCTGAAAATTGGCCTTTTCCTTTTAAATTTTCTATATAAATAGTGTAACTAATTGCCCCCCGTAATCCTATATAGTTTTCTTGGTTAATTCCTAACGTTACATATATAATTTTTATATTTTCAGTCACTTATTTATGTGAATTCATCAATAAAAACACGTATTCATCTATAACTCGGCTGAAAAGTGGCCTTTCCCGTTTAAATTTTCTTTGTTTATAGTGTATTCAACCGCCCCCCGTATTTATCTATAGTTTTTATAATAAATTTCTACCGCTAAAATATTGATTTCCACATAATTCGTTTTCCCATAATCGTAATTGCCTAAACTATTTAAAATTTTCAAATATTTATTTCTCTAGCTCTTTTTGCTTTTATTAGGTCCGTCTAGTGTAAAAACTACCACTTGCACTCTTATTTGCTTTATAGAACATACAGAACTGGAAATAAACCGGGGTATAGTGGTCAATCAATACAATCACATAAATTCAACTATAAATTAGCTAATAACTTTTCTAAAAATTGGTATTTTTCGTTCAAATCTTCTTTAAGTTGTGAAGTTAATTGCTCCTAACATGTCCTTATAGTTTTCTCAGTAAATTCGTAACGTTATATATTTAATTTTCATATTTTCAGTCTATTTCTTACTTAAATTCATCAATAAAACACGTATTCATCTATAGCACGGCTGAAAATTGGCCTTTTCCTTTTAAATTTTCTATTTAAATAGTGTAATTAGCTGCCCCCCCCCCCCCTAAATCCTATACAGTTTTCTTGGTTAATTCCTAACGTTACATATATAATTTTCATATTTTCAGTCTCTTATTTACGTGAATTCATCAATAAAAACACGTATTCATCTATAACTCGGCTGAAAAAGTGGCCTTATCCTTTTAAATTTTCTATTTTAATAGTGTAACTAGCTGCCCCCCCCCCCTTAATCCTATACAGTTTTCTTGGTTAATTCCTAACGTTACATATATAATTTTCATATTTTCAGTCCCTTATTTACGTGAATTCATCAATAAAAACACGTATTCATCTATAACTCGGCTGAAAAGTGGCCTTTTACGTTTAAATTTTCTTTGTTAATAGTGTATTTAACCGCCCCCCGTATTTATCTATAGTTTTTATAATAAATTTCTACCGCTAAAATATTGATTTCCACATAATTCGTTTTCCCATAATCGTAATTTCCTAAACTGTTTAAAATTTTTCAAATCTTTATTTCTCTAGCTCTTTTTGCTTTTATTAGGTCCGTCTAGTGTAAAAACTACCATCTGCACTCTTATTTGCTTTATAGAACATACAGAACTGGAAAAAAAATCACTATTTACCTAAACCGAGGTATAGGGGTCAATCAATGCCGCCGCCGCCGCCGCCGTGACACCGACGCCCGCAGAGGGGCCCCCCGTGGAGGAAGCTGAAATGGAATGCCTATAACGGCCCCATTAAGCTTCCTCCAGGCGAATATCAACCACTGCGCCTGCGCTCAGGATCTGCTGCTCCAGAGCATGGCGCAGTGGTCGATTAACATCGCTGTGGTCGCTGAGCCGTATTTTGTCTGGCCTAGTGAGGACTGGGTGGCGGACCTTAACGGCTCAGTGGCCATCATCTCTTCGGCCGCCGCCGGTACCCCGACCCTTGAAGGTGTCAGGAGGGGTCAGGGGTGCGTAGCAGCACGATTCGGGGAGTTCGTCGTTGTGGGGGTGTACTTCTCCCCGAACCGATCTCTCGCCGAGCTCCACAACTCTCTTGCAGAGCTGAGAGCAGTCGTCGTCGGAAGTTATCCCCTCCCCGTACTTGTCCTCGGGGACTTCAATGCCAAGAACTTGGCTTGGGGTTCTCGTCGTACAGATGTGCGGGGTAGGATGGTGGAAGACTGGGCTCTGGAGACAGGCCTGGTCGTCTTAAATCGGGGTTCTGTCCCCACGTGTGTGCGGATGCGGGGCGAGTCGGTGGTGGACATCTCGTTCGCTAGCCCCGCGCTGTCGCCGCGTGCCATTGACTGGCGTGTCATGGAGGGGGTGGAGACCTACTCCGACCACCGGTACATCCGGTTTGATGTCTCCACCCAGCCCTCGAGCGCGCCAGTCCAACAGGCCCCGAGTGGTCCGCGTTGGGCGCTAAAGCAGCTGGACCGGGAGCTCCTCCTGGAAGCCTCGATCGTGCAGGCCTGGGTGTCATCACCGGACAGGCCTGCCGACGTCAATGATGAGGCAGGGTGGTTCCAGGAGGCCATGTCTGAGATATGTGACGTGGCAATGCCCCGCGTCCGGCCAGGAAGCGCCCGGCGTCAGGTGTATTGGTGGTCGCGTGAGCTGACATCTCTGCGCGAGGCGTGTGTCGCCGCGCGGCGCCTGTACACCAGACATCGCAGGCTCCGCATTCGTCCACCGAATGCGGCAGCCATTGAGGCGGAGCTGTACGAGGGATACAGAGCGGCGAAAAACGCCCTCCGAGAGGCTGTCCTGCGGGCCCGGAATCGGGCCCGTGAGGAGATGCTGAAGACTCTCAACAGAGATCCGTGGGGGCGCCCTTACAAGATGGTGCGGGATAAACTCCGCACCTGGGCCCCCCCGCTGACGCAAAGTCTCCGGCCCCAGCTCGTGGAGGACGTGGTGAGCGCTCTGTTCCCTGCGCGACGGGAACATCCGCCCCCGCCTATGGCTCCGCCACCTGCGGTGCCGGACCACCAGGACGACGACGACGACATCCCGGAAGGGACCGGGGTAGACCTGAGAGTGGCGGTACGTAGGCTCAAGGCCAGGAATACCGCCCCAGGACCCGATGGCTTGCCTGGCAAAGCCTGGGTCCTGGCCTCGGAGGCTCTCGGGCCCCGACTGGAGGGGCTCCTAAGCGCATGCTTGGAGAGAGGCCAATTCCCGCTTCGTTGGAAGACGGGGAAGCTGGTCCTCATTCGGAAGCCAGGGCGCCCTGCGGACTCTCCGTCCGCATACCGGCCCGTGGTGCTGCTCGACGAGGTGGGCAAGCTCTTTGAAAGAGTCATTGCAAACCGCCTCGCCGAGCACCTTGCGGGGACGGGGCCGGATCTTGCGGAACACCAGTTTGGTTTCCGCAAGAGGCGCTCTACGGTGGACGCCATCATGCGCGTGAGAGCCCTCACGATGGGGGATGAAGTGGCCAGAGGGGGGGTTGTCTTGGCGGTGTCTCTCGACATCGCCAACGCCTTCAACTCCATGCCCTGGAGCTGCATTAGGGAGGCACTCCGGTATCACCGGGTGCCGAACTATCTCCGTCGTATAGTCGGGGACTACCTGACGGACAGGGCCGTCATCTACCCCGGTCGCAACGGTGAGTGGAACCGGCGAGAGATGTCGTGCGGTGTCCCACAGGGTTCGGTTCTGGGGCCACCTCTGTGGAACATCGGTTACGACTGGGTGCTGCGCGCCGACCTCCCTACCGGCGTCAGCGTAGTTTGCTACGCTGACGACACGCTGGTACTGGCACAAGGGGGGTCGTACGAGGCGGCGGCGGAAAATATGACCCGCGGGGTTGCGATAGTCGTTGAGAGGATTCGGCAACTGGGTCTTGAGGTCCATGGAAGTGCATGGCCTCGGACTTGTGCAGAGCCACAAGTCCGAGGCCATGCACTTCCATGGTCCTCGGAACAGGCCACCACCGGGATCCTCAGTGATGGTAGGAGGGGTATCCATCGACGTCGAGTCAACGCTGAAGTACCTAGGACTCGTCCTCGACGGCCGATGGAACTTCGTTGAGCACTTCCGACGTTTGGCTCCCAAACTGGAACGGACCGGGGCTGCCTTCAGGCGGCTCCTGCCGAACCTGGGAGGGCCAAACGCCTCCTGCCGGAGGCTCTACGCGGGGGTCGTGCGGTCCATGGCCCTTTACAGGGCCCCGGTGTGGGCGCGTGGTTTGGCGCGGCTTGCCGTCCACCACCTGAACGCGCCCCAAAGGGTGATTGCCGTGAAAATGGTTCGCGGCTACCGCACGATCTCCCGCGAGGCGGCGAGCCTCCTTGCCGGATTGCCGCCATGGAATCTGGAGGCGATAGTCCTCGCACGCCTGCACGAATGGCGTGCGGAGGCACTGTGCCGTGGGGAAACCCCGCTGCCGCGGCAAGTTGTCGCGCAGCGGACAGACTTCCGGCACGATCTCATGGCGACATGGAGACAGCGACTGTCGCAACCCCGTGCTGGGCACGCCACTATAGCGGCGATAAGACCGCTCTTTGAGGAGTGGCTTGAGAGACGCCACGGCATCCTCACCTTCCGCCTGACGCAGGTCCTCACCGGACACGGTGTGTTTGGGAGGTTCCTGCACCGAATCGGGCGGGAGGAAACGCCCGGGTGCTCCCACTGCGAGGATGGACCGGAGGACACGGTGGAACACACCGTGGAGGTGTGCCCTGCTTGGGCGGAGCACCGCCGTGTCCTCGTAGCGGCGATAGGCGGCGGCGACCTCTCGCGTCCGGCCCTGGTCGAAGCCATGGTCCGGAGCGAGACGGAATGGGATGCCGTCACCACCTTCTGCGAAGCAGTGATGCTAGCGAAGGAGGTGGCGGAGCGGGAGAAGGAGAGAGCAGCAGCTTTCCTCCCCGGCCGCCGCGGGAGACGCCCTGGGCGTCGGGGGCTACGTCGTGGCCCCCGGCCACCGTAGGCGCAGGCCTGTGGACGGCGAGCAATGGGTAGCTCGTCGTCCGTCCGTCTAATGACGACAGGCCGTGTCGACGGCGCGTTTTGTTCCACGCGCGCCTCAAAGAGCTGTCAGCAGCGTGAAAGGGCCCGCAAGGGCCGACGCCTGCCGGGGCTGCGGGCTGTTCGAAAGAGATACCGCGGCTCCGGAACGTAAGGGCACTGAAGGAACACGGATGGTTTTTAGTCAGTAAAAGTCTGACACTCCCTTGCGCTCCACCCAGAGCGAAAGGGGTCATTAGATGATTTTCCATCCGCAAAAAAAAAAAAAAAAAAAAAAAAGGGGTCAATCAATACAATCACATAAATTCAACTATAAATTCGCTAATAACTTTTATAAAAATTGGAATTTTTCGTTCAAATCTTCTTTAAGTTGTGAAGTTAATTGATCCCCAGATGTCCTTATAGTTTTCTCAGTAAATTCGTAACGTTATATATTTAATTTTCATATTTTCAGTCTATTTCTTACTTAAATTCGTCAATAAAACAAGTATTCATCTATAGCACGGCTGAAAATTGGCCTTTTCCTTTGAAATTTTCTATTTAAATAGTGTAACTAATTGCCCTTCGTAATCCTATATAGTTTCCTTGGTTAATTCCTAACGTTATATGTATAATTTTCATATTTTCAATCTCTTATTTACGTGAAATTATCAATAAAAACACGTATTCATCTATAGCACTGCTGAAAATTGGCCTTTTCCTTTTAAATTTTCTATTTAAATTGTGTAACTAATTGGCCCCCGTAATCCTATACAGTTTTCTTGGTTAATTCCTAACGTTATAATTATAATTTTCATATTTTCATTCTCTTATTTACGTGAATTCATCAATAAAAACACGTATTCATCTATAACTCGGCTGAATAAGTGGCCTTTTCCTTTTAAATTTTCTATTTAAATAGTGAAACTAACTGCCCCCGTAATCCTATACAGTTTTCTTGGTTAATTCCTAACGTTATAATTATAATTTTCATATTTTCAGTCTCTTATTTACGTGAATTCATCAATAAAAACACGTATTCATCTATAACTCGGCTGAAAAGTGGCCTTTTCCGTTTAAATTTTCTTTGTTAATAGTGTATTTAACCGCCCCCTGTATATATCTATAGTTTTTATAATAAATTTCTACCGCTAAAGTATTGATTTCCACATAATTCGTTTTCCCATAATCGTAATTTCCTAAACTGTTTAAAATTTTTCAAATCTTTATTTCTCTAGCTCTTTTTGCTTTTATTAGGTCCGTCTAGTGTAAAAACTACCATCTGCACTCTTATTTGCTTTATAGAACATACAGAACTGGAAAAAAATCACTATTTACCTAAACCGAGGTATAGGGGTCAATCAATACAATCACATAAATTCAACTATAAATTCGCTAATAACTTTTCTAAAAATTGGAATTTTTCGTTCAAATCTTCTTTTAGTTGTGAAGTTAATTGATCCCCACATGTCCTTATAGTTTTCTCAGTAAATTCGTAACGTTATATATTTAATTTTCATATTTTCAGTCTATTTCTTACTTAAATTCATCAATAAAACACGTATTCATCTATAGCACGGCTGAAAATTGGCCTTTTCCTTTTAAATTTTCTATTTAAATAGTGTAACTAGCTGCCCCCCCCCCCTAAATCCTATACAGTTTTCTTGGTTAATTCCTAACGTTACATATATAATTTTCATATTTTCAGTCTCTTATTTACGTGAATTCATCAATAAAAACACGTATTCATCTATAACTCGGCTAAAAAGTGGCCTTTTACGTTTAAATTTTCTTTGTTAATAGTGTATTTAACCGCCCCCTGTATTTATCTATAGTTTTTATAATAAATTTCTACCGCTAAAATATTGATTTCCACATAATTCGTTTTCTCATAATCGTAATTTCCTAAACTGTTTAAAATTTTTCAAATCTTTATTTCTCTAGCTCTTTTTGCTTTTATTAGGTCCGTCTAGTGTAAAAACTACCATCTGCACTCTTATTTGCTTTATAGAACATACAGAACTGGAAAAAAATCACTATTTACCTAAACCGAGGTATAGGGGTCAATCAATACAATCACATAAATTCAACTATAAATTCGCTAATAACTTTTCTAAAAATTGGAATTTTTCGTTCAAATCTTCTTTTAGTTGTGAAGTTAATTGATCCCCACATGTCCTTATAGTTTTCTCAGTAAATTCGTAACGTTATATATTTAATTTTCATATTTTCAGTCTATTTCTTACTTAAATTCATCAATAAAACACGTATTCATCTATAGCACGGCTGAAAATTGGCCTTTTCCTTTTAAATTTTCTATTTAAATAGTGTAACTAGCTGCCCCCCCCCCCCTAAATCCTATACAGTTTTCTTGGTTAATTCCTAACGTTACATATATAATTTTCATATTTTCAGTCTCTTATTTACGTGAATTCATCAATAAAAACACGTATTCATCTATAACTCGGCTAAAAAGTGGCCTTTTACGTTTAAATTTTCTTTGTTAATAGTGTATTTAACCGCCCCCTGTATTTATCTATAGTTTTTATAATAAATTTCTACCGCTAAAATATTGATTTCCACATAATTCGTTTTCTCATAATCGTAATTTCCTAAACTGTTTAAAATTTTTCAAATCTTTATTTCTCTAGCTCTTTTTGCTTTTATTAGGTCCGTCTAGTGTAAAAACTACCATCTGCACTCTTATTTGCTTTATAGAACATACAGAACTGGAAAAAAAATCACTATTTACCTAAACCGAGGTATAGGGGTCAATCAATACAATCACATAAATTCAACTATAAATTCGCTAATAACTTTTCTAAAAATTGGAATTTTTCGTTCAAATCTTCTTTTAGTTGTGAAGTTAATTGATCCCCACATGTCCTTATAGTTTTCGCAGTAAATTCGTAACGTTATATATTTAATTTTCATATTTTCAGTCTATTTCTTACTTAAATTCATCAATAAAACACGTATTCATCTATAGCACGGCTGAAAATTGGCCTTTTCCTTTTTAATTTTATATTAAAATAGTGTAACTAATTGCCCTTCGTAATCCTATATAGTTTTCTTGGTTAATTCCTAACGTTATATGTATAATTTTCATATTTTCAGTCTCTTATTTACGTGAATTCAACAATAAAAACACGTATTCATCTATAACTCGGCTGAAAAAGTGGCCTTTTCCTTTTTATTTTATATTTAAATAGTGTAACTAATTGCTCTTCGTTATCCTATATAGTTTTCTTGGATGATTCCTGACGTTATATGTATAATTTTCATATTTTCAGTCCCTTATTTACGTAAATTCAACAATAAAAACACGTATTCATCTATAACTCGGCTGAAAAAGTGGCCTATTCCTTTTAAATTTTCTATTTAAATAGTGTAACTAACTGCCCCCCGTAATCCTATACAGTTTTCTTGGTTAATTCCTAACGTTATAATTATAATTTTCATATTTTCAGTCTCTTATTTACGTGAATTCGTCAATAAAAACACGTATTCATCTTTAACTCGGCTGAAAAAGTGGCCTTATCCTTTTAAATTTTCTATTTAAATAGTGTAACTAGCTGCCCCCCCCCCCCCTAAATCCTATACAGTTTTCTTGGTTAATTCCTAACGTTATAATTATAATTTTCATATTGTCAGTCTCTTATTTACGTGAGTTCATCAATAAAAACACGTATTCATCTATAACTCGGCTGAAAAGTGGCCTTTTTCGTTAAAATTTTCTTTGTTAATAGTGTATTTAACCGCCCCCCGTATATATCTATAGTTTTTATAATAAATTTCTACCGCTAAAATATTGATTTCCACATAATTCTTTTTCCCATAATCGTAATTTCCTAAAATTTTTAAAATTTCACAAATCTTCATTTATTTCGCTCTTTTTGCTTTTATTAGGTCCGTCTAGTGTAGAAACTACCATCTGCACTCTTATTTGCATTATAGAAAATACAGAACTGGAAAAAAAATTCAGTATTACATTATTATATATATTAATTCACCTAAACCGAGGTATAGTGGTCAATCAATACAATCACATAAATTCATCTAAAAATTCGCTAATAACTTTCCTAAAAATTAGTATTTTTCGTTCAAATCTTCTATAAATTGTGTAGCTATTTGCTCCCCACATGTGCTTACAGTTTTCTCAGTAAATTCGTAACGTTATATATTTAATTTTCATATTTTCAGTCTATTTCTTACTTAAATTCGTCAATAAAACACGTATTCATCTATAGCACGGCTGAAAATTGGCCTTTTCCTTTGAAATTTTCTATTTAAATAGTGTAACTAATTGCCCTTCGTAATCCTATATAGTTTCCTTGGTTAATTCCTAACGTTATATGTATAATTTTCATATTTTCAGTCTCTTATTTACGTGAATTCGTCAATAAAAACACGGATTCATCTATAACTCGGCTGAAAAAGTGGCCTTTTCCTTTTTAATTTTCTATTTAAATAGTGTAACTAACTGCCCCCCGTAATTCTATAGAGTTTTCTTGGTTAATTCCTAACGTTATATGTATAATTTTCATATTTTCAGTCTCTTATTTACGTGAATTCATCAATAAAAACACGTATTCATCAATAACTCGGCTGAAAAAGTGGCCTTTTCCTTTTTAATTTTCTATTTAAATAGTGTAACTAACTGTTCCTCGTAATCCTATACAGTTTTCTTAGTTAATTCCTAACGTTATATGTATAATTTTCATATTTTTAGTCTCTTATTTACGTGAATTCATCAATAAAAACAGGTATTCATCTATAGCACTGCTGAAAATTGGCCTTTTCCTTTTAAATTTTCTAAATAAATAGTGTAACTAATTGCCCCCCGTAATCCTATATAGTTTTCTTGGTTAATTCCTAACGTTACATATATAATTTTTATATTTTCAGTCTCTTATTTACGTGAATTCATCAATAAAAACACGTATTCATCTATAACTCGGCTGAAAAGTGGCCTTTCCCGTTTAAATTTTCTTTGTTTATAGTGTATTCAACCGCCCCCTTATTTATCTATAGTTTTTATAATAAATTTCTACCGCTAAAATATTGATTTCCACATAATTCTTTTTCCCATAATCGTAATTTCCTAAAATTTTTAAAATTTCACAAATCTTCATTTATTTCGCTCTTTTTGCTTTTATTAGGTCCGTCTAGTGTAGAAACTACCATCTGCACTCTTATTTGCATTATAGAAAATACAGAACTGGAAAAAAAATTCAGTATTACATTATTATATATATTAATTCACCTAAACCGAGGTATAGTGGTCAATCAATACAATCACATAAATTCATCTAAAAATTCGCTAATAACTTTCCTAAAAATTAGTATTTTTCGTTCAAATCTTCTATAAATTGTGTAGCTATTTGCTCCCCACATGTGCTTACAGTTTTCTCAGTAAATTCGTAACGTTATATATTTAATTTTCATATTTTCAGTCTATTTCTTACTTAAATTCGTCAATAAAACACGTATTCATCTATAGCACGGCTGAAAATTGGCCTTTTCCTTTGAAATTTTCTATTTAAATAGTGTAACTAATTGCCCTTCGTAATCCTATATAGTTTCCTTGGTTAATTCCTAACGTTATATGTATAATTTTCATATTTTCAGTCTCTTATTTACGTGAATTCAACAATAAAAACACGTATTCATCTATAACTCGGCTGAAAAAGTGGCCTTTTCCTTTTTATTTTATATTTACATAGTGTAACTAATTGCTCTTCGTTATCCTATATAGTTTTCTTGGATGATTCCTAACGTTATATGTATAATTTTCATATTTTCAGTCCCTTATTTACGTAAATTCAACAATAAAAACACGTATTCATCTATAACTCGGCTGAAAAAGTGGCCTATTCCTTTTAAATTTTCTATTTAAATAGTGTAACTAACTGCCCCCCGTAATCCTATACAGTTTTCTTGGTTAATTCCTAACGTTATAATTATAATTTTCATATTTTCAGTCTCTTATTTACGTGAATTCGTCAATAAAAACACGTATTCATCTTTAACTCGGCTGAAAAAGTGGCCTTATCCTTTTAAATTTTCTATTTAAATAGTGTAACTAGCTGCCCCCCCCCCTAAATCCTATACAGTTTTCTTGGTTAATTCCTAACGTTATAATTATAATTTTCATATTGTCAGTCTCTTATTTACGTGAGTTCATCAATAAAAACACGTATTCATCTATAACTCGGCTGAAAAGTGGCCTTTTTCGTTAAAATTTTCTTTGTTAATAGTGTATTTAACCGCCCCCCGTATATATCTATAGTTTTTATAATAAATTTCTACCGCTAAAATATTGATTTCCACATAATTCTTTTTCCCATAATCGTAATTGCCTAAACTATTTAAAATTTTCAAATCTTTATTTCTCTAGCTCTTTTTGCTTTTATTAGGTCCGTCTAGTGTAAAAACTACCACTTGCACTCTTATTTGCTTTATAGAACATACAGAACTGGAAATAAACCGGGGTATAGTGGTCAATCAATACAATCACATAAATTCAACTATAAATTCGCTAATAACTTTTCTAAAAATTGGTATTTTTCGTTCAAATCTTCTTTAAGTTGTGAAGTTAATTGCTCCCCACATGTCCTTATAGTTTTCTCAGTAAATTCGTAACGTTATATATTTAATTTTCATATTTTCAGTCTATTTCTTACTTAAATTCATCAATAAAACACGTATTCATCTATAGCACGGCTGAAAATTGGCCTTTTCCTTTTAAATTTTCTATTTAAATAGTGTAACTAGCTGCCCCCCCCCTAAATCCTATACAGTTTTCTTGGTTAATTCCTAACGTTACATATATAATTTTCATATTTTCAGTCTCTTATTTACGTGAATTCATCAATAAAAACACGTATTCATCTATAACTCGGCTGAAAAAGTGGCCTCATCCTTTTAAATTTTCTATTTTAATAGTGTAACAAGCTGCCCCCCCCCCCCCTAAATCCTATACAGTTTTCTTGGTTAATTCCTAACGTTACATATATAATTTTCATATTTTCAGTCCCTTATTTACGTGAATTCATCAATAAAAACACGTATTCATCTATAACTCGGCTGAAAAGTGGCCTTTTACGTTTAAATTTTCTTTGTTAATAGTGTATTTAACCGCCCCCCGTATTTATCTATAGTTTTTATAATAAATTTCTACCGCTAAAATATTGATTTCCACATAATTCGTTTTCCCATAATCGTAATTTCCTAAACTGTTTAAAATTTTTCAAATCTTTATTTCTCTAGCTCTTTTTGCTTTTATTAGGTCCGTCTAGTGTAAAAACTACCATCTGCGCTCTTATTTGCTTTATAGAACATACAGAACTGGAAAAAAAAATCACTATTTACCTAAACCGAGGTATAGGGGTCAATCAATACAATCACATAAATTCAACTATAAATTCGCTAATAACTTTTATAAAAATTGGAATTTTTCGTTCAAATCTTCTTTAAGTTGTGAAGTTAATTGATCCCCAGATGTCCTTATAGTTTTCTCAGTAAATTCGTAACGTTATATATTTAATTTTCATATTTTCAGTCTATTTCTTACTTAAATTCATCAATAAAACACGTATTCATCTATAGCACGGCTGAAAATTGGCCTTTTCCTTTTAAATTTTCTATTTAAATAGTGTAACTAATTGACCCATGTAATCCTATATAGTTTTCTTGGTTAATTCCTAACGTTATATATATAATTTTCATATTTTCAGTCTCTTATTTACGTAAATTCATCAATAAAAACACGTATTCATCTATAACTCGGCTGAAAAAGTGGCCTTATCCTTTTAAATTTTCTATTTAAATAGTGTAACTAGCTGCCCCCCCCCCTAAAACCTATACAGTTTTCTTGGTAAATTCCTAACGTTACATATATAATTTTCATATTTTCAGTCTCTTATTTACGTGAATTCATCAATAAAAACACGTATTCATCTATAACTGGGCTGAAAAGTGGCCTTTTACGTTTAAATTTTTTTTGTTAATAGTGTATTTAACCGCCCCCCGTATTTATCTATAGTTTTTATAATAAATTTCTACCGCTAAAATATTGATTTCCACATAATTCGTTTTCTCATAATCGTAATTTCCTAAACTGTTTAAAATTTTTCAAATCTTTATTTCTCTGGCTCTTTTTGCTTTTATTAGGTCCGTCTAGTGTAAAAACTACCATCTGCACTCTTATTTGCTTTATAGAACATACAGAACTGGAAAAAAAATCACTATTTACCTAAACCGAGGTATAGTGGTCAATCAATACAATCACATAAATTCAACTATAAATTCGCTAATAACTTTTCTAAAAATTGGAATTTTTCGTTCAAATCTTCTTTAAGTTGTGAAGTTAATTGCTCCCCACATGTCCTTATAGTTTTCTCAGTAAATTCGTAACGTTATATATTTAATTTTCATATTTTCAGTCTATTTCTTACTTAAATTCATCAATAAAACACGTATTCATCTATAGCACGGCTGAAAATTGGCCTTTTCCTTTTTAATTTTCTATTTAAATGGTGTAACTAATTGCCCTTCGTAATCCTATATAGTTTTCTTGGTTAATTCCTAACGTTATATGTATAATTTTCATATTTTCAGTCTCTTATTTACGTGAATTCAACAATAAAAACACGTATTCATCTATAACTCGGCTGAAAAAGTGGCCTTTTCCTTTTTATTTTATATTTAAATAGTGTAACTAATTGCTCTTCGTTATCCTATATAGTTTTCTTGGATGATTCCTAACCTTATATGTATAATTTTCATATTTTCAGTCTCTTATTTACGTAAATTCAACAATAAAAACACGTATTCATCTATAACTCGGCTGAAAAAGTGGCCTTTTCCTTTTAAATTTTCTATTTAAATAGTGTAACTAACTGCCCCCCGTAATCCTATACAGTTTTCTTGGTTAATTCCTAACGTTATAATTATAATTTTCATATTTACAGTCTCTTATTTACGTGAATTCATCAATAAAAACACGTATTCATCTATAACTCGGCTGAAAAGTGGCTTTTTCCGTTTAAATTTTCTTTGTTAATAGTGTATTTAACCGCCCCCCGTATATATCTATAGTTTTTATAATAAATTTTTACCGCTAAAATATTGATTTCCACATAATTCGTTTTCCCATAATCGTAATTTCCTAAAATTTTTAAAATTTCACAAATCTTCATTTATTTCGCTCTTTTTGCTTTTATTAGATCCGTCTAGTGTAGAAACTACCATCTGCATTCTTATTTGCTTTATATAACATACAGAACTGGAAAAAAAATTCAATATTATATTATTATATATGTATATTAATTCACCTAAACCGAGGTATAGTGGTCAATCAATACAATCACATAAATTCATCTAAAAATTCGCTAATAACTTTCCTAAAAATTAGTATTTTTCGTTCAAATATTCTATAAATTGTGTAGTTATTTGCTCCCTACTTGTACTTACAGTTTTCTCAGTAAATTCGTAACGTTATATATTTAATTTTCATATTTTCAGTCTATTTCTTACTTAAATTCATCAATAAAACAAGTATTCAACTATAGCACGGCTGAAAATTGGCCTTTTCCTTTGAAATTTTCTATTTAAATAGTGTAACTAATTGCCCTTCGTAATCCTATATAGTTTCCTTGGTTAATTCCTAACGTAATATGTATAATTTTCATATTTTCAGTCTCTTATTTACGTGAATTCGTCAATAAAAACACGGATTCATCTATAACTCGGCTGAAAAAGTGGCCTTTTCCTTTTTAATTTTCTATTTAAATAGTGTAACTAACTGCCCCCCGTAATCTTATACAGTTTTCTTGGTTAATTCCTAACGTTATATGTATACTTTTCATATTTTCAGTCTCTTATTTACGTGAATTCATCAATAAAAACAAGTATTCATCTATAACTCGGCTGAAAAGTGGCCTTTTCCGTTTAAATTTTCTTTGTTAATAGTGTATTTAACCGCCCCCCGTATTTATCTATAGTTTTTATAATAAATTTCTACCGCTAAAATATTGATTTCCACATAATTCGTTTTCCCATAATCGTAATTTCCTAAACTGTTTAAAATTTTTCAAATCTTTATTTCTCTAGCTCTTTTTGCTTTTATTAGGTCCGTCTAGTGTAGAAACTACCATCTGCACTCTTATTTGCTTTATAGAACATACAGAACTGGAAAAAAATCACTATTTACCTAAACCGAGGTATAGTGCTCAATCAATACAATCACATAAATTCAACTATAAATTCGCTAATAACTTTTCTAAAAATTGGAACTTTTCGTTCAAATCTTCTTTAAGTTGTGAAGTTAATTGCTCCCCACATGTCCTTATAGTTTTCTCAGTAAATTCGTAACGTTATATGTTTAATTTTCATATTTTCAGTCTATTTCTTACTTAAATTCATCAATAAAACACGTATTCATCTATAGCACGGCTGAAAATTGGCCTTTTCTTTTTAAATTTTCTATTTAAATAGTGTAACTAATTGACCCATGTAATCCTATATAGTTTTCTTGGTTAATTCCTAACGTTATATATATAATTTTCATATTTTCAGTCTCTTATTTACGTAAATTCATCAATAAAAACACGTATTCATCTATAACTCGGCTGAAAAAGTGGCCTTATCCTTTTAAATTTTCTATTTAAATAGTGTAACTAGCTGCCCCCCCCCTAAATCCTATACAGTTTTCTTGGTAAATTCCTAACGTTACATATATAATTTTCATATTTTCAGTCTCTTATTTACGTGAATTCATCAATAAAAACACGTATTCATCTATAACTCGGCTGAAAAGTGGCCTTTTACGTTTAAATTTTCTTTGTTAGTAGTGTATTTAACGGCCCCCCGTATTTATCTATAGTTTTTATAATAAATTTCTACCGCTAAAATATTGATTTCCACATAATTCGTTTTCTCATAATCGTAATTTCCTAAACTGTTTAAAATTTTTCAAATCTTTATTTCTCTGGCTCTTTTTGCTTTTATTAGGTCCGTCTAGTGTTAAACTACCATCTGCACTCTTATTTGCTTTATAGAACATACAGAACTGGAAAAAAAATCACTATTTACCTAAACCGAGGTATAGTGGTCAATCAATACAATCACATAAATTCAACTATAAATTCGCTAATAACTTTTCTAAAAATTGGAATTTTTCGTTCAAATCTTCTTTAAGTTGTGAAGTTAATTGCTCCCCACATGTCCTTATAGTTTTCTCAGTAAATTCGTAACGTTATATATTTAATTTTCATATTTTCAGTCTATTTCTTACTTAAATTCATCAATAAAACACGTATTCATCTATAGCACGGCTGAAAATTGGCCTTTTCCTTTTTAATTTTCTATTTAAATGGTGTAACTAATTGCCCTTCGTAATCCTATATAGTTTTCTTGGTTAATTCCTAACGTTATATGTATAATTTTCATATTTTCAGTCTCTTATTTACGTGAATTCAACAATAAAAACACGTATTCATCTATAACTCGGCTGAAAAAGTGGCCTTTTCCTTTTTATTTTATATTTAAATAGTGTAACTAATTGCTCTTCGTTATCCTATATAGTTTTCTTGGATGATTCCTAACCTTATATGTATAATTTTCATATTTTCAGTCTCTTATTTACGTAAATTCAACAATAAAAACACGTATTCATCTATAACTCGGCTGAAAAAGTGGCCTTTTCCTTTTAAATTTTCTATTTAAATAGTGTAACTAACTGCCCCCCGTAATCCTATACAGTTTTCTTGGTTAATTCCTAACGTTATAATTATAATTTTCATATTTACAGTCTCTTATTTACGTGAATTCATCAATAAAAACACGTATTCATCTATAACTCGGCTGAAAAGTGGCTTTTTCCGTTTAAATTTTCTTTGTTAATAGTGTATTTAACCGCCCCCCGTATATATCTATAGTTTTTATAATAAATTTTTACCGCTAAAATATTGATTTCCACATAATTCGTTTTCCCATAATCGTAATTTCCTAAAATTTTTAAAATTTCACAAATCTTCATTTATTTCGCTCTTTTTGCTTTTATTAGATCCGTCTAGTGTAGAAACTACCATCTGCATTCTTATTTGCTTTATATAACATACAGAACTGGAAAAAAAATTCAGTATTATATTATTATATATGTATATTAATTCACCTAAACCGAGGTATAGTGGTCAATCAATACAATCACATAAATTCATCTAAAAATTCGCTAATAACTTTCCTAAAAATTAGTATTTTTCGTTCAAATATTCTATAAATTGTGTAGTTATTTGCTCCCCACTTGTACTTACAGTTTTCTCAGTAAATTCGTAACGTTATATATTTAATTTTCATATTTTCAGTCTATTTCTTACTTAAATTCATCAATAAAACAAGTATTCAACTATAGCACGGCTGAAAATTGGCCTTTTCCTTTGAAATTTTCTATTTAAATAGTGTAACTAATTGCCCTTCGTAATCCTATATAGTTTCCTTGGTTAATTCCTAACGTAATATGTATAATTTTCATATTTTCAGTCTCTTATTTACGTGAATTCGTCAATAAAAACACGGATTCATCTATAACTCGGCTGAAAAAGTGGCCTTTTCCTTTTTAATTTTCTATTTAAATAGTGTAACTAACTGCCCCCCGTAATCTTATACAGTTTTCTTGGTTAATTCCTAACGTTATATGTATACTTTTCATATTTTCAGTCTCTTATTTACGTGAATTCATCAATAAAAACAAGTATTCATCTATAACTCGGCTGAAAAGTGGCCTTTTCCGTTTAAATTTTCTTTGTTAATAGTGTATTTAACCGCCCCCCGTATTTATCTATAGTTTTTATAATAAATTTCTACCGCTAAAATATTGATTTCCACATAATTCGTTTTCCCATAATCGTAATTTCCTAAACTGTTTAAAATTTTTCAAATCTTTATTTCTCTAGCTCTTTTTGCTTTTATTAGGTCCGTCTAGTGTAGAAACTACCATCTGCACTCTTATTTGCTTTATAGAACATACAGAACTGGAAAAAAATCACTATTTACCTAAACCGAGGTATAGTGCTCAATCAATACAATCACATAAATTCAACTATAAATTCGCTAATAACTTTTCTAAAAATTGGAACTTTTCGTTCAAATCTTCTTTAAGTTGTGAAGTTAATTGCTCCCCACATGTCCTTATAGTTTTCTCAGTAAATTCGTAACGTTATATGTTTAATTTTCATATTTTCAGTCTATTTCTTACTTAAATTCATCAATAAAACACGTATTCATCTATAGCACGGCTGAAAATTGGCCTTTTCTTTTTAAATTTTCTATTTAAATAGTGTAACTAATTGACCCATGTAATCCTATATAGTTTTCTTGGTTAATTCCTAACGTTATATATATAATTTTCATATTTTCAGTCTCTTATTTACGTAAATTCATCAATAAAAACACGTATTCATCTATAACTCGGCTGAAAAAGTGGCCTTATCCTTTTAAATTTTCTATTTAAATAGTGTAACTAGCTGCCCCCCCCCCCCTAAATCCTATACAGTTTTCTTGGTAAATTCCTAACGTTACATATATAATTTTCATATTTTCAGTCTCTTATTTACGTGAATTCATCAATAAAAACACGTATTCATCTATAACTCGGCTGAAAAGTGGCCTTTTACGTTTAAATTTTCTTTGTTAATAGTGTATTTAACGGCCCCCCGTATTTATCTATAGTTTTTATAATAAATTTCTACCGCTAAAATATTGATTTCCACATAATTCGTTTTCTCATAATCGTAATTTCCTAAACTGTTTAAAATTTTTCAAATCTTTATTTCTCTGGCTCTTTTTGCTTTTATTAGGTCCGTCTAGTGTAAAAACTACCATCTGCACTCTTATTTGCTTTATAGAACATACAGAACTGGAAAAAAAATCACTATTTACCTAAACCGAGGTATAGTGGTCAATCAATACAATCACATAAATTCAACTATAAATTCGCTAATAACTTTTCTAAAAATTGGAATTTTTCGTTCAAATCTTCTTTAAGTTGTGAAGTTAATTGCTCCCCACATGTCCTTATAGTTTTTCAGTAAATTCGTAATGTTATATATTTAATTTTCATATTTTCAGTCTATTTCTTACTTAAATTCATCAATAAAACACGTATTCATCTATAGCACGGCTGAAAATTGGCCTTTTCCTTTTTAATTTTCTATTTAAATAGTGTAACTAATTGCCCTTCGTAATCCTATATAGTTTTCTTGGTTAATTCCTAACGTTATATGTATAATTTTCATATTTTCAGTCTCTTATTTACGTGAATTCAACAATAAAAACACGTATTCATCTATAACTCGGCTGAAAAAGTGGCCTTTTCCTTTTTATTTTATATTTAAATAGTGTAACTAATTGCTCTTCGTTATCCTATATAGTTTTCTTGGATGATTCCTAACCTTATATGTATAATTTTCATATTTTCAGTCTCTTATTTACGTAAATTCAACAATAAAAACACGTATTCATCTATAACTCGGCTGAAAAAGTGGCCTTTTCCTTTTAAATTTTCTATTTAAATAGTGTAACTAACTGCCCCCCGTAATCCTATACAGTTTTCTTGGTTAATTCCTAACGTTATAATTATAATTTTCATATTTACAGTCTCTTATTTACGTGAATTCATCAATAAAAACACGTATTCATCTATAACTCGGCTGAAAAGTGGCTTTTTCCGTTTAAATTTTCTTTGTTAATAGTGTATTTAACCGCCCCCCGTATATATCTATAGTTTTTATAATAAATTTTTACCGCTAAAATATTGATTTCCACATAATTCGTTTTCCCATAATCGTAATTTCCTAAAATTTTTAAAATTTCACAAATCTTCATTTATTTCGCTCTTTTTGCTTTTATTAGGTCCGTCTAGTGTAGAAACTACCATCTGCATTCTTATTTGCTTTATATAACATACAGAACTGGAAAAAAAAATTCAGTATTATATTATTATATATATTAATTCACCTAAACCGAGGTATAGTGGTCAATCAATACAATCACATAAATTCATCTAAAAATTCGCTGATAACTTTCCTAAAAATTAGTATTTTTCGTTCAAATATTCTATAAATTGTGTAGTTATTTGCTCCCCACTTGTGCTTACAGTTTTCTCAGTAAATTCGTAACGTTATATATTTAATTTTCATATTTTCAGTCTATTTCTTACTTAAATTCATCAATAAAACACGTATTCAACTATAGCACGGCTGAAAATTGGCCTTTTCCTTTGAAATTTTCTATTTAAATAGTGTAACTAATTGCCCTTCGTAATCCTATATAGTTTCCTTGGTTAATTCCTAACGTAATATGTATAATTTTCATATTTTTAGTCTCTTATTTACGTGAATTCGTCAATAAAAACACGGATTCATCTATAACTCGGCTGAAAAAGTGGCCTTTTCCTTTTTAATTTTCTACGTAAATAGTGTAACTAACTGCACCCCGTAATCTTATACAGTTTTCTTGGTTAATTCCTAACGTTATATGTATAATTTTCATATTTTCAGTCTCTTATTTACGTGAATTCATCAATAAAAACACGTATTCATCTATAACTCGGCTGAAAAGTGGCCTTTTACGTTTAAATTTTCTTTGTTAATAGTGTATTTAACGGCCCCCCGTATTTATCTATAGTTTTTATAATAAATTTCTACCGCTAAAATATTGATTTCCACATAATTCGTTTTCTCATAATCGTAATTTCCTAAACTGTTTAAAATTTTTCAAATCTTTATTTCTCTGGCTCTTTTTGCTTTTATTAGGTCCGTCTAGTGTAAAAACTACCATCTGCACTCTTATTTGCTTTATAGAACATACAGAACTGGAAAAAAAATCACTATTTACCTAAACCGAGGTATAGTGGTCAATCAATACAATCACATAAATTCAACTATAAATTCGCTAATAACTTTTCTAAAAATTGGAATTTTTCGTTCAAATCTTCTTTAAGTTGTGAAGTTAATTGCTCCCCACATGTCCTTATAGTTTTTCAGTAAATTCGTAATGTTATATATTTAATTTTCATATTTTCAGTCTATTTCTTACTTAAATTCATCAATAAAACACGTATTCATCTATAGCACGGCTGAAAATTGGCCTTTTCCTTTTTAATTTTCTATTTAAATAGTGTAACTAATTGCCCTTCGTAATCCTATATAGTTTTCTTGGTTAATTCCTAACGTTATATGTATAATTTTCATATTTTCAGTCTCTTATTTACGTGAATTCAACAATAAAAACACGTATTCATCTATAACTCGGCTGAAAAAGTGGCCTTTTCCTTTTTATTTTATATTTAAATAGTGTAACTAATTGCTCTTCGTTATCCTATATAGTTTTCTTGGATGATTCCTAACCTTATATGTATAATTTTCATATTTTCAGTCTCTTATTTACGTAAATTCAACAATAAAAACACGTATTCATCTATAACTCGGCTGAAAAAGTGGCCTTTTCCTTTTAAATTTTCTATTTAAATAGTGTAACTAACTGCCCCCCGTAATCCTATACAGTTTTCTTGGTTAATTCCTAACGTTATAATTATAATTTTCATATTTACAGTCTCTTATTTACGTGAATTCATCAATAAAAACACGTATTCATCTATAACTCGGCTGAAAAGTGGCTTTTTCCGTTTAAATTTTCTTTGTTAATAGTGTATTTAACCGCCCCCCGTATATATCTATAGTTTTTATAATAAATTTTTACCGCTAAAATATTGATTTCCACATAATTCGTTTTCCCATAATCGTAATTTCCTAAAATTTTTAAAATTTCACAAATCTTCATTTATTTCGCTCTTTTTGCTTTTATTAGGTCCGTCTAGTGTAGAAACTACCATCTGCATTCTTATTTGCTTTATATAACATACAGAACTGGAAAAAAAAATTCAGTATTATATTATTATATATATTAATTCACCTAAACCGAGGTATAGTGGTCAATCAATACAATCACATAAATTCATCTAAAAATTCGCTGATAACTTTCCTAAAAATTAGTATTTTTCGTTCAAATATTCTATAAATTGTGTAGTTATTTGCTCCCCACTTGTGCTTACAGTTTTCTCAGTAAATTCGTAACGTTATATATTTAATTTTCATATTTTCAGTCTATTTCTTACTTAAATTCATCAATAAAACACGTATTCAACTATAGCACGGCTGAAAATTGGCCTTTTCCTTTGAAATTTTCTATTTAAATAGTGTAACTAATTGCCCTTCGTAATCCTATATAGTTTCCTTGGTTAATTCCTAACGTAATATGTATAATTTTCATATTTTTAGTCTCTTATTTACGTGAATTCGTCAATAAAAACACGGATTCATCTATAACTCGGCTGAAAAAGTGGCCTTTTCCTTTTTAATTTTCTACGTAAATAGTGTAACTAACTGCACCCCGTAATCTTATACAGTTTTCTTGGTTAATTCCTAACGTTATATGTATAATTTTCATATTTTCAGTCTCTTATTTACGTGAATTCATCAATAAAAACACGTATTCATCTATAACTCGGCTGAAAAGTGGCCTTTTACGTTTAAATTTTCTTTGTTAATAGTGTATTTAACGGCCCCCCGTATTTATCTATAGTTTTTATAATAAATTTCTACCGCTAAAATATTGATTTCCACATAATTCGTTTTCTCATAATCGTAATTTCCTAAACTGTTTAAAATTTTTCAAATCTTTATTTCTCTGGCTCTTTTTGCTTTTATTAGGTCCGTCTAGTGTAAAAACTACCATCTGCACTCTTATTTGCTTTATAGAACATACAGAACTGGAAAAAAAATCACTATTTACCTAAACCGAGGTATAGTGGTCAATCAATACAATCACATAAATTCAACTATAAATTCGCTAATAACTTTTCTAAAAATTGGAATTTTTCGTTCAAATCTTCTTTAAGTTGTGAAGTTAATTGCTCCCCACATGTCCTTATAGTTTTTCAGTAAATTCGTAATGTTATATATTTAATTTTCATATTTTCAGTCTATTTCTTACTTAAATTCATCAATAAAACACGTATTCATCTATAGCACGGCTGAAAATTGGCCTTTTCCTTTTTAATTTTCTATTTAAATAGTGTAACTAATTGCCCTTCGTAATCCTATATAGTTTTCTTGGTTAATTCCTAACGTTATATGTATAATTTTCATATTTTCAGTCTCTTATTTACGTGAATTCAACAATAAAAACACGTATTCATCTATAACTCGGCTGAAAAAGTGGCCTTTTCCTTTTTATTTTATATTTAAATAGTGTAACTAATTGCTCTTCGTTATCCTATATAGTTTTCTTGGATGATTCCTAACCTTATATGTATAATTTTCATATTTTCAGTCTCTTATTTACGTAAATTCAACAATAAAAACACGTATTCATCTATAACTCGGCTGAAAAAGTGGCCTTTTCCTTTTAAATTTTCTATTTAAATAGTGTAACTAACTGCCCCCCGTAATCCTATACAGTTTTCTTGGTTAATTCCTAACGTTATAATTATAATTTTCATATTTACAGTCTCTTATTTACGTGAATTCATCAATAAAAACACGTATTCATCTATAACTCGGCTGAAAAGTGGCTTTTTCCGTTTAAATTTTCTTTGTTAATAGTGTATTTAACCGCCCCCCGTATATATCTATAGTTTTTATAATAAATTTTTACCGCTAAAATATTGATTTCCACATAATTCGTTTTCCCATAATCGTAATTTCCTAAAATTTTTAAAATTTCACAAATCTTCATTTATTTCGCTCTTTTTGCTTTTATTAGGTCCGTCTAGTGTAGAAACTACCATCTGCATTCTTATTTGCTTTATATAACATACAGAACTGGAAAAAAAATTCAGTATTATATTATTATATATATTAATTCACCTAAACCGAGGTATAGTGGTCAATCAATACAATCACATAAATTCATCTAAAAATTCGCTGATAACTTTCCTAAAAATTAGTATTTTTCGTTCAAATATTCTATAAATTGTGTAGTTATTTGCTCCCCACTTGTGCTTACAGTTTTCTCAGTAAATTCGTAACGTTATATATTTAATTTTCATATTTTCAGTCTATTTCTTACTTAAATTCATCAATAAAACACGTATTCAACTATAGCACGGCTGAAAATTAGCCTTTTCCTTTGAAATTTTCTATTTAAATAGTGTAACTAATTGCCCTTCGTAATCCTATATAGTTTCCTTGGTTAATTCCTAACGTAATATGTATAATTTTCATATTTTTAGTCTCTTATTTACGTGAATTCGTCAATAAAAACACGGATTCATCTATAACTCGGCTGAAAAAGTGGCCTTTTCCTTTTTAATTTTCTACGTAAATAGTGTAACTAACTGCACCCCGTAATCTTATACAGTTTTCTTGGTTAATTCCTAACGTTATATGTATAATTTTCATATTTTCAGTCTATTTCTTACTTAAATTCATCAATAAAACACGTATTCAACTATAGCACGGCTGAAAATTGGCCTTTTCCTTTGAAATTTTCTATTTAAATAGTGTAACTAATTGCCCTTCGTAATCCTATATAGTTTCCTTGGTTAATTCCTAACGTAATATGTATAATTTTCATATTTTTAGTCTCTTATTTACGTGAATTCGTCAATAAAAACACGTATTCAACTATAGCACGGCTGAAAAAGTGGCCTTTTCCTTTTTAATTTTCTATTTAAATAGTGTAACTAACTGCCCCCCGTAATCCTATACAGTTTTCTTGGTTAATTCCTAACGTTATATGTATAATTTTCATATTTTCAGTCTCTTATTTACGTGAATTCATCAATAAAAACACGTATTCATCAATAACTCGGCTGAAAAAGTGGCCTTTTCCTTTTTAATTTTCTATTTAAATAGTGTAACTAACTGTTCCTCGTAATCCTATACAGTTTTCTCAGTTAATTCCTAACGTTATATGTATAATTTTCATATTTTTAGTCTCTTATTTACGTGAATTCATCAATAAAAACAGGTATTCATCTATAGCACTGCTGAAAATTGGCCTTTTCCTTTTAAATTTTCTATATAAATAGTGTAACTAATTGCCCCCCGTAATCCTATATAGTTTTCTTGGTTAATTCCTAACGTTACATATATAATTTTTATATTTTCAGTCACTTATTTATGTGAATTCATCAATAAAAACACGTATTCATCTATAACTCGGCTGAAAAGTGGCCTTTCCCGTTTAAATTTTCTTTGTTTATAGTGTATTCAACCGCCCCCCGTATTTATCTATAGTTTTTATAATAAATTTCTACCGCTAAAATATTGATTTCCACATAATTCGTTTTCCCATAATCGTAATTGCCTAAACTATTTAAAATTTTCAAATATTTATTTCTCTAGCTCTTTTTGCTTTTATTAGGTCCGTCTAGTGTAAAAACTACCACTTGCACTCTTATTTGCTTTATAGAACATACAGAACTGGAAATAAACCGGGGTATAGTGGTCAATCAATACAATCACATAAATTCAACTATAAATTAGCTAATAACTTTTCTAAAAATTGGTATTTTTCGTTCAAATCTTCTTTAAGTTGTGAAGTTAATTGCTCCTAACATGTCCTTATAGTTTTCTCAGTAAATTCGTAACGTTATATATTTAATTTTCATATTTTCAGTCTATTTCTTACTTAAATTCATCAATAAAACACGTATTCATCTATAGCACGGCTGAAAATTGGCCTTTTCCTTTTAAATTTTCTATTTAAATAGTGTAATTAGCTGCCCCCCCCCTAAATCCTATACAGTTTTCTTGGTTAATTCCTAACGTTACATATATAATTTTCATATTTTCAGTCTCTTATTTACGTGAATTCATCAATAAAAACACGTATTCATCTATAACTCGGCTGAAAAAGTGGCCTTATCCTTTTAAATTTTCTATTTTAATAGTGTAACTAGCTGCCCCCCCCCCCCTTAATCCTATACAGTTTTCTTGGTTAATTCCTAACGTTACATATATAATTTTCATATTTTCAGTCCCTTATTTACGTGAATTCATCAATAAAAACACGTATTCATCTATAACTCGGCTGAAAAGTGGCCTTTTACGTTTAAATTTTCTTTGTTAATAGTGTATTTAACCGCCCCCCGTATTTATCTATAGTTTTTATAATAAATTTCTACCGCTAAAATATTGATTTCCACATAATTCGTTTTCCCATAATCGTAATTTCCTAAACTGTTTAAAATTTTTCAAATCTTTATTTCTCTAGCTCTTTTTGCTTTTATTAGGTCCGTCTAGTGTAAAAACTACCATCTGCACTCTTATTTGCTTTATAGAACATACAGAACTGGAAAAAAAATCACTATTTACCTAAACCGAGGTATAGGGGTCAATCAATGCCGCCGCCGCCGCCGCCGTGACACCGACGCCCGCAGAGGGGCCCCCCGTGGAGGAAGCTGAAATGGAATGCCTATAATGGCCCCATTAAGCTTCCTCCAGGCGAATATCAACCACTGCGCCTGCGCTCAGGATCTGCTGCTCCAGAGCATGGCGCAGTGGTCGATTAACATCGCTGTGGTCGCTGAGCCGTATTTTGTCTGGCCTAGTGAGGACTGGGTGGCGGACCTTAACGGCTCAGTGGCCATCATCTCTTCGGCCGCCGCCGGTACCCCGACCCTTGAAGGTGTCAGGAGGGGTCAGGGGTGCGTAGCAGCACGATTCGGGGAGTTCGTCGTTGTGGGGGTGTACTTCTCCCCGAACCGATCTCTCGCCGAGCTCCACAACTCTCTTGCAGAGCTGAGAGCAGTCGTCGTCGGAAGTTATCCCCTCCCCGTACTTGTCCTCGGGGACTTCAATGCCAAGAACTTGGCTTGGGGTTCTCGTCGTACAGATGTGCGGGGTAGGATGGTGGAAGACTGGGCTCTGGAGACAGGCCTGGTCGTCTTAAATCGGGGTTCTGTCCCCACGTGTGTGCGGATGCGGGGCGAGTCGGTGGTGGACATCTCGTTCGCTAGCCCCGCGCTGTCGCCGCGTGCCATTGACTGGCGTGTCATGGAGGGGGTGGAGACCTACTCCGACCACCGGTACATCCGGTTTGATGTCTCCACCCAGCCCTCGAGCGCGCCAGTCCAACAGGCCCCGAGTGGTCCGCGTTGGGCGCTAAAGCAGCTGGACCGGGAGCTCCTCCTGGAAGCCTCGATCGTGCAGGCCTGGGTGTCATCACCGGACAGGCCTGCCGACGTCAATGATGAGGCAGGGTGGTTCCAGGAGGCCATGTCTGAGATATGTGACGTGGCAATGCCCCGCGTCCGGCCAGGAAGCGCCCGGCGTCAGGTGTATTGGTGGTCGCGTGAGCTGACATCTCTGCGCGAGGCGTGTGTCGCCGCGCGGCGCCTGTACACCAGACATTGCAGGCTCCGCATTCGTCCACCGAATGCGGCAGCCATTGAGGCGGAGCTGTACGAGGGATACAGAGCGGCGAAAAACGCCCTCCGAGAGGCTGTCCTGCGGGCCCGGAATCGGGCCCGTGAGGAGATGCTGAAGACTCTCAACAGAGATCCGTGGGGGCGCCCTTACAAGATGGTGCGGGATAAACTCCGCACCTGGGCCCCCCCGCTGACGCAAAGTCTCCGGCCCCAGCTCGTGGAGGACGTGGTGAGCGCTCTGTTCCCTGCGCGACGGGAACATCCGCCCCCGCCTATGGCTCCGCCACCTGCGGTGCCGGACCACCAGGACGACGACGACGACATCCCGGAAGGGACCGGGGTAGACCTGAGAGTGGCGGTACGTAGGCTCAAGGCCAGGAATACCGCCCCAGGACCCGATGGCTTGCCTGGCAAAGCCTGGGTCCTGGCCTCGGAGGCTCTCGGGCCCCGACTGGAGGGGCTCCTAAGCGCATGCTTGGAGAGAGGCCAATTCCCGCTTCGTTGGAAGACGGGGAAGCTGGTCCTCATTCGGAAGCCAGGGCGCCCTGCGGACTCTCCGTCCGCATACCGGCCCGTGGTGCTGCTCGACGAGGTGGGCAAGCTCTTTGAAAGAGTCATTGCAAACCGCCTCGCCGAGCACCTTGCGGGGACGGGGCCGGATCTTGCGGAACACCAGTTTGGTTTCCGCAAGAGGCGCTCTACGGTGGACGCCATCATGCGCGTGAGAGCCCTCACGATGGGGGATGAAGTGGCCAGAGGGGGGGTTGTCTTGGCGGTGTCTCTCGACATCGCCAACGCCTTCAACTCCATGCCCTGGAGCTGCATTAGGGAGGCACTCCGGTATCACCGGGTGCCGAACTATCTCCGTCGTATAGTCGGGGACTACCTGACGGACAGGGCCGTCATCTACCCCGGTCGCAACGGTGAGTGGAACCGGCGAGAGATGTCGTGCGGTGTCCCACAGGGTTCGGTTCTGGGGCCACCTCTGTGGAACATCGGTTACGACTGGGTGCTGCGCGCCGACCTCCCTACCGGCGTCAGCGTAGTTTGCTACGCTGACGACACGCTGGTACTGGCACAAGGGGGGTCGTACGAGGCGGCGGCGGAAAATATGACCCGCGGGGTTGCGATAGTCGTTGAGAGGATTCGGCAACTGGGTCTTGAGGTCCATGGAAGTGCATGGCCTCGGACTTGTGCAGAGCCACAAGTCCGAGGCCATGCACTTCCATGGTCCTCGGAACAGGCCACCACCGGGATCCTCAGTGATGGTAGGAGGGGTATCCATCGACGTCGAGTCAACGCTGAAGTACCTAGGACTCGTCCTCGACGGCCGATGGAACTTCGTTGAGCACTTCCGACGTTTGGCTCCCAAACTGGAACGGACCGGGGCTGCCTTCAGGCGGCTCCTGCCGAACCTGGGAGGGCCAAACGCCTCCTGCCGGAGGCTCTACGCGGGGGTCGTGCGGTCCATGGCCCTTTACAGGGCCCCGGTGTGGGCGCGTGGTTTGGCGCGGCTTGCCGTCCACCACCTGAACGCGCCCCAAAGGGTGATTGCCGTGAAAATGGTTCGCGGCTACCGCACGATCTCCCGCGAGGCGGCGAGCCTCCTTGCCGGATTGCCGCCATGGGATCTGGAGGCGATAGTCCTCGCACGCCTGCACGAATGGCGTGCGGAGGCACTGTGCCGTGGGGAAACCCCGCTGCCGCGGCAAGTTGTCGCGCAGCGGACAGACTTCCGGCACGATCTCATGGCGACATGGAGACAGCGACTGTCGCAACCCCGTGCTGGGCACGCCACTATAGCGGCGATAAGACCCCTCTTTGAGGAGTGGCTTGAGAGACGCCACGGCATCCTCACCTTCCGCCTGACGCAGGTCCTCACCGGACACGGTGTGTTTGGGAGGTTCCTGCACCGAATCGGGCGGGAGGAAACGCCCGGGTGCTCCCACTGCGAGGATGGACCGGAGGACACGGTGGAACACACCGTGGAGGTGTGCCCTGCTTGGGCGGAGCACCGCCGTGTCCTCGTAGCGGCGATAGGCGGCGGCGACCTCTCGCGTCCGGCCCTGGTCGAAGCCATGGTCCGGAGCGAGACGGAATGGGATGCCGTCACCACCTTCTGCGAAGCAGTGATGCTAGCGAAGGAGGTGGCGGAGCGGGAGAAGGAGAGAGCAGCAGCTTTCCTCCCCGGCCGCCGCGGGAGACGCCCTGGGCGTCGGGGGCTACGTCGTGGCCCCCGGCCACCGTAGGCGCAGGCCTGTGGACGGCGAGCAATGGGTAGCTCGTCGTCCGTCCGTCTAATGACGACAGGCCGTGTCGACGGCGCGTTTTGTTCCACGCGCGCCTCAAAGAGCTGTCAGCAGCGTGAAAGGGCCCGCAAGGGCCGACGCCTGCCGGGGCTGCGGGCTGTTCGAAAGAGATACCGCGGCTCCGGAACGTAAGGGCACTGAAGGAACACGGATGGTTTTTAGTCAGTAAAAGTCTGACACTCCCTTGCGCTCCACCCAGAGCGAAAGGGGTCATTAGATGATTTTCCATCCGCAAAAAAAAAAAAAAAAAAAAAAAAGGGGTCAATCAATACAATCACATAAATTCAACTATAAATTCGCTAATAACTTTTATAAAAATTGGAATTTTTCGTTCAAATCTTCTTTAAGTTGTGAAGTTAATTGATCCCCAGATGTCCTTATAGTTTTCTCAGTAAATTCGTAACGTTATATATTTAATTTTCATATTTTCAGTCTATTTCTTACTTAAATTCGTCAATAAAACAAGTATTCATCTATAGCACGGCTGAAAATTGGCCTTTTCCTTTGAAATTTTCTATTTAAATAGTGTAACTAATTGCCCTTCGTAATCCTATATAGTTTCCTTGGTTAATTCCTAACGTTATATGTATAATTTTCATATTTTCAATCTCTTATTTACGTGAAATTATCAATAAAAACACGTATTCATCTATAGCACTGCTGAAAATTGGCCTTTTCCTTTTAAATTTTCTATTTAAATTGTGTAACTAATTGGCCCCCGTAATCCTATACAGTTTTCTTGGTTAATTCCTAACGTTATAATTATAATTTTCATATTTTCATTCTCTTATTTACGTGAATTCATCAATAAAAACACGTATTCATCTATAACTCGGCTGAATAAGTGGCCTTTTCCTTTTAAATTTTCTATTTAAATAGTGAAACTAACTGCCCCCGTAATCCTATACAGTTTTCTTGGTTAATTCCTAACGTTATAATTATAATTTTCATATTTTCAGTCTCTTATTTACGTGAATTCATCAATAAAAACACGTATTCATCTATAACTCGGCTGAAAAGTGGCCTTTTCCGTTTAAATTTTCTTTGTTAATAGTGTATTTAACCGCCCCCTGTATATATCTATAGTTTTTATAATAAATTTCTACCGCTAAAGTATTGATTTCCACATAATTCGTTTTCCCATAATCGTAATTTCCTAAACTGTTTAAAATTTTTCAAATCTTTATTTCTCTAGCTCTTTTTGCTTTTATTAGGTCCGTCTAGTGTAAAAACTACCATCTGCACTCTTATTTGCTTTATAGAACATACAGAACTGGAAAAAAATCACTATTTACCTAAACCGAGGTATAGGGGTCAATCAATACAATCACATAAATTCAACTATAAATTCGCTAATAACTTTTCTAAAAATTGGAATTTTTCGTTCAAATCTTCTTTTAGTTGTGAAGTTAATTGATCCCCACATGTCCTTATAGTTTTCTCAGTAAATTCGTAACGTTATATATTTAATTTTCATATTTTCAGTCTATTTCTTACTTAAATTCATCAATAAAACACGTATTCATCTATAGCACGGCTGAAAATTGGCCTTTTCCTTTTAAATTTTCTATTTAAATAGTGTAACTAGCTGCCCCCCCCCCTAAATCCTATACAGTTTTCTTGGTTAATTCCTAACGTTACATATATAATTTTCATATTTTCAGTCTCTTATTTACGTGAATTCATCAATAAAAACACGTATTCATCTATAACTCGGCTAAAAAGTGGCCTTTTACGTTTAAATTTTCTTTGTTAATAGTGTATTTAACCGCCCCCTGTATTTATCTATAGTTTTTATAATAAATTTCTACCGCTAAAATATTGATTTCCACATAATTCGTTTTCTCATAATCGTAATTTCCTAAACTGTTTAAAATTTTTCAAATCTTTATTTCTCTAGCTCTTTTTGCTTTTATTAGGTCCGTCTAGTGTAAAAACTACCATCTGCACTCTTATTTGCTTTATAGAACATACAGAACTGGAAAAAAATCACTATTTACCTAAACCGAGGTATAGGGGTCAATCAATACAATCACATAAATTCAACTATAAATTCGCTAATAACTTTTCTAAAAATTGGAATTTTTCGTTCAAATCTTCTTTTAGTTGTGAAGTTAATTGATCCCCACATGTCCTTATAGTTTTCTCAGTAAATTCGTAACGTTATATATTTAATTTTCATATTTTCAGTCTATTTCTTACTTAAATTCATCAATAAAACACGTATTCATCTATAGCACGGCTGAAAATTGGCCTTTTCCTTTTAAATTTTCTATTTAAATAGTGTAACTAGCTGCCCCCCCCCCCCTAAATCCTATACAGTTTTCTTGGTTAATTCCTAACGTTACATATATAATTTTCATATTTTCAGTCTCTTATTTACGTGAATTCATCAATAAAAACACGTATTCATCTATAACTCGGCTAAAAAGTGGCCTTTTACGTTTAAATTTTCTTTGTTAATAGTGTATTTAACCGCCCCCTGTATTTATCTATAGTTTTTATAATAAATTTCTACCGCTAAAATATTGATTTCCACATAATTCGTTTTCTCATAATCGTAATTTCCTAAACTGTTTAAAATTTTTCAAATCTTTATTTCTCTAGCTCTTTTTGCTTTTATTAGGTCCGTCTAGTGTAAAAACTACCATCTGCACTCTTATTTGCTTTATAGAACATACAGAACTGGAAAAAAAATCACTATTTACCTAAACCGAGGTATAGGGGTCAATCAATACAATCACATAAATTCAACTATAAATTCGCTAATAACTTTTCTAAAAATTGGAATTTTTCGTTCAAATCTTCTTTTAGTTGTGAAGTTAATTGATCCCCACATGTCCTTATAGTTTTCGCAGTAAATTCGTAACGTTATATATTTAATTTTCATATTTTCAGTCTATTTCTTACTTAAATTCATCAATAAAACACGTATTCATCTATAGCACGGCTGAAAATTGGCCTTTTCCTTTTTAATTTTATATTAAAATAGTGTAACTAATTGCCCTTCGTAATCCTATATAGTTTTCTTGGTTAATTCCTAACGTTATATGTATAATTTTCATATTTTCAGTCTCTTATTTACGTGAATTCAACAATAAAAACACGTATTCATCTATAACTCGGCTGAAAAAGTGGCCTTTTCCTTTTTATTTTATATTTAAATAGTGTAACTAATTGCTCTTCGTTATCCTATATAGTTTTCTTGGATGATTCCTGACGTTATATGTATAATTTTCATATTTTCAGTCCCTTATTTACGTAAATTCAACAATAAAAACACGTATTCATCTATAACTCGGCTGAAAAAGTGGCCTATTCCTTTTAAATTTTCTATTTAAATAGTGTAACTAACTGCCCCCCGTAATCCTATACAGTTTTCTTGGTTAATTCCTAACGTTATAATTATAATTTTCATATTTTCAGTCTCTTATTTACGTGAATTCGTCAATAAAAACACGTATTCATCTTTAACTCGGCTGAAAAAGTGGCCTTATCCTTTTAAATTTTCTATTTAAATAGTGTAACTAGCTGCCCCCCCCCCCCCCCCTAAATCCTATACAGTTTTCTTGGTTAATTCCTAACGTTATAATTATAATTTTCATATTGTCAGTCTCTTATTTACGTGAGTTCATCAATAAAAACACGTATTCATCTATAACTCGGCTGAAAAGTGGCCTTTCCCGTTTAAATTTTCTTTGTTTATAGTGTATTCAACCGCCCCCCGTATTTATCTATAGTTTTTATAATAAATTTCTACCGCTAAAATATTGATTTCCACATAATTCGTTTTCCCATAATCGTAATTGCCTAAACTATTTAAAATTTTCAAATATTTATTTCTCTAGCTCTTTTTGCTTTTATTAGGTCCGTCTAGTGTAAAAACTACCACTTGCACTCTTATTTGCTTTATAGAACATACAGAACTGGAAATAAACCGGGGTATAGTGGTCAATCAATACAATCACATAAATTCAACTATAAATTAGCTAATAACTTTTCTAAAAATTGGTATTTTTCGTTCAAATCTTCTTTAAGTTGTGAAGTTAATTGCTCCTAACATGTCCTTATAGTTTTCTCAGTAAATTCGTAACGTTATATATTTAATTTTCATATTTTCAGTCTATTTCTTACTTAAATTCATCAATAAAACACGTATTCATCTATAGCACGGCTGAAAATTGGCCTTTTCCTTTTAAATTTTCTATTTAAATAGTGTAATTAGCTGCCCCCCCCCTAAATCCTATACAGTTTTCTTGGTTAATTCCTAACGTTACATATATAATTTTCATATTTTCAGTCTCTTATTTACGTGAATTCATCAATAAAAACACGTATTCATCTATAACTCGGCTGAAAAAGTGGCCTTATCCTTTTAAATTTTCTATTTTAATAGTGTAACTAGCTGCCCCCCCCCCCCCTTAATCCTATACAGTTTTCTTGGTTAATTCCTAACGTTACATATATAATTTTCATATTTTCAGTCCCTTATTTACGTGAATTCATCAATAAAAACACGTATTCATCTATAACTCGGCTGAAAAGTGGCCTTTTACGTTTAAATTTTCTTTGTTAATAGTGTATTTAACCGCCCCCCGTATTTATCTATAGTTTTTATAATAAATTTCTACCGCTAAAATATTGATTTCCACATAATTCGTTTTCCCATAATCGTAATTTCCTAAACTGTTTAAAATTTTTCAAATCTTTATTTCTCTAGCTCTTTTTGCTTTTATTAGGTCCGTCTAGTGTAAAAACTACCATCTGCACTCTTATTTGCTTTATAGAACATACAGAACTGGAAAAAAAATCACTATTTACCTAAACCGAGGTATAGGGGTCAATCAATGCCGCCGCCGCCGCCGCCGTGACACCGACGCCCGCAGAGGGGCCCCCCGTGGAGGAAGCTGAAATGGAATGCCTATAATGGCCCCATTAAGCTTCCTCCAGGCGAATATCAACCACTGCGCCTGCGCTCAGGATCTGCTGCTCCAGAGCATGGCGCAGTGGTCGATTAACATCGCTGTGGTCGCTGAGCCGTATTTTGTCTGGCCTAGTGAGGACTGGGTGGCGGACCTTAACGGCTCAGTGGCCATCATCTCTTCGGCCGCCGCCGGTACCCCGACCCTTGAAGGTGTCAGGAGGGGTCAGGGGTGCGTAGCAGCACGATTCGGGGAGTTCGTCGTTGTGGGGGTGTACTTCTCCCCGAACCGATCTCTCGCCGAGCTCCACAACTCTCTTGCAGAGCTGAGAGCAGTCGTCGTCGGAAGTTATCCCCTCCCCGTACTTGTCCTCGGGGACTTCAATGCCAAGAACTTGGCTTGGGGTTCTCGTCGTACAGATGTGCGGGGTAGGATGGTGGAAGACTGGGCTCTGGAGACAGGCCTGGTCGTCTTAAATCGGGGTTCTGTCCCCACGTGTGTGCGGATGCGGGGCGAGTCGGTGGTGGACATCTCGTTCGCTAGCCCCGCGCTGTCGCCGCGTGCCATTGACTGGCGTGTCATGGAGGGGGTGGAGACCTACTCCGACCACCGGTACATCCGGTTTGATGTCTCCACCCAGCCCTCGAGCGCGCCAGTCCAACAGGCCCCGAGTGGTCCGCGTTGGGCGCTAAAGCAGCTGGACCGGGAGCTCCTCCTGGAAGCCTCGATCGTGCAGGCCTGGGTGTCATCACCGGACAGGCCTGCCGACGTCAATGATGAGGCAGGGTGGTTCCAGGAGGCCATGTCTGAGATATGTGACGTGGCAATGCCCCGCGTCCGGCCAGGAAGCGCCCGGCGTCAGGTGTATTGGTGGTCGCGTGAGCTGACATCTCTGCGCGAGGCGTGTGTCGCCGCGCGGCGCCTGTACACCAGACATTGCAGGCTCCGCATTCGTCCACCGAATGCGGCAGCCATTGAGGCGGAGCTGTACGAGGGATACAGAGCGGCGAAAAACGCCCTCCGAGAGGCTGTCCTGCGGGCCCGGAATCGGGCCCGTGAGGAGATGCTGAAGACTCTCAACAGAGATCCGTGGGGGCGCCCTTACAAGATGGTGCGGGATAAACTCCGCACCTGGGCCCCCCCGCTGACGCAAAGTCTCCGGCCCCAGCTCGTGGAGGACGTGGTGAGCGCTCTGTTCCCTGCGCGACGGGAACATCCGCCCCCGCCTATGGCTCCGCCACCTGCGGTGCCGGACCACCAGGACGACGACGACGACATCCCGGAAGGGACCGGGGTAGACCTGAGAGTGGCGGTACGTAGGCTCAAGGCCAGGAATACCGCCCCAGGACCCGATGGCTTGCCTGGCAAAGCCTGGGTCCTGGCCTCGGAGGCTCTCGGGCCCCGACTGGAGGGGCTCCTAAGCGCATGCTTGGAGAGAGGCCAATTCCCGCTTCGTTGGAAGACGGGGAAGCTGGTCCTCATTCGGAAGCCAGGGCGCCCTGCGGACTCTCCGTCCGCATACCGGCCCGTGGTGCTGCTCGACGAGGTGGGCAAGCTCTTTGAAAGAGTCATTGCAAACCGCCTCGCCGAGCACCTTGCGGGGACGGGGCCGGATCTTGCGGAACACCAGTTTGGTTTCCGCAAGAGGCGCTCTACGGTGGACGCCATCATGCGCGTGAGAGCCCTCACGATGGGGGATGAAGTGGCCAGAGGGGGGGTTGTCTTGGCGGTGTCTCTCGACATCGCCAACGCCTTCAACTCCATGCCCTGGAGCTGCATTAGGGAGGCACTCCGGTATCACCGGGTGCCGAACTATCTCCGTCGTATAGTCGGGGACTACCTGACGGACAGGGCCGTCATCTACCCCGGTCGCAACGGTGAGTGGAACCGGCGAGAGATGTCGTGCGGTGTCCCACAGGGTTCGGTTCTGGGGCCACCTCTGTGGAACATCGGTTACGACTGGGTGCTGCGCGCCGACCTCCCTACCGGCGTCAGCGTAGTTTGCTACGCTGACGACACGCTGGTACTGGCACAAGGGGGTCGTACGAGGCGGCGGCGGAAAATATGACCCGCGGGGTTGCGATAGTCGTTGAGAGGATTCGGCAACTGGGTCTTGAGGTCCATGGAAGTGCATGGCCTCGGACTTGTGCAGAGCCACAAGTCCGAGGCCATGCACTTCCATGGTCCTCGGAACAGGCCACCACCGGGATCCTCAGTGATGGTAGGAGGGGTATCCATCGACGTCGAGTCAACGCTGAAGTACCTAGGACTCGTCCTCGACGGCCGATGGAACTTCGTTGAGCACTTCCGACGTTTGGCTCCCAAACTGGAACGGACCGGGGCTGCCTTCAGGCGGCTCCTGCCGAACCTGGGAGGGCCAAACGCCTCCTGCCGGAGGCTCTACGCGGGGGTCGTGCGGTCCATGGCCCTTTACAGGGCCCCGGTGTGGGCGCGTGGTTTGGCGCGGCTTGCCGTCCACCACCTGAACGCGCCCCAAAGGGTGATTGCCGTGAAAATGGTTCGCGGCTACCGCACGATCTCCCGCGAGGCGGCGAGCCTCCTTGCCGGATTGCCGCCATGGGATCTGGAGGCGATAGTCCTCGCACGCCTGCACGAATGGCGTGCGGAGGCACTGTGCCGTGGGGAAACCCCGCTGCCGCGGCAAGTTGTCGCGCAGCGGACAGACTTCCGGCACGATCTCATGGCGACATGGAGACAGCGACTGTCGCAACCCCGTGCTGGGCACGCCACTATATTTTTTATTTTATATTTAAATAGTGTAACTAATTGCTCTTCGTTATCCTATATAGTTTTCTTGGATGATTCCTAACGTTATATGTATAATTTTCATATTTTCAGTCCCTTATTTACGTAAATTCAACAATAAAAACACGTATTCATCTATAACTCGGCTGAAAAAGTGGCCTATTCCTTTTAAATTTTCTATTTAAATAGTGTAACTAACTGCCCCCCGTAATCCTATACAGTTTTCTTGGTTAATTCCTAACGTTATAATTATAAATTTCATATTTTCAGTCTCTTATTTACGTGAATTCGTCAATAAAAACACGTATTCATCTTTAACTCGGCTGAAAAAGTGGCCTTATCCTTTTAAATTTTCTATTTAAATAGTGTAACAAGCTGTTCCCCCCCCTAAATCCTATACAGTTTTCTTGGTTAATTCCTAACGTTATAATTATAATTTTCATATTGTCAGTCTCTTATTTACGTGAGTTCATCAATAAAAACACGTATTCATCTATAACTCGGCTGAAAAGTGGCCTTTTTCGTTAAAATTTTCTTTGTTAATAGTGTATTTAACCGCCCCCCGTATATATCTATAGTTTTTATAATAAATTTCTACCGCTAAAATATTGATTTCCACATAATTCTTTTTCCCATAATCGTAATTTCCTAAAATTTTTAAAATTTCACAAATCTTCATTTATTTCGCTCTTTTTGCTTTTATTAGGTCCGTCTAGTGTAGAAACTACCATCTGCACTCTTATTTGCATTATAGAAAATACAGAACTGGAAAAAAATTCAGTATTACATTATTATATATATTAATTCACCTAAACCGAGGTATAGTGGTCAATCAATACAATCACATAAATTCATCTAAAAATTCGCTAATAACTTTCCTAAAAATTAGTATTTTTCGTTCAAATCTTCTATAAATTGTGTAGCTATTTGCTCCCCACATGTGCTTACAGTTTTCTCAGTAAATTCGTAACGTTATATATTTAATTTTCATATTTTCAGTCTATTTCTTACTTAAATTCGTCAATAAAACACGTATTCATCTATAGCACGGCTGAAAATTGGCCTTTTCCTTTGAAATTTTCTATTTAAATAGTGTAACTAATTGCCCTTCGTAATCCTATATAGTTTCCTTGGTTAATTCCTAACGTTATATGTATAATTTTCATATTTTCAGTCTCTTATTTACGTGAATTCGTCAATAAAAACACGGATTCATCTATAACTCGGCTGAAAAAGTGGCCTTTTCCTTTTTAATTTTCTATTTAAATAGTGTAACTAACTGCCCCCCGTAATTCTATACAGTTTTCTTGGTTAATTCCTAACGTTATATGTATAATTTTCATATTTTCAGTCTCTTATTTACGTGAATTCATCAATAAAAACACGTATTCATCAATAACTCGGCTGAAAAAGTGGCCTTTTCCTTTTTAATTTTCTATTTAAATAGTGTAACTAACTGTTCCTCGTAATCCTATACAGTTTTCTTAGTTAATTCCTAACGTTATATGTATAATTTTCATATTTTTAGTCTCTTATTTACGTGAATTCATCAATAAAAACAGGTATTCATCTATAGCACTGCTGAAAATTGGCCTTTTCCTTTTAAATTTTCAAAATAAATAGTGTAACTAATTGCCCCCCGTAATCCTATATAGTTTTCTTGGTTAATTCCTAACGTTACATATATAATTTTTATATTTTCAGTCTCTTATTTACGTGAATTCATCAATAAAAACACGTATTCATCTAACTCGGCTGAAAAGTGGCCTTTCCCGTTTAAATTTTCTTTGTTTATAGTGTATTCAACCGCCCCCTTATTTATCTATAGTTTTTATAATAAATTTCTACCGCTAAAATATTGATTTCCACATAATTCGTTTTCCCATAATCGTAATTGCCTAAACTATTTAAAATTTTCAAATCTTTATTTCTCTAGCTCTTTTTGCTTTTATTAGGTCCGTCTAGTGTAAAAACTACCACTTGCACTCTTATTTGCTTTATAGAACATACAGAACTGGAAATAAACCGGGGTATAGTGGTCAATCAATACAATCACATAAATTCAACTATAAATTCGCTAATAACTTTTCTAAAAATTGGTATTTTTCGTTCAAATCTTCTTTAAGTTGTGAAGTTAATTGCTCCCCACATGTCCTTATAGTTTTCTCAGTAAATTCGTAACGTTATATATTTAATTTTCATATTTTCAGTCTATTTCTTACTTAAATTCATCAATAAAACACGTATTCATCTATAGCACGGCTGAAAATTGGCCTTTTCCTTTTAAATTTTCTATTTAAATAGTGGAACTAGCTGCCCCCCCCCCCCCTAAATCCTATACAGTTTTCTTGGTTAATTCCTAACGTTACATATATAATTTTCATATTTTCAGTCCCTTATTTACGTGAATTCATCAATAAAAACACGTATTCATCTATAACTCGGCTGAAAAGTGGCCTTTTACGTTTAAATTTTCTTTGTTAATAGTGTATTTAACCGCCCCCCGTATTTATCTATAGTTTTTATAATAAATTTCTACCGCTAAAATATTGATTTCCACATAATTCGTTTTCCCATAATCGTAATTTCCTAAACTGTTTAAAATTTTTCAAATCTTTATTTCTCTAGCTCTTTTTGCTTTTATTAGGTCCGTCTAGTGTAAAAACTACCATCTGCGCTCTTATTTGCTTTATAGAACATACAGAACTGGAAAAAAAATCACTATTTACCTAAACCGAGGTATAGGGGTCAATCAATACAATCACATAAATTCAACTATAAATTCGCTAATAACTTTTATAAAAATTGGAATTTTTCGTTCAAATCTTCTTTAAGTTGTGAAGTTAATTGATCCCCAGATGTCCTTATAGTTTTCTCAGTAAATTCGTAACGTTATATATTTAATTTTCATATTTTCAGTCTATTTCTTACTTAAATTCATCAATAAAACACGTATTCATCTATAGCACGGCTGAAAATTGGCCTTTTCCTTTTAAATTTTCTATTTAAATAGTGTAACTAATTGACCCATGTAATCCTATATAGTTTTCTTGGTTAATTCCTAACGTTATATATATAATTTTCATATTTTCAGTCTCTTATTTACGTAAATTCATCAATAAAAACACGTATTCATCTATAACTCGGCTGAAAAAGTGGCCTTATCCTTTTAAATTTTCTATTTAAATAGTGTAACTAGCTGCCCCCCCCCCCTAAATCCTATACAGTTTTCTTGGTAAATTCCTAACGTTACATATATAATTTTCATATTTTCAGTCTCTTATTTACGTGAATTCATCAATAAAAACACGTATTCATCTATAACTGGGCTGAAAAGTGGCCTTTTACGTTTAAATTTTTTTTGTTAATAGTGTATTTAACCGCCCCCCGTATTTATCTATAGTTTTTATAATAAATTTCTACCGCTAAAATATTGATTTCCACATAATTCGTTTTCTCATAATCGTAATTTCCTAAACTGTTTAAAATTTTTCAAATCTTTATTTCTCTGGCTCTTTTTGCTTTTATTAGGTCCGTCTAGTGTAAAAACTACCATCTGCACTCTTATTTGCTTTATAGAACATACAGAACTGGAAAAAAAATCACTATTTACCTAAACCGAGGTATAGTGGTCAATCAATACAATCACATAAATTCAACTATAAATTCGCTAATAACTTTTCTAAAACTTGGAATTTTTCGTTCAAATCTTCTTTAAGTTGTGAAGTTAATTGCTCCCCACATGTCCTTATAGTTTTCTCAGTAAATTCGTAACGTTATATATTTAATTTTCATATTTTCAGTCTATTTCTTACTTAAATTCATCAATAAAACACGTATTCATCTATAGCACGGCTGAAAATTGGCCTTTTCCTTTTTAATTTTCTATTTAAATAGTGTAACTAATTGCCCTTCATAATCCTATATAGTTTTCTTGGTTAATTCCTAACGTTATATGTATAATTTTCATATTTTCAGTCTCTTATTTACGTGAATTCAACAATAAAAACACGTATTCATCTATAACTCGGCTGAAAAAGTGGCCTTTTCCTTTTTATTTTATATTTAAATAGTGTAACTAATTGCTCTTCGTTATCCTATATAGTTTTCTTGGATGATTCCTAACCTTATATGTATAATTTTCATATTTTCAGTCTCTTATTTACGTAAATTCAACAATAAAAACACGTATTCATCTATAACTCGGCTGAAAAAGTGGCCTTTTCCTTTTAAATTTTCTATTTAAATAGTGTAACTAACTGCCCCCCGTAATCCTATACAGTTTTCTTGGTTAATTCCTAACGTTATAATTATAATTTTCATATTTACAGTCTCTTATTTACGTGAATTCATCAATAAAAACACGTATTCATCTATAACTCGGCTGAAAAGTGGCTTTTTCCGTTTAAATTTTCTTTGTTAATAGTGTATTTAACCGCCCCCCGTATATATCTATAGTTTTTATAATAAATTTTTACCGCTAAAATATTGATTTCCACATAATTCGTTTTCCCATAATCGTAATTTCCTAAAATTTTTAAAATTTCACAAATCTTCATTTATTTCGCTCTTTTTGCTTTTATTAGATCCGTCTAGTGTAGAAACTACCATCTGCATTCTTATTTGCTTTATATAACATACAGAACTGGAAAAAAAATTCAGTATTATATTATTATATATGTATATTAATTCACCTAAACCGAGGTATAGTGGTCAATCAATACAATCACATAAATTCATCTAAAAATTCGCTAATAACTTTCCTAAAAATTAGTATTTTTCGTTCAAATATTCTATAAATTGTGTAGTTATTTGCTCCCCACTTGTACTTACAGTTTTCTCAGTAAATTCGTAACGTTATATATTTAATTTTCATATTTTCAGTCTATTTCTTACTTAAATTCATCAATAAAACAAGTATTCAACTATAGCACGGCTGAAAATTGGCCTTTTCCTTTGAAATTTTCTATTTAAATAGTGTAACTAATTGCCCTTCGTAATCCTATATAGTTTCCTTGGTTAATTCCTAACGTAATATGTATAATTTTCATATTTTCAGTCTCTTATTTACGTGAATTCGTCAATAAAAACACGGATTCATCTATAACTCGGCTGAAAAAGTGGCCTTTTCCTTTTTAATTTTCTACTTAAATAGTGTAACTAACTGCACCCCGTAATCTTATACAGTTTTCTTGGTTAATTCCTAACGTTATATGTATAATTTTCATATTTTCAGTCTCTTATTTACGTGAATTCATCAATAAAAACACGTATTCATCTATAACTCGGCTGAAAAGTGGCCTTTTCCGTTTAAATTTTCTTTGTTAATAGTGTATTTAACCGCCCCCCCGTATTTATCTATAGTTTTTATAATAAATTTCTACCGCTAAAATATTGATTTCCACATAATTCGTTTTCCCATAATCGTAATTTCCTAAACTGTTTAAAATTTTTCAAATCTTTATTTCTCTAGCTCTTTTTGCTTTTATTAGGTCCGTCTAGTGTAGAAACTACCATCTGCACTCTTATTTGCTTTATAGAACATACAGAACTGGAAAAAAATCACTATTTACCTAAACCGAGGTATAGTGCTCAATCAATACAATCACATAAATTCAACTATAAATTCGCTAATAACTTTTCTAAAAATTGGAACTTTTCGTTCAAATCTTCTTTAAGTTGTGAAGTTAATTGCTCCCCACATGTCCTTATAGTTTTCTCAGTAAATTCGTAACGTTATATATTTAATTTTCATATTTTCAGTCTATTTCTTACTTAAATTCATCAATAAAACACGTATTCATCTATAGCACGGCTGAAAATTGGCCTTTTCCTTTTAAATTTTCTATTTAAATAGTGTAACTAATTGACCCATGTAATCCTATATAGTTTTCCTGGTTAATTCCTAACGTTATATATATAATTTTCATATTTTCAGTCTCTTATTTACGTAAATTCATCAATAAAAACACGTATTCATCTATAACTCGGCTGAAAAAGTGGCCTTATCCTTTTAAATTTTCTATTTAAATAGTGTAACTAGCTGCCCCCCCCTAAATCCTATACAGTTTTCTTGGTAAATTCCTAACGTTACATATATAATTTTCATATTTTCAGTCTCTTATTTACGTGAATTCATCAATAAAAACACGTATTCATCTATAACTCGGCTGAAAAGTGGCCTTTTACGTTTAAATTTTCTTTGTTAATAGTGTATTTAACGGCCCCCCGTATTTATCTATAGTTTTTATAATAAATTTCTACCGCTAAAATATTGATTTCCACATAATTCGTTTTCTCATAATCGTAATTTCCTAAACTGTTTAAAATTTTTCAAATCTTTATTTCTCTGGCTCTTTTTGCTTTTATTAGGTCCGTCTAGTGTAAAAACTACCATCTGCACTCTTATTTGCTTTATAGAACATACAGAACTGGAAAAAAAATCACTATTTACCTAAACCGAGGTATAGTGTTCAATCAATACAATCACATAAATTCAACTATAAATTCGCTAATAACTTTTCTAAAAATTTGAATTTTTCGTTCAAATCTTCTTTAAGTTGTGAAGTTAATTGCTCCCCACATGTCCTTATAGTTTTCTCAGTAAATTCGTAACGTTATATATTTAATTTTCATATTTTCAGTCTATTTCTTACTTAAATTCATCAATAAAACACGTATTCATCTATAGCACGGCTGAAAATTGGCCTTTTCCTTTTTAATTTTCTATTTCAATAGTGTAACTAATTGCCCTTCGTAATCCTATATAGTTTTCTTGATTAATTCCTAACGTTATATGTATAATTTTCATATTTTCAGTCTCTTATTTACGTGAATTCAACAATAAAAACACGTATTCATCTATAACTCGGCTGAAAAAGTGGCCTTTTCCTTTTTATTTTATATTTAAATAGTGTAACTAATTGCTCTTCGTTATCCTATATAGTTTTCTTGGATGATTCCTAACCTTATATGTATAATTTTCATATTTTCAGTCTCTTATTTACGTAAATTCAACAATAAAAACACGTATTCATCTATAACTCGGCTGAAAATGTGGCCTTTTCCTTTTAAATTTTCTATTTAAATAGTGTAACTAACTGCCCCTCGTAATCCTATACAGTTTTCTTGGTTAATTCCTAACGTTATAATTATAATTTTCATATTTACAGTCTCTTATTTACGTGAATTCATCAATAAAAACACGTATTCATCTATAACTCGGCTGAAAAGTGGCTTTTTCCGTTTAAATTTTCTTTGTTAATAGTGTATTTAACCGCCCCCCGTATATATCTATAGTTTTTATAATAAATTTTTACCGCTAAAATATTGATTTCCACATAATTCGTTTTCCCATAATCGTAATTTCCTAAAATTTTTAAAATTTCACAAATCTTCATTTATTTCGCTCTTTTTGCTTTTATTAGGTCCGTCTAGTGTAGAAACTACCATCTGCATTCTTATTTGCTTTATATAACATACAGAACTGGAAAAAAAATTCAGTATTATATTATTATATATATTAATTCACCTAAAACGAGGTATAGTGGTCAATCAATACAATCACATAAATTCATCTAAAAATTCGCTGATAACTTTCCTAAAAATTAGTATTTTTCGTTCAAATATTCTATAAATTGTGTAGTTATTTGCTCCCCACTTGTGCTTACAGTTTTCTCAGTAAATTCGTAACGTTATATATTTAATTTTCATATTTTCAGTCTATTTCTTACTTAAATTCATCAATAAAACACGTATTCAACTATAGCACGGCTGAAAATTGGCCTTTTCCTTTGAAATTTTCTATTTAAATAGTGTAACTAATTGCCCTTCGTAATCCTATATAGTTTCCTTGGTTAATTCCTAACGTAATATGTATAATTTTCATATTTTTAGTCTCTTATTTACGTGAATTCGTCAATAAAAACACGGATTCATCTATAACTCGGCTGAAAAAGTGGCCTTTTCCTTTTTAATTTTCTACTTAAATAGTGTAAAAAACTGCATACCGTAATCTTATACAGTTTTCTTGGTTAATTCCTAACGTTATATGTATAATTTTCATATTTTCAGTCTCTTATTTACGTGAATTCATCAATAAAAACACGTATTCATCTATAACTCGGCTGAAAAGTGGCCTTTTCCGTTTAAATTTTCTTTGTTAATAGTGTATTTAACCGCCCCCCGTATTTATCTATAGTTTTTATAATGAATTTCTACCGCTAAAATATTGATTTCCACATAATTCGTTTTCCCATAATCGTAATTTCCTAAACTGTTTAAAATTTTTCAAATCTTTATTTCTCTAGCTCTTTTTGCTTTTATTGGGTCCGTCTAGTGTATAAACTACCATCTGCACTCTTATTTGCTTTATATAACATACAGAACTGGAAAAAAATCACTATTTACCTAAACCGAGGTATAGTGGTCAATCAATACAATCACATAAATTCATCTAAAAATTCGCTAATAACTTTCCTAAAAATTAGTATTTTTCGTTCAAATCCTCTATAAATTGTGTAGTTATTTGCTGCCCACATGTGCTTACAGTTTTCTCAGTAAATTCGTAACGTTATATATTTAATTTTCATATTTTCATTCTATTTCTTACTTAAATTCATCAATAAAACACGTATTCAACTATGGCATGGCTGAAAATTGGCCTTTTCCTTTGAAATTTTCTATTTAAATAGTGTAACTAATTGCCCTCCGTAATCCTATATAGTTTCCTTGGTTAATTCCTAACGTAATATGTATAATTTTCATATTTTCAGTCTCTTATTTACGTGAATTCGTCAATAAAAACACGGATTCATCTATATCTCGGCTGAAAAAGTGGCCTTTTCCTTTTTAATTTTCTATTTAAATAGTGTAACTAACTGCCCCCCGTAATCTTATGTAGTTTTCTTGGTTAATTCCTAACGTTATATGTATAATTTTCATATTTTGAGTCTCTTATTTACGTGAATTCATCAATAAAAACACGTATTCATCTATAGCACTGCTGAAAATTGGCCTTTTCCTTTTAAATTTTCTATATAAATAGTGTAACTAATTGCCTTCCGTAATCCTATATAGTTTTCTTGGTTAATTCCTAACGATACATATATAATTTTTATATTTTCAGTATCTTATTTACGTGAATTCATCAATAAAAACACGTATTCATCTATAACTCGGCTGAAAAGTGGCCTTTCCCGTTTAAATTTTCTTTGTTAATAGTGTATTCAACCGCCCCCCGTATTTATCTATAGATTTTATAATAAATTTCTACCGCTAAAATATTGATTTCCACATAATTCGTTTTCCCATAATCGTCATTGCCTAAACTATTTAAAAATTTTCAAATCTTTATTTCTCTAGCTCTTTTTGCTTTTATTAGGTCCGTCTTGTGTAAAAACTACCACTTACACTCTCATTTGCTTTATAGAATATACAGAACTGGAAATAAACCGAGGTATAGTGGTCAATCAATACAATCACATAAATTCAACTATAAATTCGCTAATAACTTTTCTAAAAATTGGTATTTTTCGTTAAAATCTTCTTTAAGTTGTGAAGTTAATTGCTCCCCACATGTCCTTATAGTTTTCTCAGTAAATTCGTAACGTTATATATTTAATTTTCATATTTTCAGTCTATTTCTTACTTAAATTCATCAATAAAACACGTATTCATCTATAGCACGGCTGAAAATTGGCCTTTTCCTTTTAAATTTTCTATTTAAATAGTGTAACTAATTGACACATGTAATCCTATATAGTTTTCTTGGTTAATTCCTAACGTTATATATATAATTTTCATATTTTCAGTCTCTTATTTACGTGAATTCATCAATAAAAACACGTATTCATCTATAACTCGGCTGAAAAAGTGGCCTTATCCTTTTAAATTTTCTATTTAAATAGTGTAACTAGCTGCCCCCCCCCCCCTAAATCCTATACAGTTTTCTTGGTTAATTCCTAACGTTACATACATAATTTTCATATTTTCAGTCTCTTATTTACGTGAATTCATCAATAAAAACACGTATTCATCTATAACTTTGATGAAAAGTGGCCTTTTACGTTTAAATTTTCTTTGTTAATAGTGTATTTAACCGCCCCCCGTATTTATCTATAGTTTTTATAATAAATTTCTACCGCTAAAATATTGATTTCCACATAATTCGTTTTCCCATAATCGTAATTTCCTAAACTGTTTAAAATTTTTCAAATCTTTATTTCTCTAGCTCTTTTTGCTTTTATTAGGTCCGTCTAGTGTAAAAACTACCATCTGCACTCTTATTTGCTTTATAGAACATACAGAACTGGAAAAAAAATCACTATTTACCTAAATCGAGGTATAGGGGTCAATCAATACAATCACATAAATTCAACTATAAATTCGCTAATAACTTTTCTAAAACTTGGTAGTTTTCGTTCAAATCTTGTTTATGTTGTAAAGTTAATTGCTCTCCACATGTCCTTATAGTTTTCTCAGTAAATTGGTAACGTTATATATTTAATTTTCATATTTTCAGTCTATTTCTTACTTAAATTCATCAATAAAACACGTATTCATCTATAGCACGGCTGAAAATGGGCCTTTTCCTTTTAAATTTCCTATTTAAATAGTGTAAATAATTGCTCTTCGTAATCCTATACAGTTTTCTTTGTTAATTCCTAACGTTATATGTATAATTTTCATATTTTCAGTCTCTTATTTACGTGAATTCATCAATAAAAACACGTATTCATCTATAACTCGGCTGAAAAAGTGGCCTTTTCCTTTTTAATTTTCTATTTAAATAGTGTAACTAACTGCATTGCGTAATCCAATACAGTTTTCTTAGTTAATTCCTAACGTTATATGTATAATTTTCATATTTTCAGTCTCTTATTTACGTGAATTCATCAATAAAAACACGTATTCATCTATAACTCGGCTGAAAAAGTGGCCTTTTCCTTTTTGATTTTCTATTTATATAGTGTAACTAACTGCCCCCCGTAATCTTATACAGTTTTCTTGGTTAATTCCTAACGTTATATGTATAATTTTCATATTTTCAGTCTCTTATTTACGTGAATTCATCAATAAAACACGTATTCATCTATAACTCGGCTAAAAATGTGGCCTTTTCCTTTTTAATTTTCTATTTAAATAGTGTAACTAACTGCAGCCCGTAATCCTATACAGTTTTCTTGGTTAATTCCTAACGTTATATATATAATTTTTATATTTTCAGCCTCTTATTTACGTGAATTCATCAATAAAAACACGTATGCATCTATTGCACTGCTGAATATTGGCCTTTTCCTTTTAAATTTTCTATTTAAATAGTGTAACTAATTGGCTTTCGTAATTCTATATAGTTTTCTTGGTTAATTCCTAACGTTATATATATAATTTTCATATTTTCAGTCTCTTATTTACGTGAATTCATCAATAAAAACACGTATTCATCTATTACTCGGCTGAAAAGTGGCCTTTTCCGTTTAAATTTTCTGTGTTAATAGTGTATTTAACCGCCCCCCGTATTTATCTATAATATAAAATATTGATTTATTAGGTCCGTCTAGTGTAGAAACTACCATCTGCACTCTTATTCGCTTTATAGAACATACAGAACTGGAAAAAAATTCACTATTTACCTAAACCGAGGTATGGTGGTCAATCAATACAATCACATAAATTCAACTATAAATTCGCTAATAACTTTTCTAAAACTTGGTAGTTTTCGTTAAAATCTTGTTTATGTTGTAAAGTTAATTGCTCTCCACATGTCCTTATAGTTTTCTCAGTAAATTGGTAACGTTATATATTTAATTTTCATATTTTCAGTCTATTTCTTACTTAAATTCATCAATAAAACACGTATTCATCTATAGCACGGCTGAAAATGGGCCTTTTCCTTTTAAATTTCCTATTTAAATAGTGTAAATAATTGCTCTTCGTAATTCTATACAGTTTTCTTTGTTAATTCCTAACGTTATATGTATAATTTTCATATTTTCAGTCTCTTATTTACGTGAATTCATCAATAAAAACACGTATTCATCTATAACTCGGCTGAAAAAGTGGCCTTTTCCTTTTTAATTTTCTATTTAAATAGTGTAACTAACTGCATTCCGTAATCCAATACAGATTTCTTGGTTAATTCCTAACGTTATATGTATAATTTTCATATTTTCAGTCTCTTATTTACGTGAATTCATCAATAAAAACACGTATTCATCTATAACTCGGCTGAAAAAGTGGCCTTTTCCTTTTTGATTTTCTATTTATATAGTGTAACTAACTGCCCCCCGTAATCTTATACAGTTTTCTTGGTTAATTCCTAACGTTATATGTATAATTTTCATATTTTCAGTCTCTTATTTACGTGAATTCATCAATAAAAACACGTATTCATCTATAACTCGGCTAAAAATGTGGCCTTTTCCTTTTTAGTTTTCTATTTAAATAGTGTAACTAACTGCACCCCGTAATCCTATATAGTTTTCTTGGTTAATTCCTAACGTTATATATATAATTTTCATATTTTCAGTCTCTTATTTACGTGAATTCATCAATAAAAACACGTATTCATCTATAACTGGGCTGAAAAAGTGGCCTTATCCTTTTAAATTTTCTATTTACATAGTGTAACTAGCTGCCCCCCGTAATCCTATATAGTTTTCTTGGTTAATTCCTAACGTTATATATATATAAATTTCATATTTTCAGTCTCTTATTTACGTGAATTCATCAATAAAAACACGTATTCATCTATAACTCGGCTGAAAAGTGGCCTTTCCGTTAAAATTTTCTTTGTTAATAGTGTATTTAACCGCCCCCCGTATTTATCTATAGTTTTTAAAATAAATTTCTACCGCTAAAATATTGGTTTCCACATAATTCGTTTTCCCATAATCGTAATTTCCTAAACTGTTTAAAATTTTTCAAATCTTTATTTCTCTAGCTCTTTTTGCTTTTATTAGGTCCGTCTAGTGTAGAAACTACCATCTGCATTCTTATTTGTTTTATAGAACATACAGAACTGGAAAAAAATCACTATTTACCTAAACTGAGGTATAGTGCTCAATCAACACAATCACATAAATTCAACTATAAATTCGCTAATAACTTTTCTAAAAATTGGTATTTTTCGTTCAAATCTTCTTTAAGTTGTGAAGTTAATTGCTCCCCACATGTCCTTACAGTTTCCTCAGTAAATTCGTAACGTTATAAATTTAATTTTCATATTTTCAGTCTATTTCTTACTTAAATTCATCAATAAAACACGTATTCATCTATAGCACGGCTGAAAATTGTCCTTTTCCTTTTAAATTTTCTATTAAAATAGTGTAACTAACTGCCCCCCGTAATCCTATACAGTTTTCTTCGTAAATTCCTAACGTTACATATATAATTTTCATATTTTCAGTCTCTTATTTACGTGAATTCATCAATAAAAACACGTATTCATCTATAACTCGGCTGAAAAGTGGCCTTTTCCGTTTAAATTTTCTTTGTTAATAGTGTATTTAACTGCCCTCCGTATTTATCTATAGTTTTTATTATAAATTTCTACCGCTAAAATATTGATTTCCACATAATTCGTTTTCCCATAATCGTAATTTCCTAAACTGTTTAAAATTTTTCAAATTTTTATTTCTCTAGCTCTTTTTGCTTTTATTAGGTCCGTCTAGTGTAAAAACTACCATCTGCACTCTTATTTGCTTTATAGAACATACAGAACTGGAAAAAAATCACCATTTACCTAAACCGAGGTATAGTGCTCAATCAATACGATCACATAAATTCAACTATAAATTCGCTAATAACTTTTCTAAAAATTGGTATTTTTCGTTCAAATCTTCTTTAAGTTGTGAAGTTAATTGCTCCCCACATGTCCTTATAGTTTTCTTAGTAAATTCGTAACGTTATATATTTAATTTTCATATTTTCAGTATATTTCTTACTTAAATTCATCAATTAAACACGTATTCATCTATAGCACTGCTGAAAATTGGCCTTTTCTTTTAAATTTTCTATTTAAATAGTGCAACTAATTGGCTTTCGTAATTCTATATAGTTTTCTTGGTTAATTCCTAACGTTATATATATAATTTTCATATTTTCATTCTCTTATTTACGTGAATTCATCAATAAAAACACGTATTCATCTATAACTCGGCTGACAAGTGGCCTTTTCCGTTTAAATTTTCTTTGTTGATAATGTATTTAACCGCCTCCCGTATTTATCTATAGTTTTTATAAAAAATTTCTACCGCTAAAATATTGATTTCCACATAATTCGTTTTCCCATAATCGTAATTTCCTAAAATTTTTAAAATTTCACAAATGTTCATTTATTTCGCTTTTTTGCTTTTATTAGGTCCGTCTAGTGTAAAAACTACCATCTGCACTCTTATTTGCTTTATAGAACATACAGAACTGGAAAAAAAAACTCACTATTATATTATTATATATATATTAATTCACCTAAACCGAGTTATAGTGGTCAATCAATACAATCACATAAATTCATCTATAAATTCGCTAATAACTTTCCTAAAAATTGGTATTTTTCGTTCAAATCTTCTTTAAATTGTGTAGTTATTTGCTCCCCACATTTCCTTATAGTTTTCTCAGTAAATTCGTAACGTTATATATTTAATTTTCATATTTTCAGTCCATTTCATACTTAAATTCATCAATAAAAACACGTATTCATCTATAGCACGGCTGAAAATTGGCCTTTTCCTTTTAAATTTTCTATATAAATAGTGTAACTAATTGCCCCCCGTAATCCTATATAGTTTTCTTGGTTAATTCCTAACGTTATATATATAATTTTCATATTTTCAGTCTCTTATTTACGTGAATTCATCAATAAAAACACGTATTCATCTATAACTCGGCTGAAAAAGTGGCCTTTTTTTTAATTTTCTATTTAAATAGCGTAACTAACTGCAGCCCGTAATCCTATACAGTTTTCTTGGTTAATTCCTAACGTTATATATATAATTTTTATATTTTCAGCCTCTTATTTACGTGAATTCATCAATAAAAACACGTATGCATCTATTGCACTGCTGAATATTGGCCTTTTCCTTTTAAATTTTCTATTTAAATAGTGTAACTAATTGGCTTTCGTAATTCTATATAGTTTTCTTGGTTAATTCCTAACGTTATATATATAATTTTCATATTTTCAGTCTCTTATTTACGTGAATTCATCAATAAAAACACGTATTCATCTATTACTTGGCTGAAAAGTGACCTTTTCCGTTTAAATTTTCTGTGTTAATAGTGTATTTAACAGCCCCCCGTATTTATCTATAATATAAAATATTGATTTATTAGGTCCGTCTAGTGTAGAAACTACCATCTGCACTCTTATTCGCTTTATAGAACATACAGAACTGGAAAAAAATTCACTATTTACCTAAACCGAGGTATGGTGGTCAATCAATACAATCACATAAATTCAACTATAAATTCGCTAATAACTTTTCTAAAACTTGGTAGTTTTCGTTCAAATCTTGTTTATGTTGTAAAGTTAATTGCTCTCCACATGTCCTTATAGTTTTCTCAGTAAATTGGTAACGTTATATATTTAATTTTCATATTTTCAGTCTATTTCTTACTTAAATTCATCAATAAAACACGTATTCATCTATAGCACGGCTGAAAATGGGCCTTTTCCTTTTAAATTTCCTATTTAAATAGTGTAAATAATTGCTCTTCGTAATCCTATACAGTTTTCTTTGTTAATTCCTAACGTTATATGTATAATTTTCATATTTTCAGTCTCTTATTTACGTGAATTCATCAATAAAAACACGTATTCATCTATAACTCGGCTGAAAAAGTGGCCTTTTCCTTTTTAATTTTCTATTTAAATAGTGTAACTAACTGCATTGCGTAATCCAATACAGTTTTCTTAGTTAATTCCTAACGTTATATGTATAATTTTCATATTTTCAGTCTCTTATTTACGTGAATTCATCAATAAAAACACGTATTCATCTATAACTCGGCTGAAAAAGTGGCCTTTTCCTTTTTGATTTTCTATTTATATAGTGTAACTAACTGCCCCCCGTAATCTTATACAGTTTTCTTGGTTAATTCCTAACGTTATATGTATAATTTTCATATTTTCAGTCTCTTATTTACGTGAATTCATCAATAAAAACACGTATTCATCTATAACTCGGCTAAAAATGTGGCCTTTTCCTTTTTAATTTTCTATTTAAATAGTGTAACTAACTGCAGCCCGTAATCCTATACAGTTTTCTTGGTTAATTCCTAACGTTATATATATAATTTTTATATTTTCAGCCTCTTATTTACGTGAATTCATCAATAAAAACACGTATGCATCTATTGCACTGCTGAATATTGGCCTTTTCCTTTTAAATTTTCTATTTAAATAGTGTAACTAATTGGCTTTCGTAATTCTATATAGTTTTCTTGGTTAATTCCTAACGTTATATATATAATTTTCATATTTTCAGTCTCTTATTTACGTGAATTCATCAATAAAAACACGTATTCATCTATTACTCGGCTGAAAAGTGGCCTTTTCCGTTTAAATTTTCTGTGTTAATAGTGTATTTAACCGCCCCCCGTATTTATCTATAATATAAAATATTGATTTATTAGGTCCGTCTAGTGTAGAAACTACCATCTGCACTCTTATTCGGTTTATAGAACATACAGAACTGGAAAAAAATTCACTATTTACCTAAACCGAGGTATGGTGGTCAATCAATACAATCACATAAATTCAACTATAAATTCGCTAATAACTTTTCTAAAACTTGGTAGTTTTCGTTAAAATCTTGTTTATGTTGTAAAGTTAATTGCTCTCCACATGTCCTTATAGTTTTCTCAGTAAATTGGTAACGTTATATATTTAATTTTCATATTTTCAGTCTATTTCTTACTTAAATTCATCAATAAAACACGTATTCATCTATAGCACGGCTGAAAATGGGCCTTTTCCTTTTAAATTTCCTATTTAAATAGTGTAAATAATTGCTCTTCGTAATTCTATACAGTTTTCTTTGCTAATTCCTAACGTTATATGTATAATTTTCATATTTTCAGTCTCTTATTTACGTGAATTCATCAATAAAAACACGTATTCATCTATAACTCGGCTGAAAAAGTGGCCTTTTCCTTTTTAATTTTCTATTTAAATAGTGTAACTAACTGCATTCCGTAATTCAATACAGTTTTCTTGGTTAATTCCTAACGTTATATGTATAATTTTCATATTTTCAGTCTCTTATTTACGTGAATTCATCAATAAAAACACGTATTCATCTATAACTCGGCTGAAAAAGTGGCCTTTTCCTTTTTGATTTTCTATTTATATAGTGTAACTAACTGCCCCCCGTAATCTTATACAGTTTTCTTGGTTAATTCCTAACGTTATATGTATAATTTTCATATTTTCAGTCTCTTATTTACGTGAATTCATCAATAAAAACACGTATTCATCTATAACTCGGCTAAAAATGTGGCCTTTTCCTTTTTAATTTTCTATTTAAATAGTGTAACTAACTGCACCCCGTAATCCTATATAGTTTTCTTGGTTAATTCCTAACGTTATATATATAATTTTCATATTTTCAGTCTCTTATTTACGTGAATTCATCAATAAAAACACGTATTCATCTATAACTGGGCTGAAAAAGTGGCCTTATCCTTTTAAATTTTCTATTTAAATAGTGTAACTAGCTGCCCCCCGTAATCCTATATAGTTTTCTTGGTTAATTCCTAACGTTATATATATATAAATTTCATATTTTCAGTCTCTTATTTACGTGAATTCATCAATAAAAACACGTATTCATCTATAACTCGGCTGAAAAAGTGGCCTTTTCCTTTTTGATTTTCTATTTATATAGTGTAACTAACTGCCCCCCGTAATCTTATACAGTTTTCTTGGTTAATTCCTAACGTTATATGTATAATTTTCATATTTTCAGTCTCTTATTTACGTGAATTCATCAATAAAAACACGTATTCATCTATAACTCGGCTAAAAATGTGGCCTTTTCCTTTTTAATTTTCTATTTAAATAGTGTAACTAACTGCACCCCGTAATCCTATATAGTTTTCTTGGTTAATTCCTAACGTAATATATATAATTTTCATATTTTCAGTCTCTTATTTACGTGAATTCATCAATAAAAACACGTATTCATCTATAACTGGGCTGAAAAAGTGGCCTTATCCTTTTAAATTTTCTATTGAAATTGTGTAACTAGCTGCCCCCCGTAATCCTATATAGTTTTCTTGGTTAATTCCTAACGTTATATATATATAAATTTCATATTTTCAGTCTCTTATTTACGTGAATTCATCAATAAAAACACGTATTCATCTATAACTCGGCTGAAAAGTGGCCTTTCCGTTAAAATTTTCTTTGTTAATAGTGTATTTAACCGCCCCCCGTATTTATCTATAGTTTTTAAAATAAATTTCTACCGCTAAAATATTGGTTTCCACATAATTCGTTTTCCCATAATCGTAATTTCCTAAACTGTTTAAAATTTTTCAAATCTTTATTTCTCTAGCTCTTTTTGCTTTTATTAGGTCCGTCTAGTGTAGAAACTACCATCTGCATTCTTATTTGTTTTATAGAACATACAGAACTGGAAAAAAATCACTATTTACCTAAACTGAGGTATAGTGCTCAGTCAATACAATCACATAAATTCAACTATAAATTCGCTAATAACTTTTCTAAAAATTGGTATTTTTCGTTCAAATCTTCTTTAAGTTGTGAAGTTAATTGCTCCCCACATGTCCTTACAGTTTCCTCAGTAAATTCGTAACGTTATAAATTTAATTTTCATATTTTCAGTCTATTTCTTACTTAAATTCATCAATAAAACACGTATTCATCTATAGCACGGCTGAAAATTGTCCTTTTCCTTTTAAATTTTCTATTAAAATAGTGTAACTAAATGCCCCCCGTAATTCTATACAGTTTTCTTCGTAAATTCCTAACGTTACATATATAATTTTCATATTTTCAGTCTCTTATTTACGTGAATTCATCAATAAAAACACGTATTCATCTATAACTCGGCTGAAAAGTGGCCTTTTCCGTTTAAATTTTCTTTGTTAATAGTGTATTTAACCGCCCTCCGTATTTATCTATAGTTTTTATTATAAATTTCTACCGCTAAAATATTGATTTCCACATAATTCGTTTTCCCATAATCGTAATTTCCTAAACTGTTTAAAATTTTTCAAATCTTTATTTCTCTAGCTCTTTTTGCTTTTATTAGGTCCGTCTAGTGTAAAAACTACCATCTGCACTCTTATTTGCTTTATAGAACATACAGAACTGGAAAAAAATCACCATTTACCTAAACCGAGGTAGAGTGCTCAATCAATACGATCACATAAATTCAACTATAAATTCGCTAATAACTTTTCTAAAAATTGGTATTTTTCGTTCAAATCTTCTTTAAGTTGTGAAGTTAATTACTCCCCATATGTCCTTATAGTTTTCTTAGTAAATTCGTAACGTTATATATTTAATTTTCATATTTTCAGTATATTTCTTACTTAAATTCATCAATTAAACACGTATTCATCTATAGCACTGCTGAAAATTGGCATTTTCTTTTAAATTTTCTATTTAAATAGTGCAACTAATTGGCTTTCGTAATTCTATATAGTTTTCTTGGTTAATTCCTAACGTTATATATATAATTTTCATATTTTCAGTCTCTTATTTACGTGAATTCATCAATAAAAACACGTATTCATCTATAACTCGGCTGACAAGTGGCCTTTTCCGTTTAAATTTTCTTTGTTGATAGTGTATTTAACCGCCTCCCGTATTTATCTATAGTTTTTATAAAAAATTTCTACCGCTAAATTATTGATTTCCACATAATTCGTTTTCCCATAATCGTAATTTCCTAAAATTTTTAAAATTTCACAAATGTTCATTTATTTCGCTTTTTTGCTTTTATTAGGTCCGTCTAGTGTAAAAACTACCATCTGCACTCTTATTTGCTTTATAGAACATACAGAACTGGAAAAAAAAACTCACTATTTACCTAAACCGAGGTATGGTGGTCAATCAATACAATCACATAAATTCAACTATAAATTCGCTAATAACTTTTCTAAAACTTGGTAGTTTTCGTTCAAATCTTGTTTATGTTGTAAAGTTAATTGCTCTCCACATGTCCTTATAGTTTTCTCAGTAAATTGGTAACGTTATATATTTAATTTTCATATTTTCAGTCTATTTCTTACTTAAATTCATCAATAAAACACGTATTCATCTATAGCACGGCTGAAAATGGGCCTTTTCCTTTTAAATTTCCTATTTAAATAGTGTAAATAATTGCTCTTCGTAATCCTATACAGTTTTCTTTGTTAATTCCTAACGTTATATGTATAATTTTCATATTTTCAGTCTCTTATTTACGTGAATTCATCAATAAAAACACGTATTCATCTATAACTCGGCTGAAAAAGTGGCCTTTTCCTTTTTAATTTTCTATTTAAATAGTGTAACTAACTGCATTCCGTAATCCAATACAGTTTTCTTAGTTAATTCCTAACGTTATATGTATAATTTTCATATTTTCAGTCTCTTATTTACGTGAATTCATCAATAAAAACACGTATTCATCTATAACTCGGCTGAAAAAGTGGCCTTTTCCTTTTTGATTTTCTATTTATATAGTGTAACTAACTGCCCCCCGTAATCTTATACAGTTTTCTTGGTTAATTCCTAACGTTATATGTATAATTTTCATATTTTCAGTCTCTTATTTACGTGAATTCATCAATAAAAACACGTATTCATCTATAACTCGGCTAAAAATGTGGCCTTTTCCTTTTTAATTTTCTATTTTAATAGTGTAACTAACTGCAGCCCGTAATCCTATACAGTTTTCTTGGTTAATTCCTAACGTTATATATATAATTTTTATATTTTCAGCCTCTTATTTACGTGAATTCATCAATAAAAACACGTATGCATCTATTGCACTGCTGAATATTGGCCTTTTCCTTTTAAATTTTCTATTTAAATAGTGTAACTAATTGGCTTTCGTAATTCTATATAGTTTTCTTGGTTAATTCCTAACGTTATATATATAATTTTCATATTTTCAGTCTCTTATTTACGTGAATTCATCAATAAAAACACGTATTCATCTATTACTCGGCTGAAAAGTGGCCTTTTCCGTTTAAATTTTCTGTGTTAATAGTGTATTTAACCGCCCCCCGTATTTATCTATAATATAAAATATTGATTTATTAGGTACGTCTAGTGTAGAAACTACCATCTGCACTCTCATTCGCTTTTTAGAACATACAGAACTGGAAAAAAATTCACTATTTACCTAAACCGAGGTATGGTGGTCAATCAATACAATCACATAAATTCAACTATAAATTCGCTAATAACTTTTCTAAAACTTGGTAGTTTTCGTTAAAATCTTGTTTATGTTGTAAAGTTAATTGCTCTCCACATGTCCTTATAGTTTTCTCAGTAAATTGGTAACGTTATATATTTAATTTTCATATTTTCAGTCTATTTCTTACTTAAATTCATCAATAAAACACGTATTCATCTATAGCACGGCTGAAAATGGGCCTTTTCCTTTTAAATTTCCTATTTAAATAGTGTAAATAATTGCTCTTCGTAATTCTATACAGTTTTCTTTGTTAATTCCTAACGTTATATGTATAATTTTCATATTTTCAGTCTCTTATTTACGTGAATTCATCAATAAAAACACGTATTCATCTATAACTCGGCTGAAAAAGTGGCCTTTTCCTTTTTAATTTTCTATTTAAATAGTGTAACTAACTGCATTCCGTAATTCAATACAGTTTTCTTGGTTAATTCCTAACGTTATATGTATAATTTTCATATTTTCAGTCTCTTATTTACGTGAATTCATCAATAAAAACACGTATTCATCTATAACTCGGCTGAAAAAGTGGCCTTTTCCTTTTTGATTTTCTATTTATATAGTGTAACTAACTGCCCCCCGTAATCTTATACAGTTTTCTTGGTTAATTCCTAACGTTATATGTATAATTTTCATATTTTCAGTCTCTTATTTACGTGAATTCATCAATAAAAACACGTATTCATCTATAACTCGGCTAAAAATGTGGCCTTTTCCTTTTTAATTTTCTATTTAAATAGTGTAACTAACTGCACCCCGTAATCCTATATAGTTTTCTTGGTTAATTCCTAACGTTATATATATAATTTTCATATTTTCAGTCTCTTATTTACGTGAATTCATCAATAAAAACACGTATTCATCTATAACTGGGCTGAAAAAGTGGCCTTATCCTTTTAAATTTTCTATTTAAATAGTGTAACTAGCTGCCCCCCGTAATCCTATATAGTTTTCTTGGTTAATTCCTAACGTTATATATATATAAATTTCATATTTTCAGTCTCTTATTTACGTGAATTCATCAATAAAAACACGTATTCATCTATAACTCGGCTGAAAAGTGGCCTTTCCGTTAAAATTTTCTTTGTTAATAGTGTATTTAACCGCCCCCCGTATTTATCTATAGTTTTTAAAATAAATTTCTACCGCTAAAATATTGGTTTCCACATAATTCGTTTTCCCATAATCGTAATTTCCTAAACTGTTTAAAATTTTTCAAATCTTTATTTCTCTAGCTCTTTTTGCTTTTATTAGGTCCGTCTAGTGTAGAAACTACCATCTGCATTCTTATTTGTTTTATAGAACATACAGAACTGGAAAAAAATCACTATTTACCTAAACTGAGGTATAGTGCTCAATCAATACAATCACATAAATTCAACTATAAATTCGCTAATAACTTTTCTAAAAATTGGTATTTTTCGTTCAAATCTTCTTTAAGTTGTGAAGTTAATTGCTCCCCACATGTCCTTACAGTTTCCTCAGTAAATTCGTAACGTTATAAATTTAATTTTCATATTTTCAGTCTATTTCTTACTTAAATTCATCAATAAAACACGTATTCATCTATAGCACGGCTGAAAATTGTCCTTTTCCTTTTAAATTTTCTATTAAAATAGTGTAACTAACTGCCCCCCGTAATCCTATACAGTTTTCTTCGTAAATTCCTAACGTTACATATATAATTTTCATATTTTCAGTCTCTTATTTACGTGAATTCATCAATAAAAACACGTATTCATCTATAACTCGGCTGAAAAGTGGCCTTTTCCGTTTAAATTTTCTTTGTTAATAGTGTATTTAACCGCCCTCCGTATTTATCTATAGTTTTTATTATAAATTTCTACCGCTAAAATATTGATTTCCACATAATTCGTTTTCCCATAATCGTAATTTCCTAAACTGTTTAAAATTTTTCAAATTTTTATTTCTCTAGCTCTTTTTGCTTTTATTAGGTCCGTCTAGTGTAAAAACTACCATCTGCACTCTTATTTGCTTTATAGAACATACAGAACTGGAAAAAAATCACCATTTACCTAAACCGAGGTATAGTGCTCAATCAATACGATCACATAAATTCAACTATAAATTCGCTAATAACTTTTCTAAAAATTGGTATTTTTCGTTCAAATCTTCTTTAAGTTGTGAAGTTAATTGCTCCCCACATGTCCTTATAGTTTTCTTAGTAAATTCGTAACGTTATATATTTAATTTTCATATTTTCAGTATATTTCTTACTTAAATTCATCAATTAAACACGTATTCATCTATAGCACTGCTGAAAATTGGCCTTTTCTTTTAAATTTTCTATTTAAATAGTGCAACTAATTGGCTTTCGTAATTCTATATAGTTTTCTTGGTTAATTCCTAACGTTATATATATAATTTTCATATTTTCATTCTCTTATTTACGTGAATTCATCAATAAAAACACGTATTCATCTATAACTCGGCTGACAAGTGGCCTTTTCCGTTTAAATTTTCTTTGTTGATAATGTATTTAACCGCCTCCCGTATTTATCTATAGTTTTTATAAAAAATTTCTACCGCTAAAATATTGATTTCCACATAATTCGTTTTCCCATAATCGTAATTTCCTAAAATTTTTAAAATTTCACAAATGTTCATTTATTTCGCTTTTTTGCTTTTATTAGGTCCGTCTAGTGTAAAAACTTCCATCTGCACTCTTATTTGCTTTATAGAACATACAGAACTGGAAAAAAAAACTCACTATTATATTATTATATATATATTAATTCACCTAAACCGAGTTATAGTGGTCAATCAATACAATCACATAAATTCATCTATAAATTCGCTAATAACTTTCCTAAAAATTGGTATTTTTCGTTCAAATCTTCTTTAAATTGTGTAGTTATTTGCTCCCCACATTTCCTTATAGTTTTCTCAGTAAATTCGTAACGTTATATATTTAATTTTCATATTTTCAGTCCATTTCATACTTAAATTCATCAATAAAAACACGTATTCATCTATAGCACGGCTGAAAATTGGCCTTTTCCTTTTAAATTTTCTATATAAATAGTGTAACTAATTGCCCCCCGTAATCCTATATAGTTTTCTTGGTTAATTCCTAACGTTATATATATAATTTTCATATTTTCAGTCTCTTATTTACGTGAATTCATCAATAAAAACACGTATTCATCTATAACTCGGCTGAAAAAGTGGCCTTTTTTTTAATTTTCTATTTAAATAGCGTAACTAACTGCAGCCCGTAATCCTATACAGTTTTCTTGGTTAATTCCTAACGTTATATATATAATTTTTATATTTTCAGCCTCTTATTTACGTGAATTCATCAATAAAAACACGTATGCATCTATTGCACTGCTGAATATTGGCCTTTTCCTTTTAAATTTTCTATTTAAATAGTGTAACTAATTGGCTTTCGTAATTCTATATAGTTTTCTTGGTTAATTCCTAACGTTATATATATAATTTTCATATTTTCAGTCTCTTATTTACGTGAATTCATCAATAAAAACACGTATTAATCTATTACTCGGCTGAAAAGTGGCCTTTTCCGTTTAAATTTTCTGTGTTAATAGTGTATTTAACCGCCCCCCGTATTTATCTATTATATAAAATATTGATTTATTAGGTCCGTCTAGTGTAGAAACTACCATCTGCACTCTTATTCGCTTTATAGAACATACAGAACTGGAAAAAAATTCACTATTTACCTAAACCGAGGTATAGTGCTCAATCAATACAATCACATAAATTCATCTATAAATTCGCTAATAACTTTCCTAAAAATTGGTATTTTTCGTTCAAATCTTCTTTAAATTGTGTAGTTATTTGCTTCTCACATTTCCTTATAGTTTTCTCAGTAAATTCGTAACGTTATATATTTAATTTTCATATTTTCAGTCTATTTCATACTTAAATTCATCAATAAAAACACGTATTCATCTATAGCACGGCTGAAAATTGGCCTTTTCCTTTTAAATTTTCTATATAAATAGTGTAACTCATTGCCCCCCGTAATCCTATATAGTTTTCTTGGTTTATTCCTAACGTTATATATATAATTTTCATATTTTCAGTCTCTTATTTACGTGAATTCATCAATAAAAACACGTATTCATCTATAACTCGGCTGAAAAAGTGGCCTTTTTTTTAATTTTCTATTTAAATAGTGTAACTAACTGCAGCCCGTAATCCTATACAGTTTTCTTGGTTAATTCCTAACGTTATATATATAATTTTTATATTTTCAGCCTCTTATTTACGTGAATTCATCAATAAAAACACGTATGCATCTATTGCACTGCTGAATATTGGCCTTTTCCTTTTAAATTTTCTATTTAAATAGTGTAACTAATTGGCTTTCGTAATTCTATATAGTTTTCTTGGTTAATTCCTAACGTTATATATATAATTTTCATATTTTCAGTCTCTTATTTACGTGAATTCATCAATAAAAACACGTATTCATCTATTACTCGGCTGAAAAGTGGCCTTTTCCGTTTAAATTTTCTGTGTTAATAGTGTATTTAACCGCCCCCCGTATTTATCTATAATATAAAATATTGATTTATTAGGTCCGTCTTTTTTTTTTTTTTTTTTTTATAGGAAAAGGATGACAAGCGAGCACACAGTCCACCTGATGGTAAGTGGTTGCTGTGGCCCATAGACATCTACATCTATCCTCGTTTGCGAATCAAAATGAAGATGCGTTGTCAGCCTTGAGGACTAAGATAGAATGCCTCTTTTCTAGTAAAAAGGGTCTCCGGATCTCTACACTCACCATACGAAACACAGCAGCATTAAGCTGCTATTTGACGCTGGTATTCTGTGAGAGCGTGGTCCTTCCCCGGTCGAGCCGACCCATTCGTGCTACAACTATACAATTAATATAGCTGCAGCATGGCTCTACCACGTAAAAGAAGTGTAAGTGTACACCATCTAGTGTAGAAACTACCATCTGCACTCTTATTCGCTTTATAGAACATACAGAACTGGAAAAAAATTCACTATTTACCTAAACCGAGGTATAGTGCTCAATCAATACAATCACATAAATTCATCTATAAATTCGCTAATAACTTTTCTAAAAATTGGTATTTTTCGTTCAAATCTTCTTTAAATTGTGTAGTTATTTGCTCCTCACATTTCCTTATAGTTTTCTCAGTAAATTCGTAACGTTATATATTTAATTTTCATATTTTCAGTCTATTTCATACTTAAATTCATCAATAAAAACACGTATTCATCTATAGCACGGCTGAAAATTGGCCTTTTCCTTTTAAATTTTCTATATAAATAGTGTAATTCATTGCCCCCCGTAATCCTATATAGTTTTCTTGGTTTATTCCTAACGTTATATATATAATTTTCATATTTTCAGTCTCTTATTTACGTGAATTCATCAATAAAAACACGTATTCATCTATAACTCGGCTGAAAAAGTGGCCTTTTCCTTTTTAATTTTCTATTTAAATAGTGTAACTAACTGCAGCCCGTAATCCTAAACAGTTTTCTTGGTTAATTCCTAACGTTATATATATAATTTTTATATTTTCAGCCTCTTATTTACGTGAATTCATCAATAAAAACACGTATTCATCTAAAGCACTGCTGAAAATTGGCCTTTTCTTTTAAATTTTCTATTTAAATAGTGTAACTCATTGCCCTCCATAATCCTATATAGTTTTCTTGGTTAATTCCTAACGTTATATATATAATTTTCATATTTTCAGTCTCTTATTTACGTGAATTCATCAATAAAACACGTATTCATCTATAACTCGGCTGAAAAAGTGGCATTATCCTTTGAAATTTTCTATTTAAATAGTGTAACTAGCTGCCCCCCCCCCCTAAATCCTATACAGTTTTCTTGGTAAATTCCTAACGTTACATATATAATTTTCATATTTTCAGTCTCTTATTTACGTGAATTCATCAATAAAAACACGTATTCATCTATAACTCGGCTGAAAAGTGGCCTTTTACGTTTAAATTTTCTTTGTTAATAGTGTATTTAACCGCCCCCCGTATTTATCTATAGTTTTTATAATAAATTTCTACCGCTAAAATATTGATTTCCACATAATTCGTTTTCTCATAATCGTAATTCCCTAAACTGTTTAAAATTTTTCAAATCTTTATTTCTCTGGCTCTTTTTGCTTTTTTTAGGTCCGTCTAGTGTAAAAACTACCATCTGCACTCTTATTTGCTTTATAGAACATACAGAACTGGAAAAAAAATCACTATTTACCTAAACCGAGGTATAGTGGTCAATCAATACAATCACATAAATTCAACTATAAATTCGCTAATAACTTTTCTAAAAATTGGAATTTTTCGTTCAAATCTTCTTTAAGTGTTGAAGTTAATTGCTCCCCACATGTCCTTATAGTTTTCTCAGTAAATTCGTAACGTTATATATTTAATTTTCATATTTTCAATCTATTTCTTACTTAAATTCATCAATAAAACACGTATTCATCCATAGCACGGCTGAAAATGGGCCTTTTCCTTTTAAATTTCCTATTTAAATAGTGTAAATAATTGCTCTTCGTAATCCTATACAGTTTTCTTTGTTAATTCCTAACGTTATATGTATAATTTTCATATTTTCAGTCTCTTATTTACCTGAATTCATCAATAAAAACACGTATTCATCTATAACTCGGCTGAAAAAGTGGCCTTTTCCTTTTTAATTTTCTATTTAAATAGTGTAACTAACTGCATTCCGTAATCCAATACAGTTTTGTTGGTAAATTCCTAACGTTATATGTATAATTTTCATATTTTCAGTCTCTTATTTACGTGAATTCATCAATAAAAACACGTATTCATCTATAACTCGGCTGAAAAAGTGGCCTTTTCCTTTTTAATTTTCTATTTATATAGTGTAACTAACTGCCAACCGTAATCTTATACAGTTTTCTTGGTTAATTCCTAACGTTATATGTATAATTTTCATATTTTCAGTCTCTTATTTACGTGAATTCATCAATAAAAACACGTATTCATCTATAACTCGGCTAAAAAAGTGGCCTTTTCCTTTTTAATTTTCTATTTAAATAGTGTAACTAACTGCACCTCGTAATCCTATATAGTTTTCTTGGTTAATTCCTAACGTTATATATATAATTTTCATATTTTCAGTCTCTTATTTACGTGAATTCATCAATAAAAACACGTAATCATCTATAACTCGGCTGAAAAGTGGCCTTTTACGTTAAAATTTTCTTTGTTAATAGTGTATTTAACCGCCCCCCGTATTTATCTATAGTTTTTATAATAAATTTCTACCGCTAAAATATTGATTTCCACATAATTCGTTTTCCCATAATCGTAATGCCCTAAACTGTTTAAAATTTTTCAAATCTTTATTTCTCTAGCTCTTTTTGCTTTTATTAGGTCCGTCTAGTGTAAAAACTACCATCTGCACTCTTATTTGCTTTATAGAACATACAGAACTGGAAAAAAATCACCATTTACCTAAACCGAGGTATAGTGCTCAATCAATACGATCACATAAATTCAACTATAAATTCGCTAATAACTTTTCTAAAAATTGGTATTTTTCGTTCAAATCTTCTTTAAGTTGTGAAGTTAATTGCTCCCCACATGTCCTTATAGTTTTCTTAGTAAATTCGTAACGTTATATATTTAATTTTCATATTTTCAGTATATTTCTTACTTAAATTCATCAATTAAACACGTATTCATCTATAGCACTGCTGAAAATTGGCCTTTTCTTTTAAATTTTCTATTTAAATAGTGTAACTAATTGGCTTTCGTAATTCTATATAGTTTTCTTGGTTAATTCCTAACGTTATATATATAATTTTCATATTTTCAGTCTCTTATTTACGTGAATTCATCAATAAAAACACGTATTCATCTATAACTCGGCTGAAAAGTGGCCTTTTCCGTTTAAATTTTCTTTGTTAATAGTGTATTTAACCGCCCCCCGTATTTATCTATAGTTTTTATAAAAAATTTCTACCGCTAAAATATTGATTTCCACATAATTCGTTTTCCCATAATCGTAATTTCCTAAAATTTTTAAAATTTCACAAATGTTCATTTATTTCGCTCTTTTTGCTTTTATTAGGTCCGTCTAGTGTAGAAACTACCATCTGCACTCTTATTTGCTTTATAGAACATACAGAACTGGAAAAAAAAACTCACTATTATATAATTATATATATATTAATTCACCTAAACCGAGTTATAGTGGTCAATCAATACAATCACATAAATTCATCTATAAATTCGCTAATAACTTTCCTAAAAATTGGAATTTTTCGTTCAAATCGTCTTTAAATTGTGTAGTTATTCGCTCCCCACATTTCCTAATAGTTTTCTCAGTAAATTCGTAACGTTATATATTTAATTTTCATATTTTCAGTCTATTTCTTACTTAAATTCATCAATAAAAACACGTATTCATCTATAGCACGGCTGCAAATTGGCCTTTTCCTTTTAAATTTTCTATTTAAATAGTGTAACTAATTGCTGTCCGTAATCCTATATAGTTTTCTTGGTTAATTCCTAACGTTATATATATAAATTTCATATTTTCAGTCTCTTATTTACGTGAATTCATCAATAGAAACACGTATTCATCTATAACTCGGCTGAAAAAGTGGCCTTTTCCTTTTTAATTTTCTATTTAAATAGTGTAACTAACTGCACCCCGTAAACCTATACAGTTTTCTTGGTTAATTCGTAACGTTATATATATGAAAATTATATATATATATATATATATATATATATATATTTTTTTTCATATTTTCAGTCTCTTATTTACGTGAATTCATCAATAAAAACACGTATTCATCTATAGCACTGCTGAAAATTGGCCTTTTCCTTTTAAATTTTCTATTTAAATAGTGTAACTAATTGGCCCCCGTAATCCTATATAGTTTTCTTGGTTACTTCCTAACGTTATATATAATTTTCATATTTTCAGTCTCTTATTTACGTGAATTCCTCAATAAAAACACGTATTCATATATTATTCATATATAGTCCCGCCCGTGACCATGAGTGCTGTAAAGCGTTCGAAACGTCGGGTATTTAAAAAGTTAAATATACGCGATAAATTCCGTAAAAACTAGTATTATTACAACACGTATTCATCTATAACTCGGCTGAAAAGTGGCTTTTTCCGTTTAAATTTTCTTTGTTAATAGTGTATTTAACCGCCCTCCGTATTTATCTATAGTTTTTATAATAAATTTCTACCGCTAAAATATTGATTTCCACATAATTCGTTTTCCCATAATCGTAATTTCCTAAACTGTTTAAAATTTTTCAAATCTATATTTCTCTAGCTCTTTTTGCTTTTATTAGGTCCGTCTAGTGTAAAAACTACCATCTGCACTCTTATTTGCTTTATAGAACATACAGAACTGGAAAAAAAATCACTATTTACCTAAACCGAGGTATAGTGCTCAATCAATACAATCACATAAATTCAACTATAAATTCGCTAATAACTTTTCTAAAAATTGGTATTTTTCGTTCAAATCTTCTTTAAATTGTGTAGTTATTTGCTCCCCACATTTCCTTTTAGTTTTCTCAGTAAATTCGTAACGTTATATATTTAATTTTCATATTTTCAGTCTATTTCATACTTAAATTCATCAATAAAAACACGTATTCATCTATAGCACGGCTGAAAATTGGCCTTTTCCTTTTAAATTTTCTATATAAATAGTATAACTAATTGCCTCCCGTTATCCTATATAGTTTTCTTGGTTAATTCCTAACGTTATATGTATAATTTTCATATTTTCAGTCTCTTATTTACGTGAATTCATCAATAAAAACACGTATTCATCTATAACTCGGCTGAAAAAGTGGCCTTTTTTTTTAATTTTCTATTTCAATAGTGTAACTAACTGCAGCCCGTAATCCTATACAGTTTTCTTGGTTAATTCCTAACGTTATATATATAATTTTCATATTTTCAGCCTCTTATTTACGTGAATTCATCAATAAAAACACGTATTCATCTATAGCACTGCTGAAAATTGGCCTTTTCCTTTTAAATTTTCTATTTAAATAGTGTAACTAATTGGCCCCCGTAATCCTATATAGTTTTCTTGGTTACTTCCTAACGTTACATATATAATTTTCATATTTTCACTCTCTTATTTACGTGAATTCATCAATAAAAACACCTATTCATCTATAACTCGGCTGAAAAGTGGCCTTTTCCGTTTAAATTTTCTTTGTTAATAGTGTATTTAACCGCCCCCCGTATTTATCTATAGTTTTTATAAAAAATTTCTACCGCTAAAATATTGATTTCCACATAATTCGTTTTCCCATAATCGTAATTTCGTAAAATTTTTAAAATTTCACAAATGTTCATTTATTTCGCTCTTTTTGCTTTTATTAGGTCCGTCTAGTGTAGAAACTACCATCTGAACTCTTATTTGCTTTATAGAACATACAGAACTGGAAAAAAACTCACTATTATATTATTATATATATTAATTCACTTAAACCGAGGTATAGTGGTCAATCAATACAATCACATAAATTCATCTATAAATTCGCTAATAACTTTCCTAAAAATTGGTATTTTTCGTTCAAATCTTCTTTAAATTGTGTAGTTATTTGCTCCCCTTATTTCCTTATAGTTTTCTCAGTAAATTCGTAACGTTATATATTTAATTTTCATATTTTCAGTCTATTTCTTACTTAAATTCATCAATAAAAACACGTATTCATCTATAGCACGGCTGAAAATTGGCTTTTCCTTTTAAATTTTCTATTTAAATAGTGTAACTAATTGCCCTCCGTAATCCTATACAGTTTTTTTGGTTAATTCCTAACGTTATATATATAATTTTTATATTTTCAGTCTCTTATTTACGTGAATTCATCAATAAAAACACGTATTCATCTATAGCACTGCTGAAAATTGGCCTTTTCCTTTTAAATTTTCTATTTAAATATTGTAACTAATTGGCCCCCGTAATCCTATATAGTTTTCTTGGTTAATTCCTAACGTTATATATATAATTTTCATATTTTCAGTCCCTCATTTACGTGAATTCATCAATAAAAACACGTATTCATCTATAACTCGGCTGAAAAGTGGCCTTTTCCGTTTAAATTTTCTGTGTTAATAGTGTATTTAACCGCCCCAGTATTTATCTATAATATAAAATATTGATTTATTAGGTCCGTCTAGTGTAGAAACTACCATCTGCACTCTTATTTGCTTTATAGAACATACAGAACTGGAAAAAACATTCACTATTTACCTAAACCGAGGTATAGTGCTCAATCAATACAATCACATAAATTCATCTATAAATTCGCTAATAACTTTCCTAAAAATTGGAATTTTTCGTTCAAATCTTCTTTAAATTGTGTAGTTATTTGCAGAGTTACTGCTGAAATGGTCAAGTACGGTGGGCCTCGCGTCTGGGACAGCTTTCATCTGCTGTGCAATTTGTGCTGGCGGACGGGAGATGTCCCGGATGATTGGCGATCCGCGGTCATTGTGCCTTTATATAAAGGTAAAGGTTCACATTTTGACTGCGGGTGCTATCGGGCGATCAGCTTGACCAGTTTAGCAAGTAAAGTTTATTCGAAGGTTTTGACACGCAGGATGCAAGAGAAATCGGAAAGATTCTTATGGGAGGCACAATGCGGATTTAGACCTGGAAGAGGATGCACGGATCAAATGGTTTCTCTCCGCATGATCACGGAGAAGCTTCTGAGTGTTAACCAGAGGATTTTCTGTGCTTTTGTGGATCTGGAGAAAGCATTTGATAAGGTGATAAGGAAGAAAATGTGGGAACTGTTGCCGGGATATGGTGTGGATGGTCGATTGTTAAGGGCTGTGCAGTCACTTTACTATGACTGTAAAGCCTGTGTGCGGGTAGGGCATGACCTGTCACCCATGTTTAGCGTCCAAGCGGGCGTAAAACAGGGTTGTGTCATGTCCTCCTGGCTGTTCATACTATATCTCGACAGCTGTTTACAGAAGCTGAAAGATAGCTGTTTGGGTGTGAAATTGGGTGACATAAAAGTTAATTGTCTGCTGTATGCTGATGATGCAGTGCTTATTGCACCATCAGAAGCAGAACTGCAGGCATTAGTCACGTGTATGAAAGAGGAATGTGAAATTAAAGGTCTCCGTTTGAATGCTAATAAAACTAAGGTTCTGGTATTTGAAAAGGACGAAGAGAGAACGAAATGTGAAATATGGGTAAATCAGGAATGTCTAGAACAGGTAAATGAAATTGTATACTTGGGGAGTGCTTTCAGCCGGGATGGAAGATGTGATTTAGATGTGGATAGGCGTGTCGCTGCCGGAAACAAAGTCAATGGTGCCCTGAATGCATTAGTAAAAAGGCAAGGCGTGGTGAAGAGTGCACGCCTTGCAATACATAACGCAGTGTTGGTACCGACTTTGTTATATGGCAGCGAAACCTGGGTATGCCAGAAGAAGCATAAAAGCAAGTTGAATGCAGTGGAGATGCGATCTCTTCGTAAAATGTGTGGCGTTACCATAGCCGACCGAAAACGAAACGAAGAGATTCGCAATATGGCAGGATTGAAAGATGACCTTATCACAAAAATTGATAGGTGCGTACTCCAAATGTTTGGGCACGTTGAACGAATGAGTGAACACAGAATGGTGAAGAAAATATATAGAGCGAAAGTAAATAATAAAAGGTGTCGAGGTAGACCGAGACTAACTTTCGAAGACCATGTGAGCAAATTGCTCGAAGAGGGGAGGGTCAAGAGTACTCGGATACCTAGACGTGCATGTATGAAGAATTTAATGAACCTGAAAGAAGCGAAAGAGGTATGTAAGGATCGTGACACTTGGCGATCTGTTCTCTCTGGCTACCCCGTTAGGGATTGTGCGTGACGATAAGTAAGTAAGTAAGTAAGTAAGTAAGTAAGTAAGTAAGTAGTTATTTGCTTCCCACATTTCCTAATAGTTTTCTCAGTAAATTCGTAACGTTATATATTTAATTTTCATATTTTCAGTCTATTTCTTACTAAAATTCATCAATAAAAACACGTATTCGTCTATAGCACGGCTGAAAATTGGCCTTTTCCTTTGAAATTTTCTATTTAAATAGTGTAACTAATTGCCCTTCGTAATTCTATATAGTTTCCTTGGTTAATTCCTAACGTTATATGTATAATTTTCATATTTTCAGTCTCTTATTTACGTGAATTCATCAATAAAAACACGGATTCATCTATAACTCGGCTGAAAATTGGCCTTTTCCTTTTAAATTTTCTATTTAAATAGTGTAACTAATTGGCCCCCGTAATCCTATATAGTTTTCTTGGTTAATTCCTAATGTTATATATATAATTTTCATATTTTCAGTCTCTTATTTACGTGAATTTATCAATAAAAACACGTATTCATCTATAACTTGGCTGAAAAGTGGCCTTTTCCGTTTAAATTTTTTTTGTTAATAGTGTATTTAACCGACCCCCGTATTTATCTATAGTTTTTATAATAAATTTCTACCGCTAAAATATTGATTTCCACATAATTCTTTTTCCCATAATCGTAACTTCCTAAACTGTTTAAAATTTTTCAAATCTTTATTTCTCAAGCTCTTTTTGCTTTAATTAGGTTGGTCTAGTGTAAAAACTACCATCTGCACTCTTATTTGCTTTATAGAACATACAGAACTGAAAAAAATCACTATTTACCTAAACCGAGGTATAGTGGTCAATCAATACAATCACATAAATTCAACTATAAATTCGCTAACTTTTCCAAAAATTGGTATTTTTCGTTCAAATGTTCTTTAAGTTGTGAAGTTAATTTCTCCCCACATGTCTTTATAGTTTTCTCAGTAAATTCGTAACGTGATATATTTAATTTTCATATTTTCACTCTATTTCTTACTTAAATTCATCAATAAAACACGTATTCATCTATAACTCGGTTGAAAAGTGGCCTTTTCCGTTTAAATTTTCTTTGTTAATAGTGTATTTAACCGACCCCCGTATTTATCTATAGTTTTTATAATAAATTTCTACCGCTAAAATATTGATTTCCACATAATTCTTTTTCCCATAATCGTAGTTTCCTAAACTGTTTAAAATTTTTCAAATCTTTATTTCTCTAGCTCTTTTTGCTTTTATTAGGTCGGTCTAGTGTAGAAACTACCATCTGCATTCTTATTTGCTTTATAGAACATACAGAACTGGAAAAAAATCACTATTTACCTAAACTGAGGTATAGTGCTCAATCAATACAATCACATAAATTCAACTATAAATTCGCTAATAACTTTTCTAAAAATTGGTATTTTTCGTTCAAATCTTCTTTAAGTTGTGAAGTTAATTGCTCCCCACATGTCCTTACAGTTTCCTCAGTAAATTCGTAACGTTATATATTTAATTTTCATATTTTAAGTCTATTTCTTACTTAAATTCATCAATAAAACACGTATTCATCTATAGCACGGCTGAAAATTGGCCTTTTCCTTTTAAATTTTCTATTAAAATAGTGTAACTAACTGCCCCCCGTAATCCTATACAGTTTTTTTGGTAAATTCCTAACGTTATATGTACAATTTTCATATTTTCATTCTCTTATTTACGTGAATTCATCAATAGAAACACGTATTCATCTATAACTCGGCTGAAAAAGTGGCCTTATCCTTTTAAATTTTCTATTTAAATAGTGTCACTAGCTGCCCCCCGTAATCCTATACAGTTTTCTTGGTTAATTCCTAACAATACATATATAATTTTCATATTTTCAGTCTCTTATTTACGTGAATTCATCAATAAAAACACGTATTCATCTATAACTCGGCTGAAAAGTGGCCTTTTCCGTTTAAATTTTCTTTGTTAATAGTGTATTTAACCGCCCTCCGTATTTATCTATAGTTTTTATAATAAATTTCTACCGCTAAAATATTGATTTCCACATAATTCTTTTTCCCATAATCGTAGTTTCCTAAACTGTTTAAAATTTTTCAAATCTTTATTTCTCTAGCTCTTTTTGCTTTTATTAGGTCCGTCTAGTGTAGAAACTACCATCTGCATTCTTATTTGCTTTATAGAACATACAGAACTGGAAAAAAATCACTATTTACCTAAACTGAGGTATAGTGCTCAATCAATACAATCACATAAATTCAACTATAAATTCGCTAATAACTTTTCTAAAAATTGGTATTTTTCGTTCAAATCTTCTTTAAGTTGTGAAGTTAATTGCTCCCCATATGTCCTTACAGTTTCCTCAGTAAATTCGTAACGTTATATATTTAATTTTCATATTTTCAGTCTATTTCTTACTTAAATTCATCAATAAAACACGTATTCATCTATAGCACGGCTGAAAATTGGCCTTTTCCTTTTAAATTTTCTATTAAAATAGTGTAACTAACTGCCCCCCGTAATCCTATACAGTTTTCTTGGTAAATTCCTAACGTTATATGTACAATTTTCATATTTTCATTCTCTTATTTACGTGAATTCATCAATAGAAACACGTATTCATCTATAACTCGGCTGAAAAAGTGGCCTTATCCTTTTAAATTTTCTATTTAAATAGTGTCACTAGCTGCCCCCCGTAATCCTATACAGTTTTCTTGGTTAATTCCTAACGTTACATATATAATTTTCATATTTTCAGTCTCTTATTTACGTGAATTCATCAATAAAAACACGTATTCATCTATAACTCGGCTGAAAAGTGGCCTTTTCCGTTTAAATTTTCTTTGTTAATAGTGTATTTAACCGCCCTCCGTATTTATCTATAGTTTTTATAATAAATTTCTACCGCTAAAATATTGATTTCCACATAATTCGTTTTCCCATAATCGTAATTTCCTAAATTTTTTAAAATTTCACAAATGTTCATTTATTTCGCTCTTTTTGCTTTTATTAGGTCCGTCTAGTGTATAAAATACCATCTGCACTCTTATTTGCTTTATAGAACATACAGAACTGGAAAAAAACTCACTATTATATTATTATATATATTAATTCACCTAAACCGAGGTATAGTGGTCAATCAATACAATCACATAAATTCATCTATAAATTCGCTAATAACTTTCCTAAAAATTGGTATTTTTCGTTCAAATCTTCTTTAAATTGTGTAGTTATTTGCTCCCCATATTTCCTTATAGTTTTCTCAGTAAATTCGTAACGTTATATATTTAATTTTCATATTTTCAGTCTATTTGTTACTTAAATTCATCAATAAAAACACGTATTCATCTATAGCACGGCTGAAAATTGGCCTTTTCCTTTTAAGTTTTCTTTATAAATAGTGTAACTAATTGCCCCCCGTAATCCTATATAGTTTTCTTGGTTAATTCCTAACGTTATATATATAATTTTCATATTTTCAGTCTCTTATTTACGTGAATTCATCAATAAAAACACGTATTCATCTATAACTCGGCTGAAAAAGTGGCCTTTTTCTTTTTAATTTTCTATTTAAATAGTGTAACTAACTGCACCCCGTAATCCTATACAGTTTTCTTGGTTAATTCCTAACGTTATATATATAATTTTTATATTTTCAGTCTCTTATTTACGTGAATTCATCAATAAAAACACGTATTCATCTATAGCACTGCTGAAAATTGGCCTTTTCCTTTTAAATTTTCTATTTAAATATTGTAACTAATTGGCCCTCGTAATCCTATATAGTTTTCTTGGTTAATTCCTAACGTTATATATATAATTTTCATATTTTCAGTCTCTCATTTACGTGAATTCATCAATAAAAACACGTATTCATCTATAACTCGGCTGAAAAGTGGCCTTTTCCGTTTAAATTTTCTGTGTTAATAGTGTATTTAACCGCCTCCGTATTTATCTATAATATAAAATATTGATTTATTAGGTCCGTCTAGTGTAGAAACTACCATCTGCACTCTTATTTGCTTTATAGAACATACAGAACTGGAAAAAACATTCACTATTTACCTAAACCGAGGTATAGTGCTCAATCAATACAATCACATAAATTCATCTATAAATTCGCTAATAACTTTCCTAAAAATTGGAATTTTTCGTTCAAATCTTCTTTAAATTGTGTAGTTATTTGCAGAGTTACTGATGAAATGGTCAAGTACGGTGGGCCTCGCGTCTGGGACAGCTTTCATCTGCTGTGCAATTTGTGCTGGCGGACGGGAGATGTCCCGGATGATTGGCGATCCGCGGTCATTGTGCCTTTATATAAAGGTAAAGGTTCACATTTTGACTGCGGGTGCTATCGGGCGATCAGCTTGACCAGTTTAGCAAGTAAAGTTTATTCGAAGGTTTTGACACGCAGGATGCAAGAGAAATCGGAAAGATTCTTATGGGAGGCACAATGCGGATTTAGACCTGGAAGAGGATGCACGGATCAAATGTTTTCTCTCCGCATGATCACGGAGAAGCTTCTGAGTGTTAACCAGAGGATTTTCTGTGCTTTTGTGGATCTGGAGAAAGCATTTGATAAAGTGATAAGGAAGAAAATGTGGGAACTGTTGCCGAGATATGGTGTGGATGGTCGATTGTTAAGGGCTGTGCAGTCACTTTACTTGGACTGTAAAGCCTGTGTGCGGGTAGGGCATGACCTGTCACCCATGTTTAGCGTCCAAGCGGGCGTAAAACAGGGTTGTGTCATGTCCTCCTGGCTGTTCATACTGTATCTCGACAGCTGTTTACAGAAGCTGAAAGATAGCTGTTTGGGTGTGAAATTGGGTGACATAAAAGTTAATTGTCTGCTGTATGCTGATGATGCAGTGCTTATTGCACCATCAGAAGCAGAACTGCAGGCATTAGTCACGTGTATGAAAGAGGAATGTGAAATTAAAGGTCTCCGTTTGAATGCTAATAAAACTAAGGTTCTGGTATTTGAAAAGGACGAAGAGAGAACGAAATGTGAAATATGGGTAAATCAGGAATGTCTAGAACAGGTAAATGAAATTGTATACTTGGGGAGTGCTTTCAGCCGGGATGGAAGATGTGATTTAGATGTGGATAGGCGTGTCGCTGCCGGAAACAAAGTCAATGGTGCCCTGAATGCATTAGTAAAAAGGCAAGGCGTGGTGAAGAGTGCACGCCTTGCAATACATAACGCAGTGTTGGTACCGACTTTGTTATATGGCAGCGAAACCTGGGTATGCCAGAAGAAGCATAAAAGCAAGTTGAATGCAGTGGAGATGCGATCTCTTCGTAAAATGTGTGGCGTTACCATAGCCGACCGAAAACGAAACGAAGAGATTCGCAATATGGCAGGATTGAAAGATGACCTTATCACAAAAATTGATAGGTGCGTACTCCAAATGTTTGGGCACGTTGAACGAATGAGTGAACACAGAATGGTGAAGAAAATATATAGAGCGAAAGTAAATATTAAAAGGTGTCGAGGTAGACCGAGACTAACTTTCGAAGACCATGTGAGCAAATTGCTCGAAGAGGGGAGGGTCAAGAGTACTCGGATACCTAGACGTGCATGTATGAAGAATTTAATGAACCTGAAAGAAGCGAAAGAGGTATGTAAGGATCGTGACACTTGGCGATCTGTTCTCTCTGGCTACCCCGTTAGGGATTGTGCGTGACGATAAGTAAGTAAGTAAGTAAGTAAGTAAGTAAGAAAGTAAGTAGTTATTTGCTCCCCACATTTCCTAATAGTTTTCTCAGTAAATTCGTAACGTTATATATTTAATTTTCATATTTTCAGTCTATTTCTTACTAAAATTCATCAATAAAAACACGTATTCATCTATAGCACGGCTGAAAATTGGCCTTTTCCTTTGAAATTTTCTATTTAAATAGTGTAACTAATTGCCCTTCGTAATCCTATATAGTTTCCTTGGTTAATTCCTAACGTTATATGTATAATTTTCATATTTTCAGTCTCTTATTTACGTGAATTCATCAATAAAAACACGGATTCATCTATAACTCGGCTGAAAATTGGCCTTTTCCTTTTAAATTTTCTATTTAAATAGTGTAACTAATTGGCCCCCGTAATCCTATATAGTTTTCTTGGTTGATTCCTAATGTTATATATATATAATTTTCATATTTTCAGTCTCTTATTTACGTGAATTCATCAATAAAAACACGTATTCATCTATAACTCGGCTGAAAAGTGGCCTTTTCCGTTTAAATTTTCTTTGTTAATAGTGTATTTAACCGACCCCCGTATTTATCTATAGTTTTTATAATAAATTTCTACCGCTAAAATATTGATTTCCACATAATTCTTTTTCCCATAATCGTAATTTCCTAAACTGTTTAAAATTTTTCAAATCTTTATTTCTCAAGCTCTTTTTGCTTTAATTAGGTTGGTCTAGTGTAAAAACTACCATCTGCACTCTTATTTGCTTTATAGAACATACAGAACTGAAAAAAATCACTATTTACCTAAACCGAGGTATAGTGGTCAATCAATACAATCACATAAATTCAACTATAAATTCGCTAATAACTTTTCTAAAAATTGGTATTTTTCGTTCAAATGTTCTTTAAGTTGTGAAGTTAATTTCTCCCCACATGTCTTTATAGTTTTCTCAGTAAATTCGTAACGTGATATATTTAATTTTCATATTTTCACTCTATTTCTTACTTAAATTCATCAATAAAACACGTATTCATCTATAACTCGGTTGAAAAGTGGCCTTTTCCGTTTAAATTTTCTTTGTTAATAGTGTATTTAACCGCCTTCCGTATTTATCTATAGTTTTTATAATAAATTTCTACCGCTAAAATATTGATTTCCACATAATTCGTTTTCCCATAATCGTAATTTTCTAAACTGTTTAAAATTTTTCAAATCTATATTTCTCTAGCTCTTTTTGCTTTTATTAGGTCCGTCTAGTGTAAAAACTACCATCTGCACTCTTATTTGCTTTATAGAGCATACAGAACTGGAAAAAAATCACTATTTACCTAAACTGAGGTATAGTGCTCAATCAATACAATCACATAAATTCGCTAATAACTTTTCTTAAAATTGGTATTTTTCGTTCAAATCTTCTTTAAGTTGTGAAGTTAATTGCTCCCCACATGTCCTTACAGTTTCCTCAGTAAATTCGTAACGTTATATATTTAATTTTCATATTTTCAGTCTATTTCTTACTTAAATTCATCAATAAAACACGAATTCATCTATAGCACGGCTGAAAATTGGCCTTTTCCTTTTAAATTTTCTATTAAAATAGTGTAACTAACTGCCCCCCGTAATCCTATACAGTTTTCTTGGTAAATTCCTAACGTTATATGTACAATTTTCATATTTTCATTCTCTTATTTACGTGAATTCATCAATAGAAACACGTATTCATCTATAACTCGGCTGAAAAAGTGGCCTTATCCTTTTAAATTTTCTATTTAAATAGTGTCACTAGCTGCCCCCCGTAATCCTATACAGTTTTCTTGGTTAATTCCTAACGTTACATATATAATTTTCATATTTTCAGTCTCTTATTTACGTGAATTCATCAATAAAAACAAGTATTCATCTATAACTCGGCTGAAAAGTGGCCTTTTCCGTTTAAATTTTCTTTGTTAATAGTGTATTTAACCGCTTTCCGTATTTATCTATAGTTTTTATAATAAATTTCTACCGCTAAAATATTGATTTCCACATAATTCGTTTTCCCATAATCGTAATTTTCTAAACTGTTTAAAATTTTTCAAATCTATATTTCTCTAGCTCTTTTTGCTTTTATTAGGTCCGTCTAGTGTAAAAACTACCATCTGCACTCTTATTTGCTTTATAGAGCATACAGAACTGGAAAAAAATCACTATTTACCTAAACTGAGGTATAGTGCTCAATCAATACAATCACATAAATTCGCTAATAACTTTTCTAAAAATTGGTATTTTTCGTTCAAATCTTCTTTAAGTTGTGAAGTTAATTGCTCCCCACATGTCCTTACAGTTTCCTCAGTAAATTCGTAACGTTATATATTTAATTTTCATATTTTCAGTCTATTTCTTACTTAAATTCATCAATAAAACACGTATTCATCTATAGCACGGCTGAAAATTGGCCTTTTCCTTTTAAATTTTCTATTAAAATAGTGTAACTAACTGCCCCCCGTAATCCTATACAGTTTTCTTGGTAAATTCCTAACGTTATATGTACAATTTTCATATTTTCATTCTCTTATTTACGTGAATTCATCAATAGAAACACGTATTCATCTATAACTCGGCTGAAAAAGTGGCCTTATCCTTTTAAATTTTCTATTTAAATAAAGTCACTAGCTGCCCCCCGTAATCCTATACAGTTTTCTTGGTTAATTCCTAACGTTACATATATAATTTTCATATTTTCAGTCTCTTATTTACGTGAATTCATCAATAAAAACACGTATTCATCTATAACTCGGCTGAAAAGTGGCCTTTTCCGTTTAAATTTTCTTTGTTAATAGTGTATTTAACCGCCCTCCGTATTTATCTATAGTTTTTATAATAAATTTCTACCGCTAAAATATTGATTTCCACATAATTCGTTTTCCCATAATCGTAATTTCCTAAACTGTTTAAAATTTTTCAAATCTATATTTCTCTAGCTCTTTTTGCTTTTATTAGGTCCGTCTAGTGTAAAAACTACCATCTGCACTCTTATTTGCTTTATAGAGCATACAGAACTGGAAAAAAAATCACTATTTACCTAAACCGAGGTATAGTGCTCAATCAATACAATCACATAAATTCAACTATAAATTCGCTAATAACTTTTCTATAAATTGGTATTTTTCGTTCAAATCTTCTTTAAGTTGTGAAGTTAATTGCTCCCCACATGTCCTTTTAGTTTTCTCAGTAAATTCGTAACGTTATATATTTAATTTTCATATTTTCAGTCTATTTCTTACTTAAATTCATCAATAAAACACGTATTCATCTATAGCACTGCTGAAAATTGGCCTTTTCCTTTTAAATTTTCTATTTAAATGGTGTAACTAATTGGCTTTCGTAATTCTATATAGTTTTCTTGGTTAATTCCTAACGTTATATATATAATTTTCATATTTTCAGTCTCTTATTTATGTGAATTCATCAATAAAAACACGTATTCATCTATAACTCGGCTGAAAAGTGGCCTTTTCCGTTTAAATTTTCTTTGTTAATAGTGTATTTAACCGCCCCACGTATTTATCTATAGTTTTTATAAAAAATTTCTACCGCTAAAATATTGATTTCCACATAATTCGTTTTCCCATAATCGTAATTTCCTAAATTTTTTAAAATTTCACAAATGTTCATTTATTTCGCTCTTTTTGCTTTTATTAGGTCCGTCTAGTGTAGAAACTACCATCTGCACTCTTATTTGCTTTATAGAACATACAGAACTGGAAAAAAACTCACTATTATATTATTATATATATTAATTCACCTAAACCGAGGTATAGTGGTCAATCAATACAATCACATAAATTCATCTATAAATTCGCTAATAACTTTCCTAAAAATTGGTATTTTTCGTTCAAATCTTCTTTAAATTGTGTAGTTATTTGCTCCCCATATTTCCTTATAGTTTTCTCAGTAAATTCGTAACGTTATATATTTAATTTTCATATTTTCAGTCTATTTCTTACTTAAATTCATCAATAAAAACACGTATTCATCTATAGCACGGCTGAAAATTGGCCTTTTCCTTTTAAATTTTCTATTTAAATAGTGTAACTAATTGGCTTTCGTAATTCTATATAGTTTTCTTGGTTAATTCCTAACGTTATATATATAATTTTCATATTTTCAGTCTCTTATTTACGTGAATTCATCAATAAAAACACGTATTCATCTATAACTCGGCTGAAAAGTGGCCTTTTCCGTTTAAATTTTCTTTGTTAATAGTGTATTTAACCGTCCCCCGTATTTATCTATAGTTGTTATAAAAAATTTCTACCGCTAAAATATTGATTTCCACATAATTCGTTTTCCCATAATCGTAATTTCCTAAATTTTTTAAAATTTCACAAATGTTCATTTATTTCGCTCTTTTTGCTTTTATTAGGTCCGTCTAGTGTAGAAACTACCATCTGCACTCTTATTTGCTTTATAGAACATACAGAACTGGAAAAAAACTCACTATTATATTATTATATATATTAATTCACCTAAACCGAGGTATAGTGGTCAATCAATACAATCACATAAATTCATCTATAAATTCGCTAATAACTTTCCTAAAAATTGGTATTTTTCGTTCAAATCTTCTTTAAATTGTGTAGTTATTTGCTCCCCATATTTCCTTATAGTTTTCTCAGTAAATTCGTAACGTTATATATTTAATTTTCATATTTTCAGTCTATTTCTTACTTAAATTCATCAATAAAAACACGTATTCATCTATAGCACGGCTGAAAATTGGCCTTTTCCTTTTAAATTTTCTTTATAAATAGTGTAACTAATTGCCCCCCGTAATCCTATATAGTTTTCTTGGTTAATTCCTAACGTTATATATATAATTTTCATATTTTCAGTCTCTTATTTACGTGAATTCATCAATAAAAACACGTATTCATCTATAACTCGGCTGAAAAAGTGGCCTTTTTCTTTTTAATTTTCTATTTAAATAGTGTAACTAACTGCACCCCGTAATCCTATACAGTTTTCTTGGTTAATTCCTAACGTTATATATATAATTTTTATATTTTCAGTCTCTTATTTACGTGAATTCATCAATAAAAACACGTATTCATCTATAGCACTGCTGAAAATTGGCCTTTTCCTTTTAAATTTTCTATTTAAATATTGTAACTAATTGGCCCCCGTAATCCTATATAGTTTTCTTGGTTAATTCCTAACGTTATATATATAATTTTCATATTTTCAGTCTCTCATTTACGTGAATTCATCAATAAAAACACGTATTCATCTATAACTCGGCTGAAAAGTGGCCTTTTCCGTTTAAATTTTCTGTGTTAATAGTGTATTTAACCGCCCCAGTATTTATCTATAATATAAAATATTGATTTATTAGGTCCGTCTAGTGTAGAAACTACCATCTGCACTCTTATTTGCTTTATAGAACATACAGAACTGGAAAAAACATTCACTATTTACCTAAACCGAGGTATAGTGCTCAATCAATACAATCACATAAATTCATCTATAAATTCGCTAATAACTTTCCTAAAAATTGGAATTTTTCGTTCAAATCTTCTTTAAATTGTGTAGTTATTTGCAGAGTTACTGCTGAAATGGTCAAGTACGGTGGGCCTCGCGTCTGGGACAGCTTTCATCTGCTGTGCAATTTGTGCTGGCGCACGGGAGATGTCCCGGATGATTGGCGATCCGCGGTCATTGTGCCTTTATATAAAGGTAAAGGTTCACATTTTGACTGCGGGTGCTATCGGGCGATCAGCTTGACCAGTTTAGCAAGTAAAGTTTATTCGAAGGTTTTGACACGCAGGATGCAAGAGAAATCGGAAAGATTCTTATGGGAGGCACAATGCGGATTTAGACCTGGAAGAGGATGCACGGATCAAATGTTTTCTCTCCGCATGATCACGGAGAAGCTTCTGAGTGTTAACCAGAGGATTTTCTGTGCTTTTGTGGATCTGGAGAAAGCATTTGATAAGGTGATAAGAAGGAAATGTGGGAACTGTTGCCGGGATATGGTGTGGATGGTCGATTGTTAAGGGCTGTGCAGTCACTTTACTAGGACTGTAAAGCCTGTGTGCGGGTAGGGCATGACCTGTCACCCATGTTTAGCGTCCAAGCGGGCGTAAAACAGGGTTGTGTCATGTCCTCCTGGCTGTTCATACTGTATCTCGACAGCTGTTTACAGAAGCTGAAAGATAGCTGTTTGGGTGTGAAATTGGGTGACATAAAAGTTAATTGTCTGCTGTATGCTGATGACGCAGTGCTTATTGCACCATCAGAAGCAGAACTGCAGGCATTAGTCACGTGTATGAAAGAGGAATGTGAAATTAAAGGTCTCCGTTTGAATGCTAATAAAACTAAGGTTCTGGTATTTGAAAAGGACGAAGAGAGAACGAAATGTGAAATATGGGTAAATCAGGAATGTCTAGAACAGGTAAATGAAATTGTATACTTGGGGAGTGCTTTCAGCCGGGATGGAAGATGTGATTTAGATGTGGATAGGCGTGTCGCTGCCGGAAACAAAGTCAATGGTGCCCTGAATGCATTAGTAAAAAGGCAAGGCGTGGTGAAGAGTGCACGCCTTGCAATACATAACGCAGTGTTGGTACCGACTTTGTTATATGGCAGCGAAACCTGGGTATGCCAGAAGAAGCATAAAAGCAAGTTGAATGCAGTGGAGATGCGATCTCTTCGTAAAATGTGTGGCGTTACCATAGCCGACCGAAAACGAAACGAAGAGATTCGCAATATGGCAGGATTGAAAGATGACCTTATCACAAAAATTGATAGGTGCGTACTCCAAATGTTTGGGCACGTTGAACGAATGAGTGAACACAGAATGGTGAAGAAAATATATAGAGCGAAAGTAAATATTAAAAGGTGTCGAGGTAGACCGAGACTAACTTTCGAAGACCATGTGAGCAAATTGCTCGAAGAGGGGAGGGTCAAGAGTACTCGGATACCTAGACGTGCATGTATGAAGAATTTAATGAACCTGAAAGAAGCGAAAGAGGTATGTAAGGATCGTGACACTTGGCGATCTGTTCTCTCTGGCTACCCCGTTAGGGATTGTGCGTGGCGATAAGTAAGTAAGTAAGTAAGTAAGTAAGTAAGTAAGTAGTTATTTGCTTCCCACATTTCCTAATAGTTTTCTCAGTAAATTCGTAACGTTATATATTTAATTTTCATATTTTCAGTCTATTTCCTACTAAAATTCATCAATAAAAACACGTATTCATCTATAGCACGGCTGAAAATTGGCCTTTTCCTTTGAAATTTGCTATTTAAATAGTGTAACTAATTGCCCTTCGTAATCCTATATAGTTTCCTTGGTTAATTCCTAACTTTATATGTATAATTTTCATATTTTCAGTCTCTTATTTACGTGAATTCATCAATAAAAACACGGATTCATCTATAACTCGGCTGAAAATTGGCCTTTTCCTTTTAAATTTTCTATTTAAATAGTGTAACTAATTGGCCCCCGTAATCCTATATAGTTTTCTTGGTTAATTCCTAATGTTATATATATAATTTTCATATTTTCAGTCTCTTATTTACGTGAATTCATCAATAAAAACACGTATTCATCTATAACTCGGCTGAAAAGTGGCCTTTTCCGTTTAAATTTTCTTTGTTAATAGTGTATTTAACCGACCCCCGTATTTATCTATAGTTTTTATAATAAATTTCTACCGCTAAAATATTGATTTCCACATAATTCTTTTTCCCATAATCGTAATTTCCTAAACTGTTTAAAATTTTTCAAATCTTTATTTCTCAAGCTCTTTTTGCTTTAATTAGGTTGGTCTAGTGTAAAAACTACCATCTGCACTCTTATTTGCTTTATAGAACATACAGAACTGAAAAAAATCACTATTTACCTAAACCGAGGTATAGTGGTCAATCAATACAATCACATAAATTCAACTATAAATTCGCTAATAACTTTTCTAAAAATTGGTATTTTTCGTTCAAATGTTCTTTAAGTTGTGAAGTTAATTTCTCCCCACATGTCTTTATAGTTTTCTCAGTAAATTCGTAACGTGATATATTTAATTTTCATATTTTCACTCTATTTCTTACTTAAATTCATCAATAAAACACGTATTCATCTATAACTCGGTTGAAAAGTGGCCTTTTCCGTTTAAATTTTCTTTGTTAATAGTGTATTTAACCGCCTTCCGTATTTATCTATAGTTTTTATAATAAATTTCTACCGCTAAAATATTGATTTCCACATAATTCGTTTTCCCATAATCGTAATTTTCTAAACTGTTTAAAATTTTTCAAATCTATATTTCTCTAGCTCTTTTTGCTTTTATTAGGTCCGTCTAGTGTAAAAACTACCATCTGCACTCTTATTTGCTTTATAGAGCATACAGAACTGGAAAAAAATCACTATTTACCTAAACTGAGGTATAGTGCTCAATCAATACAATCACATAAATTCGCTAATAACTTTTCTAAAAATTGGTATTTTTCGTTCAAATCTTCTTTAAGTTGTGAAGTTAATTGCTCCCCACATGTCCTTACAGTTTCCTCAGTAAATTCGTAACGTTATATATTTAATTTTCATATTTTCAGTCTATTTCTTACTTAAATTCATCAATAAAACACGTATTCATCTATAGCACGGCTGAAAATTGGCCTTTTCCTTTTAAATTTTCTATTAAAATAGTGTAACTAACTGCCCCCCGTAATCCTATACAGTTTTCTTGGTAAATTCCTAACGTTATATGTACAATTTTCATATTTTCATTCTCTTATTTACGCGAATTCATCAATAGAAACACGTATTCATCTATAACTCGGCTGAAAAAGTGGCCTTATCCTTTTAAATTTTCTATTTAAATAGTGTCACTAGCTGCCCCCCGTAATCCTATACAGTTTTCTTGGTTAATTCCTAACGTTACATATATAATTTTCATATTTTCAGTCTCTTATTTACGTGAATTCATCAATAAAAACACGTATTCATCTATAACTCGGCTGAAAAGTGGCCTTTTCCGTTTAAATTTTCTTTGTTAATAGTGTATTTAACCGCCCTCCGTATTTATCTATAGTTTTTATAATAAATTTCTACCGCTAAAATATTGATTTCCACATAATTCGTTTTCCCATAATCGTAATTTCCTAAACTGTTTAAAATTTTTCAAATCTATATTTCTCTAGCTCTTTTTGCTTTTATTAGGTCCGTCTAGTGTAAAAACTACCATCTGCACTCTTATTTGCTTTATAGAGCATACAGAACTGGAAAAAAATCACTATTTACCTAAACTGAGGTATAGTGCTCAATCAATACAATCACATAAATTCAACTATAAATTCGCTAATAACTTTTCTAAAAATTGGTATTTTTCGTTCAAATCTTCTTTAAGTTGTGAAGTTAACTGCTCCCCACATGTCCTTACAGTTTCCTCAGTAAATTCGTAACGTTATATATTTAATTTTCATATTTTCAGTCTATTTCTTACTTAAATTCATCAATAAAACACGTATTTATCTATAGCACGGCTGAAAATTGGCCTTTTCCTTTTAAATTTTCTATTAAAATAGTGTAACTAACTGCCCCCCGTAATCCTATACAGTTTTCTTGGTAAATTCCTAACGTTATATGTACAATTTTCATATTTTCATTCTCTTATTTACGTGAATTCATCAATAGAAACACGTATTCATCTATAACTCGGCTGAAAAAGTGGCCTTATCCTTTTAAATTTTCTATTTAAATAGTGTCACTAGCTGCCCCCCGTAATCCTATACAGTTTTCTTGGTTAATTCCTAACGTTACATATATAATTTTCATATTTTCAGTCTCTTATTTACGTGAATTCATCAATAAAAACACGTATTCATCTATAACTCGGCTGAAAAGTGGCCTTTTCCGTTTAAATTTTCTTTGTTAATAGTGTATTTAACCGCCCTCCGTATTTATCTATAGTTTTTATAATAAATTTCTACCGCTAAAATATTGATTTCCACATAATTCGTTTTCCCATAATCGTAATTTCCTAAACTGTTTAAAATTTTTCAAATCTATATTTCTCTAGCTCTTTTTGCTTTTATTAGGTCCGTCTAGTGTAAAAACTACCATCTGCACTCTTATTTGCTTTATAGAACATACAGATCTGGAAAAAAAATCACCATTTACCTAAACCGAGGTATAGTGCTCAATCAATACGATCACATAAATTCAACTATAAATTCGCTAATAACTTTTCTAAAAATTGGTATTTTTCGTTCAAATCTTCTTTAAATTGTGAAGTTAATTGCTCCCCACATGTCCTTATAGTTTTCTTAGTAAATTCGTAACGTTATATATTTAATTTTCATATTTTCAGTATATTTCTTACTTAAATTCATCAATAAAACACGTATTCATCTATAGCACTGCTGAAAATTGGCCTTTTCCTTTTAAATTTTCTATTTAAATAGTGTAACTAATTGGCTTTCGTAATTCTATATAGTTTTCTTGGTTAACTCCTAACGTTATATATATAATTTTCATATTTTCAGTCTCTTATTTACGTGAATTCATCAATAAAAACACGTATTCATCTATAACTCGGCTGAAAAGTGGCCTTTTCCGTTTAAATTTTCTTTGTTTATAGTGTATTTAACCGCCCCCCGTATTTATCTATAGTTTTTATAAAAAATTTCTACCGCTAAAATATTGATTTCCACATAATTCTTTTTCCCATAATCGTAATTTCCTAAAATTTTTAAAATTTCACAAATGTTCATTTATTTCGCTCTTTTTGCTTTTATTAGGTCCGTCTAGTGTAGAAACTACCATCTGCACTCTTATTTGCTTTATAGAACATACAGAACTGAAAAAAAAAACTCACTATTTTATTATTATATATATATATTAATTCACCTAAACCGAGTTATAGTGGTCAATCAATACAATCACATAAATTCATCTATAAATTCGCTAATAACTTTCCTAAAAATTGGTATTTTTCGTTCAAATCTTCTTTAAATTGTGTAGTTATTTGCTCCCCACATTTTCTTATAGTTTTCTCAGTAAATTCGTAACGTTATATATTTAATTTTCATATTTTCAGTCTATTTCATACTTAAATTCATCAATAAAAACACGTATTCATCTATAGCACGGCTGAAAATTGGCCTTTTCCTTTTAAATTTTCTATATAAATATTGTAACTAATTGCCCCCCGTAATCCTATATAGTTTTCTTGGTTAATTCCTAACGTTATATATATAATTTTCATATTTTCAGTCTCTTATTTACGTGAATTCATCAATAAAAACACGTATTCATCTATAACTCGGCTGAAAAAGTGGCCTTTTTTTAATTTTCTATTTAAATAGTGTAACTAACTGCAGCCCGTAATCCTATACAGTTTTCTTGGTTAATTCCTAACGTTATATATATAATTTTTATATTTTCAGCCTCTTATTTACGTGAATTCATCAAGAAAAACACGTATTCATCTATAGCACTGCTGAAAATTGGCCTTTTCCTTTTAAATTTTCTATTTAAATAGTGTAACTAATTGGCTTTCGTAATTCTATATAGTTTTCTTGGTTAACTCCTAACGTTATATATATAATTTTCATATTTTCAGTCTCTTATTTACGTGAATTCATCAATAAAAACACGTATTCATCTATAACTCGGCTGAAAAGTGGCCTATTCCGTTTAAATTTTCTTTGTTTATAGTGTATTTAACCGCCCCCCGTATTTATCTATAGTTTTTATAAAAAATTTCTACCGCTAAAATATTGATTTCCACATAATTCTTTTTCCCATAATCGTAATTTCCTAAAATTTTTAAAATTTCACAAATGTTCATTTATTTCGCTCTTTTTGCTTTTATTAGGTCCGTCTAGTGTAGAAACTACCATCTGCACTCTTATTTGCTTTATAGAACATACAGAACTGAAAAAAAAACTCACTATTTTATTATTATATATATATATATTAATTCACCTAAACCGAGTTATAGTGGTCAATCAATACAATCACATAAATTCATCTATAAATTCGCTAATAACTTTCCTAAAAATTGGTATTTTTCGTTCAAATCTTCTTTAAATTGTGTAGTTATTTGCTCCCCACATTTTCTTATAGTTTTCTCAGTAAATTCGTAACGTTATATATTTAATTTTCATATTTTCAGTCTATTTCATACTTAAATTCATCAATAAAAACACGTATTCATCTATAGCACGGCTGAAAATTGGCCTTTTCCTTTTAAATTTTCTATATAAATATTGTAACTAATTGCCCCCCGTAATCCTATATAGTTTTCTTGGTTAATTCCTAACGTTATATATATAATTTTCATATTTTCAGTCTCTTATTTACGTGAATTCATCAATAAAAACACGTATTCATCTATAACTCGGCTGAAAAAGTGGCCTTTTTTTAATTTTCTATTTAAATAGTGTAACTAACTGCAGCCCGTAATCCTATACAGTTTTCTTGGTTAATTCCTAACGTTATATATATAATTTTTATATTTTCAGCCTCTTATTTACGTGAATTCATCAAGAAAAACACGTATTCATCTATAGCACTGCTGAAAATTGGCCTTTTTCCTTTTAAATTTTCTATTTAAATAGTGTAACTAATTGGCTTTCGTAATTCTATATAGTTTTCTTGGTTAATTCCTAACGTTATATATATAATTTTCATATTTTCAGTCTCTTATTTACGTGAATTCATCAATAAAAACACGTATTCATCTATTACTCGGCTGAAAAGTGGCCTTTTCCGTTTAAATTTTCTGAGTTAATAGTGTATTTAACCGCCCCCCGTATTTATCTATAATATAAAATATTGATTTATTAGGTCCGTCTAGTGTAGAAACTACCATCTGCACTCTTATTCGCTTTATAGAACATACAGAACTGGAAAAAAAAATCACTATTTACCTAAACCGAGGTATAGTGCTCAATCAATACAATCACATAAATTCAACTATAAATTCGCTAATAACTTTTCTAAAAATTGGTATTTTTCGTTCAAATCTTCTTTAAGTTGTGAAGTTAATTTCTCCTTACATGTACTTACAGTTTACTCAGTAAATTCGTAACGTTATATATTTAATTTTCATATTTTCAGTCTATTTCTTACTTAAATTCATCAATAAAACACGTATTCATCTATAGCACGGCTGAAAATTGGCCTTTTCCTTTTAAATTTTCTATTAAAATAGTGTAACTAACTGCCCCCCGTAATCCTGTACAGTTTTCTTGGTAAATTCCTAACGTTATATGTACAATTTTCATATTTTCATTCTCTTATTTACGTGAATTCATCAATAGAAACACGTATTCATCTATAACTCGGCTGAAAAAGTGGCCTTATCCTTTTAAATTTTCTATTTAAATAGTGTCACTAGCTGCCCCCCGTAATCCTATACAGTTTTCTTGGTTAATTCCTAACGTTACATATATAATTTTCATATTTTCAGTCTCTTATTTACGTGAATTCATCAATAAAAACACGTATTCATCTATAACTCGGCTGAAAAGTGGCCTTTTCCGTTTAAATTTTCTTTGTTAATAGTGTATTTAACCACCCTACGTATTTATCTATAGTTTTTATAATAAATTTCTACCGCTAAAATGTTGATTTCCACATAATTCGTTTTCCCATAATCGTAATTTCCTAAACTGTTTAAAATTTTTCAAATCTATATTTCTCTAGCTCTTTTTGCTTTTATTAGGTTCGTCTAGTGTAAAAACTACCATCTGCACTCTTATTTGCTTTATAGAGCATACAGAACTGGAAAAAAAATCACTATTTACCTAAACCGAGGTATAGTGCTCAATCAATACAATCACATAAATTCAACTATAAATTCGCTAATAACTTTTCTATAAATTGGTATTTTTCGTTCAAATCTTCTTTAAGTTGTGAAGTTAATTGCTCCCCACATGTCATTATAGTTTTCTCAGTAAATTTGTAACGTTATATATTTAATTTTCATATTTTCAGTCTATTTCTTACTTAAATTCATCAATAAAACACGTATTCATCTATAGCACAGCTGAAAATTGGCCTTTTTCTTTTAAATTTTCTATTTAAATAGTGTAACTAATTGGCTTTCGTAATTCTATATAGTTTTCTTGGTTAATTCCTAACGTTATATATATAATTTTCATATTTTCAGTCTCTTATTTACGTGAATTCATCAATAAAAACACGTATTCATCTATAACTCGGCTGAAAAGTGGCCTTTTCCGTTTAAATTTTCTTTGTTAATAGTGTATTTAACCGCCCCACGTATTTATCTATAGTTTTTATAAAAAATTTCTACCGCTAAAATATTGATTTCCACATAATTCGTTTTCCCATTATCGTAATTTCCTAAAATTTTTAAAATTTCACAAATGTACATTTATTTCGCTCTTTTTGCTTTTATTAGGTCCGTCTAGTGTAGAAACTACCATCTGTACTCTGATTTGGTTTATAGAACATACAGAACTGGAAAAAAACTCACTATTATATTATTATATATATTAATTCACCTAAACCGAGGTATAGTGGTCAATCAATACAATCACATAAATTCATTTATAAATTCGCTAATAACTTTCCTAAAAATTGGTATTTTTCGTTCAAATCTTCTTTAAATTGTGTAGTTATTTGCTCCCCATATTTCCTTATAGTTTTCTCAGTAAATTCGTAACGTTATATATTTAATTTTCATATTTTCAGTCTATTTCTTACTTAAATTCATCAATAAAAACACGTATTCATCTATAGCACGGCTGAAAATTGGCCTTTTCCTTTTAAATTTTCTATTTAAATAGTGTAACTAATTGGCTTTCGTAATTCTATATAGTTTTCTTGGTTAATTCCTAACGTTATATATATATTTTCATATTTTCAGTCTCTTATTTACGTGAATTCATCAATAAAAACACGTATTCATCTATAACTCGGCTGAAAAGTGGCCTTTTCCGTTTAAATTTTCTTTGTTAATAGTGTATTTAACCGTCCCCCGTATTTATCTATAGTTTTTATAAAAAATTTCTACCGCTAAAATATTGATTTCCACATAATTCGTTTTCCCATAATCGTAATTTCCTAAATTTTTTAAAATTTCACAAATGTTCATTTATTTCGCTCTTTTTGCTTTTATTAGGTCCGTCTAGTGTAGAAACTACCATCTGCACTCTTATTTGCTTTATAGAACATACAGAACTGGAAAAAAACTCACTATTATATTATTATATATATTAATTCACCTAAACCGAGGTATAGTGGTCAATCAATACAATCACATAAATTCATCTATAAATTCGCTAATAACTTTCCTAAAAATTGGTGTTTTTCGTTCAAATCTTCTTTAAATTGTGTAGTTATTTGCTTCCCATATTTCCTTATAGTTTTCTCAGTAAATTCGTAACGTTATATATTTAATTTTCATATTTTCAGTCTATTTCTTACTTAAATTCATCAATAGAAACACGTATTCATCTATAGCTCGGCTGAAAATTGGCCTTTTCCTTTTAAATTTTCTATTAAAATAGTGTAACTAACTGCCCCCCGTAATCCTATACAGTTTTCTTGGTAAATTCCTAATGTTATATGTACAATTTTCATATTTTCATTCTCTTATTTACGTGAATTCATCAATAGAAACACGTATTTATCTATAACTCGGCTGAAAAAGTGGCCTTATCCTTTTAAATTTTCTATTTAAATAGTGTCACTAGCTGCCCCCCGTAATCCTATACAGTTTTCTTGGTTAATTCCTAACGTTACATATATAATTTTCATATTTTCAGTCTCTTATTTACGTGAATTCATCAATAAAAACACGTATTCATCTATAACTCGGCTGAAAAGTGGCCTTTTCCGTTTAAATTTTCTTTGTTAATAGTGTATTTAACCACCCTACGTATTTATCTATAGTTTTTATAATAAATTTCTACCGCTAAAATATTGATTTCCACATAATTCGTTTTCCCATAAACGTAATTTCCTAAACTGTTTAAAATTTTTCAAATCTATATTTCTCTAGCTCTTTTTGCTTTTATTAGGTCCGTCTAGTGCAAAAACTACCATCTGCACTCTTATTTGCTTTATAGAGCATACAGAACTGGAAAAAAAATCACTATTTACCTAAACCGAGGTATAGTGCTCAATCAATACAATCACATAAATTCAACTATAAATTCGCTAATAACTTTTCTATAAATTGGTATTTTTCGTTCAAATCTTCTTTAAGTTGTGAAGTTAATTGCTCCCCACATGTCCTTTTAGTTTTCTCAGTAAATTTGTAACGTTATATATTTAATTTTCATATTTTCAGTCTATTTCTTACTTAAATTCATCAATAAAACACGTATTCATCTATAGCACTGCTGAAAATTGGCCTTTTTCTTTTAAATTTTCTATTTAAATAGTGTAACTAATTGGCTTTCGTAATTCTATATAGTTTTCTTGGTTAATTCCTAACGTTATATATATAATTTTCATATTTTCAGTCTCTTATTTACGTGAATTCATCAATAAAAACACGTATTCATCTATAACTCGGCTGAAAAGTGGCCTTTTCCGTTTAAATTTTCTTTGTTAATAGTGTATTTAACCGCCCCACGTATTTATCTATAGTTTTTATAAAAAATTTCTACCGCTAAAATATTGATTTCCACATAATTCGTTTTCCCATAATCGTAATTTCCTAAAATTTTTAAAATTTCACAAATGTACATTTATTTCGCTCTTTTTGCTTTTATTAGGTCCGTCTAGTGTAGAAACTACCATCTGTACTCTTATTTGCTTTATAGAACATACAGAACTGGAAAAAAACTCACTATTATATTATTATATATATTAATTCACCTAAACCGAGGTATAGTGGTCAATCAATACAATCACATAAATTCATTTATAAATTCGCTAATAACTCCTAAAAATTGGTATTTTTCGTTCAAATCTTCTTTAAATTGTGTAGTTATTTGCTCCCCATATTTCCTTATAGTTTTCTCAGTAAATTCGTAACGTTATATATTTAATTTTCATATTTTCAGTCTATTTCTTACTTAAATTCATCAATAAAAACACGTATTCATCTATAGCACGGCTGAAAATTGGCCTTTTCCTTTTAAATTTTCTATTTAAATAGTGTAACTAATTGACTTTCGTAATTCTATATAGTTTTCTTGGTTAATTCCTAACGTTATATATATATTTTCATATTTTCAGTCTCTTATTTACGTGAATTCATCAATAAAAACACGTATTCATCTATAACTCGGCTGAAAAGTGGCCTTTTCCGTTTAAATTTTCTTTGTTAATAGTGTATTTAACCGTCCCCCGTATTTATCTATAGTTTTTATAAAAAATTTCTACCGCTAAAATATTGATTTCCACATAATTCGTTTTCCCATAATCGTAATTTCCTAAATTTTTTAAAATTTCACAAATGTTCATTTATTTCGCTCTTTTTGCTTTTATTAGGTCCGTCTAGTGTAGAAACTACCATCTGCACTCTTATTTGCTTTATAGAACATACAGAACTGGAAAAAAACTCACTATTATATTATTATATATATTAATTCACCTAAACCGAGGTATAGTGGTCAATCAATACAATCACATAAATTCATCTATAAATTCGCTAATAACTTTCCTAAAAATTGGTGTTTTTCGTTCAAATCTTCTTTAAATTGTGTAGTTATTTGCTTCCCATATTTCCTTATAGTTTTCTCAGTAAATTCGTAACGTTATATATTTAATTTTCATATTTTCAGTCTATTTCTTACTTAAATTCATCAATAAAAACACGTATTCATCTATAGCACGGCTGAAAATTGGCCTTTTCCTTTTAAATTTTCTTTATAAATAGTGTAAATAATTGCCTTCCGTAATCCTATATAGTTTTCTTGGTTAATTCCTAACGTTATATATATAATTTTCATATTTTCAGTCTCTTATTTACGTGAATTCATCAATAAAAACACGTATTCATCTATAACTCGGCTGAAAAAGTGGCCTTTTTCTTTCTAATTTTCTATTTAAATAGTGTAACTAACTGCACCCCGTAATCCTATACAGTTTTCTTGGTTAATTCCTAACGTTATATATATAATTTTTATATTTTCAGTCTCTTATTTACGTGAATTCATCAATAAAAACACGTATTCATCTATAGCACTGCTGAAAATTGGCCTTTTCCTTTTAAATTTTCTATTTAAATATTGTAACTAATTGGCCACCGTAATCCTATATAGTTTTCTTGGTTAATTCCTAACGTTATATATATAATTTTCATATTTTCAGTCTCTCATTTACGTGAATTCATCAATAAAAACACGTATTCATCTATAACTCGGCTGAAAAGTGGCCTTTTCCGTTTAAATTTTCTGTGTTAATAGTGTATTTAACCGCCCCCCGTATTTATCTATAATATAAAATATTGATTTATTAGGTCCGTCTAGTGTAGAAACTACCATCTGCACTCTTATTTGCTTTATAGAACATACAGAACTGGAAAAAACATTCACTATTTACCTAAACCGAGGTATAGTGCTCAATCAATACAATCACATAAATTCATCTATAAATTCGCTAATAACTTTCCTAAAAATTGGAATTTTTCGTTCAAATCTTCTTTAAATTGTGTAGTTATTTGCAGAGTTACTGCTGAAATGGTCAAGTACGGTGGGCCTCGCGTCTGGGACAGCTTTCATCTGCTGTGCAATTTGTGCTGGCGGACGGGAGATGTCCCGGATGATTGGCGATCCGCGGTCATTGTGCCTTTATATAAAGGTAAAAGTTCACATTTTGACTGCGGGTGCTATCGGGCGATCAGCTTGACCAGTTTAGCAAGTAAAGTTTATTCGAAGGTTTTGACACGCAGGATGCAAGAGAAATCGGAAAGATTCTAATGGGAGGCACAATGCGGATTTAGACCTGGAAGAGGATGCACGGATCAAATGTTTTCTCTCCGCATGATCACGGAGAAGCTTCTGAGTGTTAACCAGAGGATTTTCTGTGCTTTTGTGGATCTGGAGAAAGCATTTGATAAGGTGATAAGGAAGAAAATGTGGGAACTGTTGCCGGGATATGGTGTGGATGGTCGATTGTTAAGGGCTGTGCAGTCACTTTACTAGGACTGTAAAGCCTGTGTGCGCGTAGGGCATGACCTGTCACCCATGTTTAGCGTCCAAGCGGGCGTAAAACAGGGTTGTGTCTTGTCCTCCTGGCTGTTCATACTGTATCTCGACAGCTGTATACAGAAGCTGAAAGATAGCTGTTTGGGTGTGAAATTGGGTGACATAAAAGTTAATTGTCTGCTGTATGCTGATGACGCAGTGCTTATTGCACCATCAGAAGCAGAACTGCAGGCATTAGTCACGTGTATGAAAGAGGAATGTGAAATTAAAGGTCTCCGTTTGAATGCTAATAAAACTAAGGTTCTGGTATTTGAAAAGGACGAAGAGAGAACGAAATGTGAAATATGGGTAAATCAGGAATGTCTAGAACAGGTAAATGAAATTGTATACTTGGGGAGTGCTTTCAGCCGGGATGGAAGATGTGATTTAGATGTGGATAGGCGTGTCGCTGCCGGAAACAAAGTCAATGGTGCCCTGAATGCATTAGTAAAAAGGCAAGGCGTGGTGAAGAGTGCACGCCTTGCAATACATAACGCAGTGTTGGTACCGACTTTGTTATCCTCTCAACTGTGAGAAACTCAAAATGAAATATGTCATGTCTGTGTGGCTGAAATCAGCCACATCACAGACTTGAGTTATTTTTGGCTTTAATTTTTTAAAAATTGTAATATCTTCAGTTCTTTTTTAAATTAAGGTTTTATTTTCTTTATCCATTACTCAGAAGTAGTTTCTGTTCCTATTTCTTTAAATCATATCAACTGCAATATTATAATAAATTTGTTATACTACATCTAAGTTAGGGCACTTATATTCATATTTATTTCTATGTTAAAAATAAAATATAAAGAAATGTTTCATAATAATAATCATTTAATTACATCAACTGTACATATTTTAACAGATTTATTACAAAAAAGCAATCCACTTCATACAATTATTTTCAGCAAAACAATGTTTAAAACTTTCATTCTAAACCAACTACTCTGAGACTATACAAAAGTGACCTCCATATTTTAACGTATATTTATGTAAATAAGCGCTTTGCGTGTTAAAGCTTGATGCTTACTGTAACTTGAGCTTATCAGGTAAGCAAAATCACAAGTGGTTCATGGGTATGCTCCATGGAACTAGAATAAGAGTTACACAAAAAAGGGTCCTTTTTTTTACTTAGAAATTAGTGGTTACAAGAAATCAATTTTTAAATGATTAAGTTGTTTGTTTGAACAAACTGTTATATTTTTCAAGATATACATTCAACTAGCTTTAATTTTAATTAAAAACCTTGCATAGTTTCTAAGAACTTTCATAAAATCAATGCTAACTTTTACAACACAAAAATAGTACAAAAACATCCAAAATGTGTCAAGACTAATATGGATGAGACTAAGATTGATTTGCTTTAAAATATTTTTTTAGTTTCTACTTTGTATTAATAATGAAACAATAAACAGAGTAAAAGTAAACATAAGTAAATTATTACGTTGTTCTACTGCTCTTACGGCCGAGTAGCGTAGCAGTTGGTGGTCCTGCCTCATACATCAGATGTCCCAGGTATATCCATTTGTGCCCTGAGTATCCATTTGCGTGATGAACGTAGATGTTTATACTCGGGTCATGGTTATAATATAATATGATATAATAGAATATTATTTATTCAATATAGATAACATTTAATTCCTATTGAAAGTAATCTTTTTACTTTACCACTGGTTCGATAAAAACCTCGTCCAGAAAAGACCCAGCGATAAATCCAGCTGAACTTTTTTTTTAAATAAATTTTACACTATTAATGGTCACAAAATATTTACAAAATTTAGTTTAGAAACAGCTTGGGAGCAACCACCTCAATCCCAGGGGTTATTATCAACTTTTCTTCTTACTTATTCTAACTTAATTAATTTAATAAATAATATAATAATAATTAATTTTCTTCTAACTTATTAATTCATTTATATTATAATAAAACTTTTCATAGTTTTGTTTAATTAAATATTTAAACTTAGAAATAGAGAGACCTTGTATATTTTCTGGGACTTTGTTGTAATAGCGTATATATTGCCCCAAGAGTGTATTACTGAATCTGTGGAGTAAAGAAACTAGTATCACAAGCTTGTGTTTGTGAATTTTCACAAAGTATATATCACTTTTTTACTAAAACTACTTTTGTTTTTGTGAACACAAATTAAATTTTCGTAGATATACTGAGAGGCCAAAGGTTAATTATTTATTTATTATATGAATGCCGCATTTCCCCATAGCAAAATCACATATGAAATTATGCTATGGAAATAACTGAAATAAACTAATCTAGCTGTCTCGATACTAGTAATCCCTAATCACCCCCCTCCCCAGTTCACTGTATACATACACCATGGGACCATACAGTTGGTGTGTTTTATCTGGGGATTTATTTATTATTTACTTCCCCTTCAATTAGTGGCATTAACTTGCGAGTATTTAGTCGGTTATTAAATATTGACCTTAAATGCTATGTCTGAAATCAGTGTCACTGTTCAGTGTCCCTGTAAAGTTTTGTGTGGTAAGGCTCGAAGCACGAGAAAACGCAAAGTGGCTCATTGCACCCTTTGCAGTACGTTGTGACACGCTTTCCGCACTCAGCGCAATTGCGACGATAGCGGTTGCACTTATTAGCTTTCTCCGTCACAACGTACTGTAGCGGATAGTGCACGAAACCTTGTGTATTATTGTCTGTTCCGCTGTGTGTAATATGGGCCGAAGGCCTAGGTTGTAACGTAGTGTGACGCGACAATAACTGAACTACCAAAGTCTTACGAAAACTTCGGTGATTCGCTAATTGTTGAGACTTGTGTATTATGTAGGCATTTAAGATACTTACATTTAATAGCCGTCTAAATAATTTTTTATACCACACTTGCGTTCGCTTCCTTTCAAGGGGGAACATGGCTAGCATCTGATCTTTACGATCGACACCACCCATGCAAATGTTGTAATCATGGATTACGGTAGGTTTTAATGTATCACCGCACTTCATGGTTGCTAGTCCATGGTATGTCGAAATAAGTGCTACGCGATTCTTATCCCGCCATACCATGAGATCCACATCCCCTGAAGTGCAGCCACTCACCTGACCGACAGCCATATTTTGCTTAGTAAGTGTCGTTAGTTCGACGGGAACAAACTGACGATTTGTGCGTAACGTCCCCACGCAGTCAAACCCACGACACTTTAACTCCCGCGCGAGCGCAGGTGCGTTATAAAAGTTGTCCATCCATATGCAGTGGCCTTTGTGCTCAAGACCAGTTAACAGTCTGAGAACAATGGATGGAATAACACCAGAAACTGGACTATCGTCTTGTGGTTTGGGATCTTCGTGTCCTGCGTGGACTTCGAAGCGCCACAAATAGCCAGACTTGGACTCGCATACTTCGTATGTTTTAATTCCCACTGCCGCTGATTTATTTTTGATAAATTGATTTATATCTAACCAGCCCTTCCACATCGTCAAGCTCTCATCTATTGCAATATTTCGGTCCAGATTATATAGCTTAGAGAATTTAAAATTTAAATGTCCCAGAATGGGCTGTATTTTAAAAAGTTTTGCCTGCGCACGGGTCATTAATGCAGGGTTGCATGCGGCGTTGTTTGTGAAATGAAGACACCTGCTCAACAGTATAAAGCGATCAAAACGCATCGCTGTGGTGAATTCTGGAGTACAGAAAATATCTTTACTATAATTCCAATACTCCTCTATACGTGTTTTAACCACAATTCCGGTCGCTTGAACTATGGCAAAAAACACGTACAATTCATCCACAGTGGTATCGTACCATTTTGTGATGCGGCTATTGGGGTGCAAAGTCCCTGTTTGCATCATGATCGCTGCTAACTGTTGAGCGTAGCGGTTTGTCTCCACAACGATTTTCTCCATAATCTCCCGGTCCCAAATTGCAACGAATGCTTCATATGGACTGGTATATTGGGCAGTGGGTCCACAATTAATTGAACAGAACATTTCTCTCCTCTGCTCTGGTTCAATTTGAGGCTGCGGGAATGCTCTCCACTGAAAATCATATTTGTTGCAGGGCACAAGCAGCTCCTCATGTGGTTGTATTACAGGGGCCGGTGCTGGGCCTGCTGGTTGCTCCACAAGCGGTGTGATTATTGTTGGGGCAGGTGTTAAGCCAGTGGACTGTTTCACATGTGGTGGTCTTAATGGGATGGGTGCTGCAGATCCCGAGGTAGAGGCTAACGGAGGCCATGCAAAATTGAGCTCCGCCGATGCATTTCCCACCTCTTCGTTGTCCTCGAGAAACATTCTTATTGATCTCGGGATAAGCATAGTGGGAGAGCCCTCTTCCTGGTCATCCTCCCCATCGCTTTCTTCTTCTTCACTGCCTATTAAAAACATTAAGGAAATGAACGATAGAAAGTTAAGTTGGCAAGATGTTGGTGCAGATGAAAATGAAATAAATTAACGAACCATATTGAAGGCACTCCGAAATTTCATGGTCCCGTAGAAGTCGACTATAAATCCTACAACAAAATTATTAACATTAATTATAACAGTACAGAACAATAATATATTTGCGGTAATTGAATATTTTACTAAATATACTTACAAAGAACGCTTGCAACCTCTACTCACTACTGGGGCCCTTGCCGTGGATGTTGCATTTCCGTGGAAGCTCCTTCCTGCAGTCCGAGGCGTGAATGTTCCACTTCCACTACACTCTACGTACCTAAAAAAAACATGAATACCGTAATACCACAGATAGATACCGACAACATTAAAATTTATTACACTTACATTGCCGGTGAAGGGACCTCCAAGTACTCTGACGCAGTAGGCGTCGATGACTCAAACACTGGGACCACCAGAGAGGGTGCTGGCGAGACCATTTCAAACGGCGCTGGAGATGGTGCCGTTGAAGCATGTACCGCATCAGGACTCTGTCTGAATTATAAATTTGGATAAGAAAAAGGAACAAAGATTAGAAATATTTAAAATATATAAACAATAATAAGTGCTCACATATGTGGCGAAGATGGCCCAGCATCATTCACCTCAACAGAATGTGGATGTTGATGGCTTAACTCGAACAATGATGAATTTATGTTGAAGCTAAAAAATTAAAATACATTTAGTCAATTCTACATAAAATCATTATCTATAGTTCAATTAAGAAACAACAATAAAAATACATACACTGATGTTGGGGGCAAAGAGCGCTTTCTTTTAGCGTGTAAAGGACGCTCCAACCCATACCCTTGCTGTACTTCTTCTATCATCGCGCTAAATAGGCTAAAATAGTAATAATTTCCTGTAATTAGTATATACAAAAATTCATCAGTATAGAAGATCTTAGAACGTAAGTAAAAAGGTAATGATTACGGTTCTGAGACGGAAGGTCTTGACATGCCCCTTCCAACTCCAGTAAAAAGCGCGCTGCGTTCAACTCGCGCTGCGCGCCCGCCTCGTATCGCTGGTCCACCTCGCATTGTGCTCACACCATATGCTATACTCGTAACAAGTGGCGCGTCCACATCAAGCGCCACACCTGCCGTGCCACCACGTGTGCGTACGCCACCACGTGTGCGTACGCCACCACGTGTGCGTACGCCACCACGTGTGCGTACGCCACCACGTGTGCGAACACCACCGCGTGTGCGTGCACTAATACGTGAACGACTGCCACCTCGTGTATGGACCATGCCACTGACACTCCTCTGACTGTATAAACGACAGTACCAACATGCAAAAGAAAAAGAAAATAAGCCAAGAAAACACAAGAACATTTTTTTAAAAATAAAAAGCACTTTATCTAGGTGGAATTTCGATCTCGGCAAGCGACTTAATCTGTTTATAACGAAAAGGCAGCATATTAAACCCATACAGAGCGGTGCCGCGATTCCCAGCAGTCGCTGCCGAACAGTAGCTGCCAAGATCTTTAGGTCAGAAAAAAGATTAAATATCTGCAATTTATTTCGGAAAATATAAGATGCGAAAATACTTTACTTTTCAAATCCTAATGCCTAGTGAATGTTCCAGTCCAGTACAAAAAAGTAGACTAAAGTACCAGAAAAGTTAATAATTTGAAATACATGTATTTAAAATGCAAATACCTATTACCTATTTTTATTTTGCATTTTAAATAAAAATAGTCTTTGTAATATTCAAAATGGTCTTACATACCGACATCGTAAGTCAAACTGGTTGTAAGTATTTTTCTATATTTCAAACAACACAATTAATCACTGATCTCTCAACAAATCGATTAGAAATGTATTTAAAAAAGTGTTTTTTTTTAAAAATGCGTATTTTGAATTTTTTACTTAAATACTTTAATTCAAAACTATTATATATATTTTACATGAAATTAAAATATTATCAAATAATTAGCATTTTGAATTTTTAAATACTTCTAATAAACCATTTTTCCCATTACTGCCAAAGGCTTATCCATATTCTCCATCGTTACCAAAACAAATGTCAAACCTAGTCTGTGAAGTTGGAGGATATCAGCCACTTAACGACTGTTACATACTTTTGAAGCAATTTCTCACTTTTTACATCAAAGTATACTTTGTGCTTTCGTATTTAGCTTAAATATTAGTTTCACAATATATTGCACAAAATATATTGACACAGAAAGCAATTAAGTCACTTAAAAAGTAAAAACTTGCGACATTACGGTGGTCATTCCTAGGACTGAGTCGAATTCAGTTACAAAATTTTTAATGAAAATTGCCAACAAGCCTCGAAAAGTAGATAAATAATTAAAGATAACTTACCGCTCCATTGTATTTTCCATGATATCCGATATAATAACTTGTAATTCACAATTTTAATAGCAAAATTACCACACGTCTATTCAACGAAATCAACGGAACTTCAATGACAAGTTTCTTTTAATTTTTTCTATAGACGTTGCTAGTAGTGACGTATGTTATACAGCAAAGTTCATAACGAACATAGTCACGGCCTTATTCCACAGAGAAAGATAAAGAAATAAACGAATTTAGCCGCGAAATGCGACCGTGTAGTAATGGCAGAAATCAGCCAGCTCACAGACGCGCCTTATTTTTTACTGGCTGAAATCAGCCACCTCACAGACGAGAGGATAAATGGCAGCGAAACCTGGGTATGCCAGAAGAAGCATAAAAGCAAGTTGAATGCAGTGGAGATGCGATCTCTTCGTAAAATGTGTGGCGTTACCATAGCCGACCGAAAACGAAACGAAGAGATTCGCAATATGGCAGGATTGAAAGATGACCTTATCACAAAAATTGATAGGGGCGTACTCCAATGGTTTGGGCACGTTGAACGAATGAGTGAACACAGAATGGTGAAGAAAATATATAGAGCGAAAGTAAATATTAAAAGGTGTCGAGGTAGACCGAGACTAACTTTCGAAGACCATGTGAGCAAATTGCTCGAAGAGGGGAGGGTCAAGAGTACTCGGATACCTAGACGTGCATGTATGAAGAATTTAATGAACCTGAAAGAAGCGAAAGAGGTATGTAAGGATCGTGACACTTGGCGATCTGTTCTCTCTGGCTACCCCGTTAGGGATTGTGCGTGACGATAAGTAAGTAAGTAAGTAAGTAAGTAAGAAAGTAAGTAGTTATTTGCTCCCCACATTTCCTAATAGTTTTCTCAGTAAATTCGTAACGTTATATATTTAATTTTCATATTTTCAGTCTATTTCTTACTAAAATTCATCAATAAAAACACGTATTCATCTATAGCACGGCTGAAAATTGGCCTTTTCCTTTGAAATTTTCTATTTAAATAGTGTAACTAATTGCCCTTCGTAATCCTATATAGTTTCCTTGGTTAATTCCTAAGGTTATATGTATAATTTTCATATTTTCAGTCTCTTATTTACGTGAATTCATCAATAAAAACACGGATTCATCTATAACTCGGCTGAAAATTGGCCTTTTCCTTTTAAATTTTCTATTTAAATAGTGTAACTAATTGGCCCCCGTAATCCTATATAGTTTTCATGGTTAATTCCTAATGTTATATATATAATTTTCATATTTTCAGTCTCTTATTTACGTGAATTCATCAATAAAAACACGTATTCATCTATAACTCGGCTGAAAAGTGGCCTTTTCCGTTTAAATTTTCTTTGTTAATAGTGTATTTAACCGACCCTCGTATTTATCTATAGTTTTTATAATAAATTTCTACCGCTAAAATATTGATTTCCACATAATTCTTTTTCCCATAATCGTAATTTCCTAAACTGTTTAAAATTTTTCAAATCTTTATTTCTCAAGCTCTTTTTGCTTTAATTAGGTTGGTCTAGTGTAAAAACTACCATCTGCACTCTTATTTGCTTTATAGAACATACAGAACTGAAAAAAATCACTATTTACCTAAACCGAGGTATAGTGGTCAATCAATACAATCACATAAATTCAACTATAAATTCGCTAATAACTTTTCTAAAAATTGGTATTTTTCGTTCAAATGTTCTTTAAGTTGTGAAGTTAATTTCTCCCCACATGTCTTTATAGTTTTCTCAGCAAATTCGTAACGTGATATATTTAATTTTCATATTTTCACTCTATTTCTTACTTAAATTCATCAATAAAACACGTATTCATCTATAACTCGGTTGAAAAGTGGCCTTTTCCGTTTAAATTTTCTTTGTTAATAGTGTATTTAACCGACCCCCGTATTTATCTATAGTTTTTATAATAAATTTCTACCGCTAAAATATTGATTTCCACATAATTCTTTTTCCCATAATCGTAGTTTCCTAAACTGTTTAAAATTTTTCAAATCTTTATTTCTCTAGCTCTTTTTGCTTTTATTAGGTGCGTCTAGTGTAGAAACTACCATCTGCATTCTTATTTGCTTTATAGAACATACAGAACTGGAAAAAAATCACTATTTACCTAAACTGAGGTATAGTGCTCAATCAATACAATCACATAAATTCAACTATAAATTCGCTAATAACTTTTCTAAAAATTGGTATTTTTCGTTCAAATCTTCTTTAAGTTGTGAAGTTAATTGCTCCCCACATGTCCTTACAGTTTCCTCAGTAAATTCGTAACGTTATATATTTAATTTTCATATTTTCAGTCTATTTCTTACTTAAATTCATCAATAAAACACGTATTCATCTATAGCACGGCTGAAAATTGGCCTTTTCCTTTTAAATTTTCTATTAAAATAGTGTATCTAACTGCCCTCCGTAATCCTATACAGTTTTCTTGGTAAATTCCTAACGTTATATGTACAATTTTCATATTTTCATTCTCTTATTTACGTGAATTCATCAATAGAAACACGTATTCATCTATAACTCGGCTGAAAAAGTGGCCTTATCCTTTTAAATTTTCTATTTAAATAGTGTCACTAGCTGCCCCCCGTAATCCTATACAGTTTTCTTGGTTAATTCCTAACGTTACATATATAATTTTCATATTTTCAGTCTCTTATTTACGTGAATTCATCAATAAAAACACGTATTCATCTATAACTCGGCTGAAAAGTGGCCTTTTCCGTTTAAATTTTCTTTGTTAATAGTGTATTTAACCACCCTCCGTATTTATCTATAGTTTTTATAATAAATTTCTACCGCTAAAATATTGATTTCCACATAATTCGTTTTCCCATAATCGTAATTTCCTAAACTGTTTAAAATTTTTCAAATCTATATTTCTCTAGCTCTTTTTGCTTTTATTAGGTCCGCTAGTGTAAAAACTACCATCTGCACTCTTATTTGCTTTATAGAGCATACAGAACTGAAAAAAAAATCACTATTTACCTAAACCGAGGTATAGTGCTCAATCAATACAATCACATAAATTCAACTATAAATTCGCTAATAACTTTTCTATAAATTGGTATTTTTCGTTCAAATCTTCTTTAAGTTGTGAAGTTAATTGCTCCCCACATGTCCTTTTAGTTTTCTCAGTAAATTTGTAACGTTATATATTTAATTTTCATATTTTCAGTCTATTTCTTACTTAAATTCATCAATAAAACACGTATTCATCTATAGCACTGCTGAAAATTGGCCTTTTTTTTTTAAATTTTCTATTTAAATAGTGTAACTAATTGGCTTTCGTAATTCTATATAGTTTTCTTGGTTAATTCCTAACGTTATATATATAATTTTCATATTTTCAGTCTCTTATTTACGTGAATTCATCAATAAAAACACGTATTCATCTATAACTCGGCTGAAAAGTGGCCTTTTCCGTTTAAATTTTCTTTGTTAATAGTGTATTTAACCGCCCCACGTATTTATCTATAGTTTTTATAAAAAATTTCTACCGCTAAAATATTGATTTCCACATAATTCGTTTTCCCATAATCGTAATTTCCTAAAATTTTTAAAATTTCACAAATGTACATTTATTTCGCTCTTTTTGCTTTTATTAGGTCCGTCTAGTGTAGAAACTACCATCTGCACTCTTATTTGCTTTATAGAACATACAGAACTGGAAAATACCTCACTATTATATTATTATATATATTAATTCACCTAAACCGAGGTATAGTGGTCAATCAATACAATCACATAAATTCATCTATAAATTCGCTAATAACTTTCCTAAAAATTGGTATTTTTCGTTCAAATCTTCTTTAAATTGTGAAGTTATTTGCTCCCCATATTTCGTTATAGTTTTCTCAGTAAATTCGTAACGTTATATATTTAATTTTCATATTTTCAGTCTATTTCTTACTTAAATTTATCAATAAAAACACGTATTCATCTATAGCACGGCTGAAAATTGGCCTTTTCCTTTTAAATTTTCTTTATAAATAGTGTAACTAATTGCCCCCCGTAATCCTATATAGTTTTCTTGGTTAATTCCTAACGTTATATATATAATTTTCATATTTTCATTCTCTTATTTACGTGAATTCATCAATAAAAACACGTATTCATCTATAACTCGGCTGAAAAAGTGGCCTTTTTCTTTTTAATTTTCTATTTAAATAGTGTAACTAACTGCACCCCGTAATCCTATACAGTTTTCTTGGTTAATTCCTAACGTTATATATATAATTTTTATATTTTCAGTCTCTTATTTACGTGAATTCATCAATAAAAACACGTATTCATCTATAGCACTGCTGAAAATTGGCCTTTTCCTTTTAAATTTTCTATTTAAATATTGTAACTAATTGGCCCCGTTATCCTTTATAGTTTTCTTGGTTAATTCCTAACGTTATATATATAATTTTCATATTTTCAGTCTCTCATTTACGTGAATTCATCAATAAAAACACGTATTCATCTATAACTCGGCTGAAAAGTGGCCTTTTCCGTTTAAATTTTCTGTGTTAATAGTGTATTTAACCGCCCCCCGTATTTATCTATAATATAAGATATTGATTTATTAGGTCCGTCTAGTGTAGAAACTACCATCTGCACTCTTATTTGCTTTATAGAACATACAGAACTGGAAAAAACATTCACTATTTACCTAAACCGAGGTATAGTGCTCAATCAATACAATCACATAAATTCATCTATAAATTCGCTAATAACTTTCCTAAAAATTGGAATTTTTCGTTCAAATCTTCTTTAAATTGTGTAGTTATTTGCAGAGTTACTGCTGAAATGGTCAAGTACGGTGGGCCTCGCGTCTGGGACAGCTTTCATCTGCTGTGCAATTTGTGCTGGCGGACGGGAGATGTCCCGGATGATTGGCGATCCGCGGTCATTGTGCCTTTATATAAAGGTAAAGGTTCACATTTTGACTGCGGGTGCTATCGGGCGATCAGCTTGACCAGTTTAGCAAGTAAAGTTTATTCGAAGGTTTTGACACGCAGGATGCAAGAGAAATCGGAAAGATTCTTATGGGAGGCACAATGCGGATTTAGACCTGGAAGAGGATGCACGGATCAAATGGTTTCTCTCCGCATGATCACGGAGAAGCTTCTGAGTGTTAACCAGAGGATTTTCTGTGCTTTTGTGGATCTGGAGAAAGCATTTGATAAGGTGATAAGGAAGAAAATGTGGGAACTGTTGCCGGGATATGGTGTGGATGGTCGATTGTTAAGGGCTGTGCAGTCACTTTACTAGGACTGTAAAGCCTGTGTGCGGGTAGGGCATGACCTGTCACCCATGTTTAGCGTCCAAGCGGGCGTAAAACAGGGTTGTGTCATGTCCTCCTGGCTGTTCATACTGTATCTCGACAGCTGTTTACAGAAGCTGAAAGATAGCTGTTTGGGTGTGAAATTGGGTGACATAAAAGTTAATTGTCTGCTGTATGCTGATGATGCAGTGCTTATTGCACCATCAGAAGCAGAACTGCAGGCATTAGTCACGTGTATGAAAGAGGAATGTGAAATTAAAGGTCTCCGTTTGAATGCTAATAAAACTAAGGTTCTGGTATTTGAAAAGGACGAAGAGAGAACGAAATGTGAAATATGGGTAAATCAGGAATATCTAGAACAGGTAAATGAAATTGTATACTTGGGGAGTGCTTTCAGCCGGGATGGAAGATGTGATTTAGATGTGGATAGGCGTGTCGCTGCCGGAAACAAAGTCAATGGTGCCCTGAATGCATTAGTAAAAAGGCAAGGCGTGGTGAAGAGTGCACGCCTTGCAATACATAACGCAGTGTTGGTACCGACTTTGTTATATGGCAGCGAAACCTGGGTATGCCAGAAGAAGCACAAAAGCAAGTTGAATGCAGTGGAGATGCGATCTCTTCGTAAAATGTGTGGCGTTACCATAGCCGACCGAAAACGAAACGAAGAGATTCGCAATATGGCAGGATTGAAAGATGACTTTATCACAAAAATTGATAGGTGCGTACTCCAATGGTTTGGGCACGTTGAACGAATGAGTGAACACAGAATGGTGAAGAAAATATATAGAGCGAAAGTAAATATTAAAAGGTGTCGAGGTAGACCGAGACTAACTTTCGAAGACCATGTGAGCAAATTGCTCGAAGAGGGGAGGGAAGAAGCGAAAGAGGTATGTAAGGATCGTGACACTTGGCGATCTGTTCTCTCTGGCTACCCCGTTAGGGATTGTGCGTGACGATAAGTAAGTAAGTAAGTAAGTAAGTAGTTATTTGCTTCCCACATTTCCTAATAGTTTTCTCAGTAAATTCGTAACGTTATATATTTAATTTTCATATTTTCAGTCTATTTCTTACTAAAATTCATCAATAAAAACACGTATTCATCTATAGCACGGCTGAAAATTGGCCTTTTCCTTTGAAATTTTCTATTTAAATAGTGTAACTTATTGCTCTTCGTCATCCTATATAGTTTCCTTGGTTAATTCCTAACGTTATATGTATAATTTTCATATTTTCAGTCTCTTATTTACGTGAATTCATCAATAAAAACACGGATTCATCTATAACTCGGCTGAAAATTGGCCTTTTCCTTTTAAATTTTCTATTTAAATAGTGTAACTAATTGGCCCCCGTAATCCTATATAGTTTTCTTGGTTAATTCCTAATGTTATATATATAATTTTCATATTTTCAGTCTCTTATTTACGTGAATTCATCAATAAAAACACGTATTCATCTATAACTCGGCTGAAAAGTGGCCTTTTCCGTTTAAATTTTCTTTGTTAATAGTGTATTTAACCGACCCCCGTATTTATCTATAGTTTTTATAATAAATTTCTACCGCTAAAATATTGATTTCCACATAATTCTTTTTCCCATAATCGTAATTTCCTAAACTGTTTAAAATTTTTCAAATCTTTATTTCTCAAGCTCTTTTTGCTTTAATTAGGTTGGTCTAGTGTAAAAACTACCATCTGCACTCTTATTTGCTTTATAGAACATACAGAACTGAAAAAAATCACTATTTACCTAAACCGAGGTATAGTGGTCAATCAATACAATCACATAAATTCAACTATAAATTCGCTAATAACTTTTCTAAAAATTGGTATTTTTCGTTCAAATGTTCTTTAAGTTGTGAAGTTAATTTCTCCCCACATGTCTTTATAGTTTTCTCAGCAAATTCGTAACGTGATATATTTAATTTTCATATTTTCACTCCATTTCTTACTTAAATTCATCAATAAAACACGTATTCATCTATAACTCGGTTGAAAAGTGGCCTTTTCCGTTTAAATTTTCTTTGTTAATAGTGTATTTAACCGACCCCCGTATTTATCTATAGTTTTTATAATAAATTTCTACCGCTAAAATATTGATTTCCACATAATTCTTTTTCCCATAATCATAGTTTCCTAAACTGTTTAAAATTTTTCAAATCTTTATTTCTCTAGCTCTTTTTGCTTTTATTAGGTGCGTCTAGTGTAGAAACTACCATCTGCATTCTTATTTGCTTTATAGAACATACAGAACTGGAAAAAATCACTATTTACCTAAACTGAGGTATAGTGCTCAATCAATACAATCACATAAATTCAACTATAAATTCGCTAATAACTTTTCTAAAAATTGGTATTTTTCGTTCAAATCTTCTTTAAGTTGTGAAGTTAATTGCTCCCCACATGTCCTTACAGTTTCCTCAGTAAATTCGTAACGTTATATATTTAATTTTCATATTTTCAGTCTATTTCTTACTTAAATTCATCAATAAAACACGTATTCATCTATAGCACGGCTGAAAATTGGCCTTTTCCTTTTAAATTTTCTATTAAAATAGTGTAACTAACTGCCCTCCGTAATCCTATACAGTTTTCTTGGTAAATTCCTAACGTTATATGTACAATTTTCATATTTTCATTCTCTTATTTACGTGAATTCATCAATAGAAACACGTATTCATCTATAACTCGGCTGAAAAAGTGGCCTTATCCTTTTAAATTTTCTATTTAAATAGTGTCACTAGCTGCCCCCCGTAATCCTATACAGTTTTCTTGGTTAATTCCTACCGTTATATATATAATTTTCATATTTTCAGTCTCTTATTTACGTGAATTCATCAATAAAAACACGTATTCATCTATAACTCGGCTGAAAAGTGGCCTTTTCCGTTTAAATTTTCTTTGTTAATAGTGTATTTAACCGCCTTCCGTATTTATCTATAGTTTTTATAATAAATTTCTACCGCTAAAATATTGATTTCCACATAATTCGTTTTCCCATAATCGTAATTTCCTAAACTGTTTAAAATTTTTCAAATCTATGTTTCTCTAGCTCTTTTTGCTTTTATTAGGTCCGTCTAGTGTAAAAACTACCATCTGCACTCTTATTTGCTTTATAGAGCATACAGAACTGGAAAAAAATCACTATTTACCTAAACTGAGGTATAGTGCTCAATCAATACAATCACATAAATTCAACTATAAATTCGCTAATAACTTTTCTAAAAATTGGTATTTTTCGTTCAAATCTTCTTTAAGTTGTGAAGTTAATTGCTCCTTACATGTCCTTACAGTTTACTCAGTAAATTCGTAAGGTTATATATTTAATTTTCATATTTTCAGTCTATTTCTTACTTAAATTCATCAATAAAACACGTATTCATCTATAGCACGGCTGAAAATTGGCCTTTTCCTTTTAAATTTTTTATTAAAATAGTGTAACTAACTGCCCCCCGTAATCCTATACAGTTTTCTTGGTAAATTCCTAACGTTATATGTACAATTTTCATATTTTCATTCTCTTATTTACGTGAATTCATCAATAGAAACACGTATTCATCTATAACTCGGCTGAAAAAGTGGCCTTATCCTTTTAAATTTTCTATTTAAATAGTGTCACTAGCTGCCCCCCGTAATCCTATACAGTTTTCTTGGTTAATTCCTAACGTTACATATATAATTTTCATATTTTCAGTCTCTTATTTACGTGAATTCATCAATAAAAACACGTATTCATCTATAACTCGGCTGAAAAGTGGCCTTTTCCGTTTAAATTTTCTTTGTTAATAGTGTATTTAACCACCCTCCGTATTTATCTATAGTTTTTATAATAAATTTCTACCGCTAAAATATTGATTTCCACATAATTCGTTTTCCCATAATCGTAATTTCCTAAACTGTTTAAAATTTTTCAAATCTATATTTCTCTAGCTCTTTTTGCTTTTATTAGGTCCGTCTAGTGTAAAAACTACCATCTGCACTCTTATTTGCTTTATAGAGCATACAGAACTGGAAAAAAAATCACTATTTACCTAAACCGAGGTATAGTGCTCAATCAATACAATCACATAAATTCAACTGTAAATTCGCTAATAACTTTTCTATAAATTGGTATTTTTCGTTCAAATCTTCTTTAAGTTGTGAAGTTAATTGCTCCCCACATGTCCTTTTAGTTTTCTCAGTAAATTTGTAACGTTATATATTTAATTTTCATATTTTCAGTCTATTTCTTACTTAAATTCATCAATAAAACACGTATTCATCTATAGCACTGCTGAAAATTGGCCTTTTTCTTTTAAATTTTCTATTTAAATAGTGTAACTAATTGGCTTTCGTAATTCTATATAGTTTTCTTGGTTAATTCCTAACGTTATATACATAATTTTCATATTTTCAGTCTCTTATTTACGTGAATTCATCAATAAAAACACGTATTCATCTATAACTCGGCTGAAAAGTGGCCTTTTCCGTTTAAATTTTCTTTGTTAATAGTGTATTTAACCGCCCCACGTATTTATCTATAGTTTTTATAAAAAATTTCTACCGCTAAAATATTGATTTCCACATAATTCGTTTTCCCATAATCGTAATTTCCTAAAATTTTTAAAATTTCACAAATGTACATTTATTTCGCTCTTTTTGCTTTTATTAGGTCCGTCTAGTGTAGAAACTACCATCTGCACTCTTATTTGCTTTATAGAACATACAGAACTGGAAAAAAACTCACTATTATATTATTATATATATTAATTCACCTAAACCGAGGTATAGTGGTCAATCAATACAATCACATAAATTCATCTATAAATTCGCTAATAACTTTCCTAAAAATTGGTATTTTCGTTCAAATCTTCTTTAAATTGTGTAGTTATTTGCTCCCCATATTTCCTTATAGTTTTCTCAGTAAATTTGTAACGTTATATATTTAATTTTCATATTTTCAGTCTATTTCTTACTTAAAATCATCAATAAAAACACGTATTCATCTATAGCACGGCTGAAAATTGGCCTTTTCCTTTTAAATTTTCTATTTAAATAGTGTAACTAATTGGTTTTCGTAATTCTATATAGTTTTCTTGGTTAATTCCTAACGTTATATATATATTTTCATATTTTCAGTCTCTTATTTACGTGAATTCATCAATAAAAACACGTATTCATCTATAACTCGGCTGAAAAGTGGCCTTTTCCATTTAAATTTTCTTTGTTAATAGTGTATTTAACCGTCCCCCGTATTTATCTATAGTTTTTATAAAAAATTTCTACCGCTAAAATATTGATTTCCACATAATTCATTTTCCCATAATCGTAATTTCCTAAATTTTTTAAAATTTCACAAATGTTCATTTATTTCGCTCTTTTTACTTTTATTAGGTCCGTCTAGTGTAGAAACTACCATCTGCACTCTTATTTGCTTTATAGAACATACAGAACTGGAAAAAAACTCACTATTATATTATTATATATATTAATTCTCCTAAACCGAGGTATAGTGGTCAATCAATACAATCACATAAATTCATCTATAAATTCGCTAATAACTTTCCTAAAAATTGGTATTTTTCGTTCAAATCTTCTTTAAATTGTGTAGTTATTTGCTCCCCATATTTCCTTATAGTTTTCTCAGTAAATTCGTAACGTTATATATTTAATTTTCATATTTTCAGTCTATTTCTTACTTAAATTCATCAATAAAAACACGTATTCATCTATAGCACGGCTGAAAATTGGCCTTTTCCTTTTAAATTTTCTTTATAAATAGTGTAACTAATTGCCCCCCGTAATCCTATATAGTTTTCTTGGTTAATTCCTAACGTTATATATATAATTTTCATATTTTCAGTCTCTTATTTACGTGAATTCATCAATAAAAACACGTATTCATCTATAACTCGGCTGAAAAAGTGGCCTTTTTCTTTTTAATTTTCTATTTAAATAGTGTAACTAACTGCACCCCGTAATCCTATACAGTTTTCTTGGTTAATTCCTAACGTTATATATATAATTTTTATATTTTCAGTCTCTTATTTACGTGAATTCATCAATAAAAACACGTATTCATCTATAGCACTGCTGAAAATTGGCCTTTTCCTTTTAAATTTTCTATTTAAATATTGTAACTAATTGGCCCCCGTAATCCTATATAGTTTTCTTGGTTAATTCCTAACGTTATATATATAATTTTCATATTTTCAGTCTCTCATTTACGTGAATTCATCAATAAAAACACGTATTCATCTATAACTCGGCTGAAAAGTGGCCTTTTCCGTTTAAATTTTCTGTGTTAATAGTGTATTTAATCGCCCCCCGTATTTATCTATAATATAAAATATTGATTTATTAGGTCCGTCTAGTGTAGAAACTACCATCTGCACTCTTATTTGCTTTATGGAACATACAGAACTGGAAAAAACATTCACTATTTACCTAACCGAGGTATAGTGCTCAATCAATACAATCACATAAATTCATCTATAAATTCGCTAATAACTTTCCTAAAAATTGGAATTTTTCGTTCAAATCTTCTTTATATTGTGTAGTTATTTGCAGAGTTACTGCTGAAATGGTCAAGTATGGTGGGCCTCGCGTCTGGGACAGCTTTCATCTGCTGTGCAATTTGTGCTGGCGGACGGGAGATGTCCCGGATGATTGGCGATCCGCGGTCATTGTGCCTTTATATAAAGGTAAAGGTTCACATTTTGACTGCGGGTGCTATCGGGCGATCAGCTTGACCAGTTTAGCAAGTAAAGTTTATTCGAAGGTTTTGACACGCAGGATGCAAGAGAAATCGGAAAGATTCTTAAGGGAGGCACAATGCGGATTTAGACCTGGAAGAGGATGCACGGATCAAATGTTTTCTCTCCGCATGATCACGGAGAAGCTTCTGAGTGTTAACCAGAAGATTTTCTGTGCTTTTGTGGATCTGGAGAAAGCATTTGATAAGGTAATAAGGAAGAAAATGTGGGAACTGTTGCCGGGATATGGTGTGGATGGTCGATTGTTAAGGGCTGTGCAGTCACTTTACTAGGACTGTAAAGCCTGTGTGCGGGTAGGGCATGACCTGTCACCCATGTTTAGCGTCCAAGCGGGCGTAAAACAGGGTTGTGTCATGTCCTCCTGGCTGTTCATACTGTATCTCGACAGCTGTTTACAGAAGCTGAAAGATAGCTGTTTGGGTGTGAAATTGGGTGACATAAAAGTTAATTGTCTGCTGTATGCTGATGATGCAGTGCTTATTGCACCATCAGAAGCAGAACTGCAGGCATTAGTCACGTGTATGAAAGAGGAATGTGAAATTAAAGGTCTCCGTTTGAATGCTAATAAAACTAAGGTTCTGGTATTTGAAAAGGACGAAGAGAAAACGAAATGTGAAATATGGGTAAATCAGGAATGTCAAGAACAGGTAAATGAAATTGTATACTTGGGAAGTGCTTTCAGCCGGGATTGAAGATGTGATTTAGATGTGGATAGGCGTGTCGCTGCCGGAAACAAAGTCAATGGTGCCCTGAATGCATTAGTAAAAAGGCAAGGCGTGGTGAAGAGTGCACGCCTTGCAATACATAACGCAGTGTTGGTACCGACTTTGTTATATCGCAGCGAAACCTGGGTATGCCAGAAGAAGCATAAAAGCAAGTTGAATGCAGTGGAGATGCGATCTCTTCGTAAAATGTGTGGCGTTACCATAGCCGACCGAAAACGAAACGAAGAGATTCGCAATATGGCAGGATTGAAAGATGACCTTATCACAAAAATTGATAGGGGCGTACTCCAATGGTTTGGGCACGTTGAACGAATGAGTGAACACAGAATGGTGAAGAAAATATATAGAGCGAAAGTAAATATTAAAAGGTGTCGAGGTAGACCGAGACTAATTTTCGAAGACCATGTGAGCAAATTGCTAGAAGAGGGGAGGGTCAAGAGTACTCGGATACCTAGACGTGCATGTATGAAGAATTTAATGAACCTGAAAGAAGCGAAAGAGGTATGTAAGGATCGTGACACTTGGCGATCTGTTCTCTCTGGCTACCCCGTTAGGGATTGTGCGTGACGATAAGTAAGTAAGTAAGTAGGTAAGTAGTTATTTGCTTCCCACATTTCCTAATAGTTTTCTCAGTAAATTCGTAACGTTATATATTTAATTTTCATATTTTCAGTCTATTTCTTACTAAAATTCATCAATAAAAACACGTATTCATCTATAGCACGGCTGAAAATTGGCCTTTTCCTTTGAAATTTTCTATTTAAATAGTGTAACTAATTGCCCTTCGTAATCCTATATAGTTTCCTTGGTTAATTCCTAACGTTATATGTATAATTTTCATATTTTCAGTCTCTTATTTACGTGAATTCATCAATAAAAACACGGATTCATCTATAACTCGGCTGAAAATTGGCCTTTTCCTTTTAAATTTTCTATTTAAATAGTGTAACTAATTGGCCCCCGTAATCCTATATAGTTTTCTTGGTTGATTCCTAATGTTATATATATATATAATTTTCATATTTTCAGTCTCTTATTTACGTGAATTCATCAATAAAAACACGTATTCATCTATAACTCGGCTGAAAAGTGGCCTTTTCCGTTTAAATTTTCTTTGTTAATAGTGTATTTAACCGACCCCCGTATTTATCTATAGTTTTTATAATAAATTTCTACCGCTAAAATATTGATTTCCACATAATTCTTTTTCCCATAATCGTAGTTTCCTAAACTGTTTAAAATTGTTCAAATCTTTATTTCTCTAGCTCTTTTTGCTTTTATTAGGTCCGTCTAGTGTAGAAACTACCATCTGCATTCTTATTTGCTTTATAGAACATACAGAACTGGAAAAAAATCACTATTTACCTAAACTGAGGTATAGTGCTCAATCAATACAATCACATAAATTCAACTATAAATTCGCTAATAACTTTTCTAAAAATTGGTATTTTTCGTTCAAATCTTCTTTAAGTTGTGAAGTTAATTGCTCCCCACATGTCCTTACAGTTTCCTCAGTAAATTCGTAACGTTATATATTTAATTTTCATATTTTCAGTCTATTTCTTACTTAAATTCATCAATAAAACACGTATTCATCTATAGCACGGCTGAAAATTGGCCTTTTCCTTTTAAATTTTCTATTAAAATAGTGTAACTAACTGCCCCCCGTAATCCTATACAGTTTTCTTGGTAAATTCCTAACGTTATATGTACAATTTTCATATTTTCATTCTCTTATTTACGTGAATTCATCAATAGAAACACGTATTCATCTATAACTCGGCTGAAAAATTGGCCTTATCCTTTTAAATTTTCTATTTAAATAGTGTCACTAGCTGCCCCCCGTAATCCTATACAGTTTTCTTGGTTAATTCCTAACGTTATATATATAATTTTCATATTTTCAGTCTCTTATTTACGTGAATTCATCAATAAAAACACGTATTCATCTATAACTCGGCTGAAAAGTGGCCTTTTCCGTTTAAATTTTCTTTGTTAATAGTGTATTTAACCGCCTTCCGTATTTATCTATAGTTTTTATAATAAATTTCTACCGCTAAAATATTGATTTCCACATAATTCGTTTTCCCATAATCGTAATTTCCTAAACTGTTTAAAATTTTTCAAATCTATATTTCTCTAGCTCTGTTTGCTTTTATTAGGTCCGTCTAGTGTTAAAACTACCTTCTGCACTCTTATTTGCTTTATAGAGCATACAGAACTGGAAAAAAAATCACTATTTACCTAAACCGAGGTATAGTGCTCAATAAATACAATCACATAAATTCAACTATAAATTCGCTAATAACTTTTCTAAAAATTGGTATTTTTCGTTCAAATCTTCTTTAAGTTGTGAAGTTAATTGCTCCCCACATGTCCTTATAGTTTTCTCAGTAAATTCGTAACGTTATATATTTAATTTTCATATTTTCAGTCTATTTCTTACTTAAATTCATCAATAAAACATGTATTCATCTATAGCACTGCTGAAAATTGGCCTTTTCCTTTTAAATTTTCTATTTAAATAGTGTAACTAATTGGCTTTCATAATTCTATATAGTTTTCTTGGTTAATTCCTAACGTTATATATATAATTTTCATATTTTCTGTCTCTTATTTACGTGAATTCATCAATAAAAACACGTATTCATCTATAACTCGGCTGAAAAGTGGCCTTTTCCGTTTAAATTTTCTTTGTTAATAGTGTATTTAACCGCCCCACGTATTTATCTATAGTTTTTATAAAAAATTTCTACCGCTAAAATATTGATTTCCACATAATTCGTTTTCCCATAATCGTAATTTCCTAAAATTTTTAAAATTTCACAAATGTACATTTATTTCGCTCTTTTTGCTTTTGGTATGGTAGTTTCTACACTAGACGGACCTAATAAATCAATATTTTATATTATAGATAAATACGGGGGGCGGTTAAATACACTATTAACACAGAAAATTTAAACGGAAAAGGCCACTTTTCAGCCGAGTTATAGATGAATACGTGTTTTTATTGATGAATTCACGTAAATGAGAGACTGAAAATATGAAAATTATATATATAACGTTAGGAATTAACCAAGAAAACTATATAGGATTACAATATTTAAATAGAAAATTTAAAAGGAAAAGGCCAATTTTCAGCAGTGCTATAGATGAATACGTGTTTTTATTGATGAATTCACGTAAATAAGAGACTGAAAATATAAAAATTATAAATATAACGTTAGGAATTAACCAAGAAAACTGTATAGGATTACGGGGTGCAGTTAGTTACACTATTTATATAGAAAATTAAAAAGAAAAAGGCCACTTTTTCAGCCGAGTTATAGATGAATACGTGTTTTTATTGATGAATTCACGTAAATAAGAGACTGAAAATATGAAAATTATATATATAACGTTAGCAAATAACCAAGAAAGCTATATAGGATTATGGACGGCAATTAGTTACACTATTTGTATAGAAAATTTAAAAGGAAAAGGCCAATTTTCAGCCGTGCTATAGATGAATACGTGTTTTTATTCATGAATTTAAGTAAGAAATAGACTGAAAATATGAAAATTAAATATATAACGTTACGAATTCACTGAGAAAACTATAAGGAAATGTGGGGAGCAAATAACTACACAATTTAAAGAAGATTTGAACGAAAAATACCAATTTTTAGGAAAGTTATTAGCGAATTCATAGATGAATTTATGTGATTGTATTGATTGACCACTATACCTCGGTTTAGGTGAATTAATATATATAATAATATAATAGTGAGTTTTTTCCAGTTCTGTATGTTCTATAAAGCAAATAAGCGTGCAGATGGTAGTTTCTACACTAGACGGACCTAATAAAAGCAAAAAGAGCGAAATAAATGAACATTTGTGAAATTTTAAAAATTTTAGGAAATTACGATTATGGGAAAACGAATTATGTGGAAATCAATATTTTAGCGGTAGAAATTTTTTATAAAAACTATAGATAAATAGGGGGGCGGTTAAATACACTATTAATTAACAAAGAAAATTTAAACGGAAAAGGCTACTTTTCAGCCGAGTTATAGATTCATCTATATATATTATATATTTTCTATACAAATAGTGTAACTAATTGCCGTCCGTAATCCTATATAGTTTTCTTGGTTATTTCCTAACGTTATATATATAATTTTCATATTTTCAGTCTCTTATTTACGTGAATTCATCAATAAAAACACGTATTCATCTATAACTCGGCTGAAAAAGTGGCCTTTTTCTTTTTAATTTTCTTTATAAATAGTGTAACTAACTGCACCCCGTAATCCTATACAGTTTTCTTGGTTAGTTCCTAACGTTATATATATAATTTTTATATTTTCAGTCTCTTATTTACGTGAATTCATCAATAAAAACACGTATTCATCTATAGCACTGCTGAAAATTGGCCTTTTCCTTTTAAATTTTCTATTTAAATATTGTAACTAATTGGCCCCCGTAATCCTATATAGTTTTCTTGGTTAATTCCTAACGTTATATATATAATTTTCATATTTTCAGTCTCTCATTTACGTGAATTCATCAATAAAAACACATTACGTGAATTCATCAATAAAAGCACTGCTGAAAATTGGCCTTTTCCTTTTAAATTTTCAATTTAAATAGTGTAACTAATTGGCTTTCGTAATTCTATACAGTTTTCTTGGTTAATTCTTAACGTTATGTATATAATTTTCATATTTTCAGTCACTTTTTTACGTGAATTCATCAATAAAAACAGGTATTCATCTATAACTCGGCTGAAAAGTGGCCTTTTCCTTTTAAATTTTATATTTAAATAGTGTAACTATATGCCCCCCGTAGTCCTATACAGTTTTCTTGGTTAATTCTTAACGTTATATATATAATTCTCATATTTTCAATCTCTTATTTACGTGAATTCATCAATAAAAACACGTAATCTTCTATAACTCGTCTGAAAAGTGGCCTTTTCCTTTTAAATTTTCTATTTTAATAGTGTAACTAACTGCCCTCCGTAATCCTATACAGTTTTCTTGGTTAATTCTTAACGTTATATATATAATTTTCATATTTTCATTCTCTTATTTACGTGAATTCATCAATAAAAACAGGTATTCATCTATAACTCGGGTGAAAAGTGGCCTTTTCCTTTTAAATTTTATATTTAAATAGTGTAACTATATGCCCCCCGTAATCCTATACAGTTTTCTTGGTTAATTCTTAACGTTATATATATAATTCTCATATTTTCAGTCTCTTATTTACGTGAATTCATCAATAAAAACAAGTATTCATCTATAGCACGGCTGAAAATTGGCCTCTTCCTTTAAAATTTTCTATTTAAATAGTGTTACTAATTGCCCCCTGTAATCCTATATAGTTTTCTTGGTTAATTCCTAACGTAATTATATATATAATTTCATATTTTCAGTCTCTTATTTACGTGAATTCATCAATAAAAACACGTATTCTTCTATAACTCGGCTGAAAATTGGCCTTTTCCTTTTAAATTTTCTATTTTAATAGTGTAACTAACTGCCCCCCGTAATCCTATACAGTTTTCTTGGTTAATTCTTAACGTAATATATATAATTTTCATATTTTCAGTCTCTTATTTACGTGAATTCATTAATAAAAACAGGTATTCATCTATAACTCGGGTGAAAAGTGGCCTTTTCCGTTCAAATTTTCTTTGTTAATAGTGTATGTAACTGCCCCCTGTATTTATCTTTAGCTTTTATAATAAATTTGTACCGCTAAAATATTGATTTCCACATATTTCGTTTTCCCATAATCGTAATTGCCTAAAATTTTTAAAATTTTTCAAATCTTCATTTCTTTCGCTTATTTTGATTTTATTAGGCCTGTCTAGTGTAGAAACTACCATCTGCACTATTATTTGCTTTATAAAACATACAAACTGGAAAAAATCACAATTTACCTAAACCGAGGTATAGTGGTCAATCAATACAATCACATAAATTCAACTATAAATTCGATAATAACTTTTATAAAAATTGGTATATTTCGTTCAAATCAACTTTAAATTATAACGTTAATTGCTCCCCACATTTCCTTATTGTTTTCTCAGTAAATTCGTAACGTTATATATTTAATTTTCATATTTTCACTCTATTTCTTACTTAAATTCATCAATAAAAACACGTATTCATCTATAGCACGGCTGAAAATAGGCCTTTTTTTTTTAAATTTTCTATTTAAATAATGTAACTAATTGATCTTCGTAATCCTATATAGATTTCTTGGTTAATTATTAAAGTTATATATATAATTTTCATATTTTCAGTCTCTTATTTACGTGAATTCATCAATAAAAACACGTATTCTTCTATAACTCGGCTGAAAAGTGGCCTTTTCCATTTAAATTACCTATTTTAATAGTGAAACTAACTGCCCCCGTAATCCTATACAGTTTTCTTGGTTAATTCTTAACGTTATGTATATAATTTTTATATTTTCAGTCTCTTATTTACGTGAATTCATCGATAAAAACAGGAATTCATCTATAACTCGGCTGAAAAGTGGCCTTTTCCATTTAAATTTTCTATTTAAATAGTGTAACTAATTTCCCCTTGTAATCCTATATAGTTTTTTTGGTTAATTCCTAACGTAATTATATATATAATTTTCATATTTTCAGTCTCTTATTTACGTGAATTCATCAATAAAAACACGTATTCTTCGATCACTCGGCTGAAAAGTGGCCTTTTCCTTCTAAATTTTCTATTTTAATAGTGTAACCAATTGCTTCTTGTAACCCTATATAGTTTTCTTGGTTAATTCCTAACGTTATATATATAATTTTCATATTTTCAGTCCCTTATTTACGTGAATTCATCAATAAAAACACGTATTCATCTATAGCACGGCTGAAAATTGGCCTTTTTCTTTTAAATTATCTATTTAAATAGTGTAACTAATATATTTCCGTAATCCTATATAGTTTTCTTGGTTAATTCCTAACGTTATATATATAATTTTCATATTTTCAGTCTCTTATTTACGTGAATTCATCAATAAAAACACGTATTCATCTATAGCGAGGCTGAAAATTGGCCTTTTCCTTTAGAATTTTCTATTTAAATAGTGTAACTAATTGCTTCCTGTAATCCTATATAGTTTTCTTGATTAATTCCTAACGTAATTTTTATATAATTTTCATATTTTCAGTCTCTTGTTTACGTGAATTCATCAATAAAAACACGTATCCTTCTATAACTCGGATGAAAAGTGGCCTTTTCCTTTTAAATTTTCTATTTTAATAGTGCAACTAACTAACTCCCGTAATCCTATACAGTTTTCTTGGTTAATTCTTAACGTTATGTATATAATTTTTATATTTTCAGTCTCTTATTTACGTAAATTCATCAATAAAAACAGGTATTCATTCATAGCGAGGCTGAAAATTGGCCTTTTCCTTTAGAATTTTCTATTTAATAAGTGTAACTAATTGCCCCCTTTAATCCTATATAGTTTTCTTGGTTAATTCCTAACGTAATTTTATATATAATTTTCGTATTTTTAGTCTCTTATTTACGTGAATTCATCAATAAAAACACGTATTCTTCTATAACTCGGATGAAAAGTGGCCTTTTTCTTTTAAATTTTCTATTTTAATGGTGTAACTAACTGCCCCCCGTTATCCTATACAGTTTTCTTGGTTAATTCTTAACGTTATGTATACAATTTTTATACTTTTAGTCTCTTATTTACGTAAATTCATCAATAAAAGTATTCATCTATATATCGGCTGAAAAGTGGCCTTTTCCTTTTAAATTTTCTATTTTAATAGTGTAACTAACTGCCCCCCGTAGTCCTATACAGTTTTCTTGGTTAATTCTTAACGTTATATGTATAATTTTCATATTTTCAGTCTCTTATTTACGTGAATTTATCAATAAAAACTGGTATTCTTCTATAACTCGGCTGAAACGTGGCCTTTTCCTTTTAAATTTTCTATTTTAATAGTGTAACTATATGCCCCTCGTAATCCTTTACAGTTTTCTTGGTTAATTCTTAACGTTATATGTATAATTTTCATATTTTCAGTCTCTTATTTACGTGAATTCATCAATAAAAACACGTATTCATCTATAGCACGGCTGAAAATTGGCCTTTTCCTTTAAAATTTTCTATTTAAATGGTGTAACTAATTGCCCCCTGTAATCCTATGTAGTTTTCTTGGTTAATTCCTAACGTAATTATATATATTATTTTCATATTTTCAGTCTCTTATTTACGTGAATTCATCAATAAAAACACGTATTCATCTATAACTCGGCTGAAAAGTGGCCTTTTCCTTTAAAATTTTCTATTTTAATAGTGTAACTAACTGGCCTCCGTAATCCTATACAGTTTTCTTGGTTAATTCTTAACGTTATGTATATAATTTTCATATTTTCAGTCTCTAATTTACGTGAATTCATCAATAAAAACAGGTATTCATCTATAACTCGGCTGAAAAGTGGCCTTTTCCATTTATGTTTTCTATTTAAATAGTGTAACTATATGCCCCGCGTAATCCTATACAGTTTTCTTGGTTAATTCTTAACGTTATATATATAATTTTCATATTTTCAGTCTTTTATTTACGTGAATTCATCAATAAAGACACGTATTCATCTATAGCACGGCTGAAAATTGGCCTTTTCCTTTTAAATATTTTCTATTTAAAAAGTTTAACCAATTGCTCCTTGTAACCCTATATAGTTTTCTTGGTTAATTCCTAACGTTATATATATAATTTTCATATTTTCCGTCTCTTATTTACGTTAATTCATCAATAAAAACACGTATTCATCTATAGCACGGCTGAAAATTGGCCTTTTCCTTTAAAATTTTCTGTTTAAATGGTGTAACTATAGCCCTCTGTAACCCTATATAGTTTTCTTGGTTAATTCCTAACGTAATTATATATATAATTTTCATATTTTCAGTCTCTTATTTACGTGAATACATCAATATAAACACGTATTCATCTATAACTCGGCTGAAAAGTGGCCTTTTCCTTTTAAATATTTTCTATTTAAATAGTGTAACCAATTGCTCCTTGTAACCCTATATAGTTTTCTTGCTTAATTCCTAACGTTATATATATAATTTTCATATTTTCAGTCTCTTATTTACGTTAATTCATCAATAAAAACAAGTATTCATCAATAGCACGGCTGAAAATTGGCCTTTTCCTTTTAAATTTTCTATTTAAATAGTGTAAACAATTGCTTTTTGTAACCCTTTATAGTTATCTTGGTTAATTCCTAACGTTATATATATAATTTTCATATTTTCAGTCTCTTATTTACGTGAATTCATCAATAAAAACACGTATACATCTATATCACGGCTGAAAATTGGCCTTTTCCTTTAAAATTTTCTATTTATATGGTGTAACTAATTGCCCCCTGTAATCCTATGTAGTTTTCTTGGTTAATTCCTAACATAATTATATATATTATTTTCATATTTTCAGTCTCTTATTTACGTAAATTCATCATTAAAAACACGTATTCATCTATAACTCGGCTGAAAAGTGGCCTTTTCCTTTTAAATTTTATATTTTAATAGTGTAACAAACTGCCCCCGTAATTCATTACAGTTTTCTCGGTTAATTCTTAACGTTATATGTATAATTTTCATATTTTCAGTCTCTAATTTACGTGAATTCATCAATAAAAACAGGTATTCATCTATAACTCGGGTGAAAAGTCGCCTTTTCCTTTTAAATTTTCTATTTAAATAGTGTAACTATTTGCCCCCCCGTAATCCAATACAGTTTTCTTGGTTAGTTCTTAACGTTATATATATAATTTTCATATTTTCAGTCTCTTATTTACGTGAATTCATCAATAAAAACAGGTATTCATCTATAACTCGGCTGAAAAGTGGCCTTTTCCGTTCAAATTTTCTTTGTTAATAGTGTATGTAACCGCCCCCCGTATTTATCTTTAGTTTTTATAATAAATTTCTACCGCTAAAATATTGATTTCCACATAATTCGTTTTCCCATAATCGTAATTTCCTAAAATTTTTAAAATTTTTCAAATCTTCATTTCTTTCGCTTATTTTGATTTTATTAGGTCTGTCTAGTGTAGAAACTACCATCGCACTCCTATTTGCTTTTTAAAACATACAAACTAGAAAAAATCACTATTTACCTAAACTGAGGTATAGTGGTCAATCATTACAATCACATAAATTCAACTATAAATTCGATAATAACTTTTCTAAAAATTGGTATATTTCGTTCAAATCAACTTTAAATTTTAAAGTTAATTGCTCCTCACATTTCCTTATAGTTTTCTCAGTAAATTCGTAACGTTATATATTTAATTTTCATTTTTTCAGTCTATTTCTTACTTAAATACATCAATAAAAACACGTATTCATCTATAGCACGGCTGAAAATAGGCCTTTTTCTTTTAAATTTTCTATTAAAATAGTGTAACTAATATATCCCCGTAATCCTATATAGTTTTCTTGGTTAATTCCTAACGTTATATATATAATTTTCATATTTTCAGTCTCCTATTTACGTGAATTCATCAATAAAAACACGTATTCATCTATAGCGAGGCTGAAAATTGGCCTTTTCCTTTTAAATTTTCTATTTAAATAGTGTAACTAATTGCCCCCTAAAATCCGATATAGTTTTCTTGGTTAATTCCTAACGTAATTACATATATAATTTTCATATTTTCAGTCTCTTATTTACGTGAATGTATCAATAAAAACACGTATTCATCTATAACTCGGCTGAAAAGTGGCCTTTTCCTTTTAAATTTTCTATTTTAATAGTGTAACTAACTGCTCTCCGTATACCTATACAGTTTTCTTGGTTAATTCTTAACGTTATGTATATAATTTTCATATTTTCAGTCTCTTATTTACGTGAATTTATCAATAAAAACTGGTATTCATCCTAAACTCGGCTGAAAAGTGGCCTTTTCCTTTTAAATTTTCCATTTAAATAGTGTTACGAACTGCCCTCCGTAATCCTATACAGTTTTCTTGGTTAATTTTTAACGTTATATATATAATTTTCATATTTTTAATCTCTTGTTTACGTAAATTCATCAATAAAAACAAGTATTCATCTATAGCACGGCTGAAAATTGGCCTTTTCCTTTAAAATTTTCTATTTTAATAGTGTAACTAATTGCCCCCTGTAATTTTATATAGTTTTCCTGTTTAATTCCTAACGTAATTATGTATATAATTTTCATATTTTCAGTCTCTAATTTACGTGAATTCATCAATAAAAACAGGTATTCATCTATAGCACGGCTGAAAATTGGCCTTTTCCTTTTAAATTTTCTATTTCAATAGTGTAACCAATTGCTCTTTGTAACCCTATATAGTTTTCTTGGTTAATTCCTAACGTTATATATATAATTTTCATATTTTCATTCTCTTATTTACGTTAATTCATCAATAAAAACACGTATTCATCTATAGCACGGCTGAAAATTGGCCTTTTCCTTAAAAATTTTCTATTTAAATGGTGTAACTGTAGCCCCCTGTAATCCTATATAGTTTTCTTGGTTAATTCCTAACGTTATATATATAATTTTCATATTTTCAGTCTCCTATTTACGTGAACTCATCAATAAAAACAAGTATTCATCTATAGCGAGGCTGAAAATTGGCCTTTTCCTTTAAATTTTTCTATTGAAATAGTGTAACTATATGTCCCCCTTAATCTTATACAGTTTTCTTGGTTAATTCTTAACGTTATATATATAATATTCATATTTTCAGTCTCTTATTTACGTGAATTCATCAATAAAAACACGTATTCATCTATAGCACGGCTGAAAATTGGCCTTTTCCTTTAAAATTTTCTATTTAAATGGTGTAACTAATAGCCCCCTGTAATTCTATATGGTTTTCTTGGTTAATTCCTAACGTAATTATATATATAATTTTCATATTTTCAGTCTCTTATTTACGTGAATTCATCAATAAAAACAGGTATTCATCTATAACTCGGCTGAAAAGTGGCCTTTTCCTTTTAAATTTTCTATTTAAATAGTGTAACTATATGCTCCTCGTAATCCTATACAATTTTCTTGGTTAATTCTTAAAGTTATATATGTATATATAATTTTCATATTTTCAGTCTCTTATTTACGTGAATTCATCAATAAAAACACGTATTCATCTATAACTCGGCTGAAAAGTGGCCTTTTTCTTTAAAATTTTCTATTTAAATAGTGTAGCCAATTGCTCCTTGTAACCCTATATAGTTTTCTTGGTTAATTCCTAACGTTATATATATTTAATTTTCATATTTTCAGTATCTTATTTACGTTAATTCATCAATAAAAACACGTATTCATCTATAATTCGGCTGAAAAGTGGAAAGTTTAAAATTTTCTATTTAAATGGTGTAACTATAGCCCTCTGTAATCCTATATAGTTTTCTTGGTTAATTCCTTACGTAATTATATATATAATTTTCATATTTTCAGTCTCTTATTTACGTGAATTCATCAATAAAAACAGGTATTCATCTATAACTCGGGTGAAAAGTGGCCTTTTCCGTTCAAATTTTCTTTGTTAATAGTGTATTTAACCGCCCCCCGTATTTATCTTTAGTTAATATAATAAATTTGTACCGCTAAAATATTGATTTCCACATAATTCGTTTTCCCATAATCGTAATTGCCTTAAATATTTAAAATTTTTCAAATCTTCATTTCTTTCGCTTATTTTGATTTTATTAGGCCTGTCTAGTGTAGAAACTACCATCTGCACTTTTATTTGCTTTATAAAACATACAAACTGGAAAAAATCACTATTTACCTAAACCGAGGTATAGTGGTCAATCAATACAATCACATAAATTCAACTATAAATTCGATAATAACTTTTATAAAAATTGGTATATTTCGTTCAAATCAACTTTTAATTATAAAGTTAATTGCTCCCCACATTTCCTTATTGTTTTCTCAGTAAATTCGTAACGTTATATATTTAATTTTCATATTTTCACTCTATCTCTTACTTAAATTCATCAATAAAAACACCTATTCATCTATAGCACGGCTGAAAATAGGCCTTTTTCTTTTAAATTTTCTATTTAAATAGTGTAACTAATTGATCCCCGTAATCCTATATAGTTTTCTTGGTTAATTATTAAAGTTATATATATATAATTTATATATTTTCAGTCTCTTATTTACGTGAATTCATCAATAAAAACAGGAATTCATCTATAACTCGGCTGAAAAGTGGCCTTTTCCATTTAAATTTTCTATTTAAATAGTGTAACTAATTTCCCCTTGTAATCCTTTATAGTTTTCTTGGTTAATTCCTAACGTAATTATATATATATAATTTTCATATTTTCAGTCTCTTATTTACGTGAATTCATCAATAAAAACACGTATTCTTCGATAACTCGGCTGAAAAGTGGCCTTTTCCTTCTAAAATTTCTATTTTAATAGTGTTACCAATTGCTACTTGTAACCCTATATAGTTTTCTTGGTTAATTCCTAACGTTATATATATATATAATTTTCATATTTTCAGTCCCTTATTTACGTGAATTCATCAATAAAAACACGTATTCATCTATAGCACGGCTGAAAATTGGCCTTTTTCTTTTAAATTTTCTATTTAAATGGTGTAACTAATATATTTCCGTAATCCTATATAGTTTTCTTGTTTAATTCCTAACGTTATATATATAATTTTCATATTTTCAGTCTCTTATTTACGTGAATTCATCAATAAAAACACGTATTCTTCGATAACTCGGCTGAAAAGTGGCCTTTTCCTTTTAAATTTTCAATTTTAATAGTGTTACCAATTGCTTCCTGTAATCCTATATAGTTTTCTTGGTTAATTCCTAACGTAATTTTTATATAATTTTCATATTTTCAGTCCCTTATTTACGTGAATTCATCAATAAAAACACGTATTCTTCTATAACTCGGATGAAAAGTGGCCTTTTCCTTTTAAATTTTCTATTTTAATAGTGTAACTAATATATTTCCGTAATCCTATATAGTTTTCTTGTTTAATTCCTAACGTTATATATATAATTTTCATATTTTCAGTCTCTTATTTACGTGAATTCATCAATAAAAACACGTATTCATCTATAGCGAGGCTGAAAATTGGCCTTTTCCTTTAGAATTTTCTATTTAAATAGTGTAACTAATTGCTTCCTGTAATCGTATATAGTTTTCTTGGTTAATTCCTAACGTAATTTTTATATAATTTTCATATTTTCAGTCTCTTATTTACGTGAATTCATCAATTAAAACACGTATTCTTCTATAACTCGGATGAAAAGTGGCCTTTTCCTTTTAAGTTTTCTATTTTAATAGTGCGAATTACTTCCCATCGTAATCCTATATAGTTTTTTTGGTTAATTCCTAACGTGATTATATATATATATATATATATATATATATATATATATATATATATATATATATATATATATATATATATATATATATATATATATATATATATATATATATATAATTTTCATATTTTCAGTCCCTTATTTACGTGAATTCATCAATAAAAACACGTATTCTTCTATAACTCGGCTGAAAAGTGGCCTTTTCCTTCTAAATTTTCTATTTTAATAGTGTAACTAACTGCCCCCTTAATCCTTTATAGTTTTCTTGGTTAATTCTTAACGTTATGTATATAATTTTTATATTTTCAGTCTCTTATTTACGTGAATTCATCAATAAAAACAGGTATTCATCTATAACTCGGCTGAAAAGTGGCCTTTTACATTTAAATTTTCTATTTAAATAGTGTAACTCATTGCCCCTTGTAATCCTATATAGTTTTCTTGGTTAATTCCTAACGTAATTATATACATAATTTTCATATTTTCAGTCTCTTATTTACGTGAATTCATCAATAAAAACAGGTATTCATCTATAACTCGGGTGAAAAGTGGCCTTTTCCGTTCAAATTTTCTTTGTTAATAGTGTATTTAACCCTCCCCCCGTATTTATCTTTAGTTAATATAATAAATTTGTACCGCTAAAATATTGATTTCCACATAATTCGTTTTCCCATAATCGTAATTGCCTTAAATATTTAAAATTTTTCAAATCTTCATTTCTTTCGCTTATTTTGATTTTATTAGGCCTGTCTAGTGTAGAAACTACCATCTGCACTTTTATTTGCTTTATAAAACATACAAACTGGAAAAAATCACTATTTACCTAAACCGAGGTATAGTGGTCAATCAATACAATCACATAAATTCAACTATAAATTCGATAATAACTTTTATAAAAATTGGTATATTTCGTTCAAATCAACTTTAAATTATAAAGTTAATTGCTCCCCACATTTCCTTATTGCTTTCTCAGTAAATTCGTAACGTTATATATTTAATTTTCATATTTTCAGTCTCTTATTTACGTTAATTCATCAATAAAAACACGTATTCATCTATAACGCGGCTGAAAAGTGGAAAGTTTAAAATTTTCTATTTAAATGGTGTAACTATAGCCCTCTGTAATCCTATATAGTTTTCTTGGTTAATTCCTTACGTAATTATATATATAATTTTCATATCTTCAGTCTCTTATTTACGTGAATTCATCAATAAAAACAGGTATTCATCTATAACTCGGGTGAAAAGTGGCCTTTTCCGTTCAAATTTTCTTTGTTAATAGTGTATTTAACCGCCCCCCGTATTTATCTTTAGTTAATATAATAAATTTATACCGCTAAAATATTGATTTCCACATAATTCGTTTTCCCATAATCGTAATTGCCTTAAATATTTAAAATTTTTCAAATCTTCATTTCTTTCGCTTATTTTGATTTTATTAGGCCTGTCTAGTGTAGAAACTACCATCTGCACTTTTATTTGCTTTATAAAACATACAAACTGGAAAAAATCACTATTTACCTAAACCGAGGTATAGTGGTCAATCAATACAATCACATAAATTCAACTATAAATTCGATTATAACTTTTATAAAAATTGGTATATTTCGTTCAAATCAACTTTAAATTATAAAGTTAATTGCTGCCCACATTTCCTTATTGTTTTCTCAGTAAATTCGTAACGTTATATATTTAATTTTCATATTTTCACTCTATCTCTTACTTAAATTCATCAATAAAAACACCTATTCATCTATAGCACGGCTGAAAATAGGCCTTTTTCTTTTAAATTTTCTATTTAAATAGTGTAACTAATTGATCCCCGTAATCCTATATAGTTTTCTTGGTTAATTATTAAAGTTATATATATAATTTTTATATTTTCAGTCTCTTATTTACGTGAATTCATCAATAAAAACAGGAATTCATCTATAACTCGGCTGAAAAGTGGCCTTTTCCATTTAAATTTTCTATTTAAATAGTGTAACTAATTTCCCCTTGTAATCCTTTATAGTTTTCTTGGTTAATTCCCAACGTAATTATATATATATATATAATTTTCATATTTTCAGTCTCTTATTTACGTGAATTCATCAATAAAAACACGTATTCTTCGATAACTCGGCTGAAAAGTGGCCTTTTCCTTCTAAATTTTCTATTTTAATAGTGTTACCAATTGCTACTTGTAACCCTATATAGTTTTCTTGGTTAATTCCTAACGTTATATATATAATTTTCATATTTTCAGTCCCTTATTTACGTGAATTCATCAATAAAAACACGTATTCATCTATAGCACGGCTGAAAATTGGCCTTTTTCTTTTAAATTTTCTATTTAAATAGTGTAACTAATATATTTCCGTAATCCTATATAGTTTTCTTGTTTAATTCCTAACGTTATATATATAATTTTCATATTTTCATTCTCTTATTTACGTGAATTCATCAATAAAAGCACGTATTCATCGATAACTCGGCTGAAAAGTGGCCTTTTCCTTTTAAATTTTCAATTTTAATAGTGTTACCAATTGCTTCCTGTAATCCTATATAGTTTTCTTGGTTAATTCCTAACGTAATTTTTATATAATTTTCATATTTTCAGTCCCTTATTTACGTGAATTCATCAATAAAAACACGTATTCTTCTATAACTCGGATGAAAAGTGGCCTTTTCCTTTTAAATTTTCTATTTTAATAGTGTAACTAATATATTTCCGTAATCCTATATAGTTTTCTTGTTTAATTCCTAACGTTATATATATAATTTTCATATTTTCAGTCTCTTATTTACGTGAATTCATCAATAAAAACACGTATTCATCTATAGCGAGGCTGAAAATTGGCCTTTTCCTTTAGAATTTTCTATTTAAATAGTGTAACTAATTGCTTCCTGTAATCGTATATAGTTTTCTTGGTTAATTCCTAACGTAATTTTTATATAATTTTCATATTTTCAGTCTCTTATTTACGTGAATTCATCAATAAAAACACGTATTCTTCTATAACTCGGATCAAAAGTGGCCTTTTCCTTTTAAGTTTTCTATTTTAATAGTGCAACTTACTTCCCATCGTAATCCTATATAGTTTTTTTGGTTAATTCCTAACGTGATTATATATATATATATATATATATATATATATAATTTTCATATTTTCAGTCCCTTATTTACGTGAATTCATCAATAAAAACACGTATTCTTCTATAACTCGGCTGAAAAGTGGCCTTTTCCTTCTAAATTTTCTATTTTAATAGTGTAACTAACTGCCCCCTTAATCCTTTATAGTTTTCTTGATTAATTCTTAACGTTATGTATATAATTTTTATATTTTCAGTCTCTTATTTACGTGAATTCATCAATAAAAACAGGTATTCATCTATAACTCGGCTGAAAAGTGGCCTTTTCCATTTAAATTTTCTATTTAAATAGTGTAACTAATTGCCCCTTGTAATCCTATATAGTTTTCTTGGTTAATTCCTAACGTAATTATATACATAATTTTCATATTTTCAGTCTCTTATTTAGGTGAATTCATCAATAAAAACACGTATTCTTCGATAACTCGGCTGAAAAGTGGCCTTTTCCTTCTAAATTTTCTATTTTAATAGTGTAACCAATTGCAACTTGTAACCCTATATTTTCCTTGGTTAATTCCTAACGTTATATATAATTTTCATATTTTCAGTCTCTTATTTACGTGAATTCATCAATAAAAACAGGTATTCATCTATAGCACGGCTGAAAATTGGCCTTTTCCTTTAAAATTTTCTATATAAATGGTGTAACTAATTGCCCCCTGTAATCCTATTTAGTTTTCTTGGTTAATTCCTAACGTAATTAAATATATTATTTTCATATTTTCAGTCTCTTATTTACGTGAATTCATCAATAAAAACACGTATTCATCTATAACTCGGATGAAAAGTGGCCTTTTCCTTTTAAATTTTCTATTTTAATAGTGTTACTAATTGCTCCCCCGTAATCCTATACAGTTTTCTTGGTTAATTCTTAACGTTATGTATATAATTTTCATATTTTCAGTCTCTAATTTACGTGAATTCTTCAATAAAAACAGGTATTCATCTATAACTCGGCTGAAAAGTGGCCTTTTCCTTTTGAATTTTCTATTTAAAAAGTGTAACTAACTGCCCCCCGTAATCCTTTACAGTTTTCTTGGTTAATTCTTAACGTTATATGTATAATTTTCATATTTTCAGTCTCTTATTTACGTGAATTTATCAATAAAAACTGGTATTCTTCTATAACTCGGCTGAAGAGTAGCCTTTTCCTTTTAAATTTTCTATTTTAATAGTGTAATTAACTGCCCCCCGTAATCCTATACAGTTTTCTTGGTTAATTCTTAACGTTATGTATATAATTTTCATATTTTCAGTCTCTTATTTACGTGAATTCATCAATAAAAACACGTATTCTTCGATAACTCGGCTGAAAAGTGGCCTTTTCCTTCTAAATTTTCTATTTTAATAGTGTAACCAATTGTTACTTGTAACCCTATATAGTTTTCTTGGTTAATTCCTAACGTTATATATATAATTTTCATATTTTCAGTCTCTTATTTACGTGAATTCATCAATAAAAACACGTATTCATCTATAGCACGGCTGTAAATTGGCCTTTTTCTTTTAAATTTTCTATTTAAATAGTGTAACTAATATATTTCCGTAATCCTATATAGTTTTCTTGATTAATTCTTAACGTTATGTATATAATTTTTATATTTTCAGTCTCTTATTTACGTGAATTCATCAATAAAAACAGGTATTCATCTATAACTCGGCTGAAAAGTGGCCTTTTCCATTTAAATTTTCTATTTAAATAGTGTAACTAATTGCCCCTTGTAATCCTATATAGTTTTCTTGGTTAATTCCTAACGTAATTATAAACATAATTTTCATATTTTCAGTCTCTTATTTAGGTGAATTCATCAATAAAAACACGTATTCTTCGATAACTCGGCTGAAAAGTGGCCTTTTCCTTCTAAATTTTCTATTTTAATAGTGTAACCAATTGCAACTTGTAACCCTATATTTTCCTTGGTTAATTCCTAACGTTATATATAATTTTCATATTTTCAGTCTCTTATTTACGTGAATTCATCAATAAAAACAGGTATTCATCTATAGCACGGCTGAAAATTGGCATTTTCCTTTAGAATTTTCTATTTAAATAGTGTAACTAATTGCCCCCTGTAATCCTATATAGTTTTCTTGGTTAATTCCTAACGTAATTTTATATATAATTTTCATATTTTCAGTCTCTTATTTACGTGAATTCATCAATAAAAACACGTATTCTTCTATAACTCGGATGAAAAGTGGCCTTTTCCTTTTAAATTTTCTATTTTAATAGTGTTACTAACTGCTCCCCCGTAATCCTATACATATTTCTTGGTTAATTCTTAACGTTATGTATATAATTTTTATATTTTCAGTCTCTTATTTACGTAAATTCATCAATAAAAACAGGTATTCATCTATAACTCGGCTGAAAAGTGGCCTTTTCCATTTAAATTTTCTATTTTAATAGTGTAACTAACTGCCCTCCGTAGTCCTATACAGTTTTCTTGGTTAATTCTTAACGTTATATGTATAATTTTCATATTTTCAGTCTCTTATTTACATGAATTTATCAATAAAAACTGGTATTCTTCTATAACTCGGCTGAAAAGTGGCCTTTTCCTTTTAAATTTTCTATTTTTATAGTGAAACTAACTGCGTCCCGTAATCCTATACAGTTTTCTTGGTTAATTCTTTACGTTATGTATATAATTTTCATATTTTCAATCTCTTATTTACGTGAATTCATCAATAAAAACAGGTATTCATCTATAACTCGGCTGAAAAGTGGCCTTTTCCTTTTAAATTTTCTATTTAAATGGTGTAACTACATGCCCCCCGTAATCCTTTACAGTTTTCTTGGTTAATTCTTAACGTTATATGTATAATTTTCATATTTTCATTCTCTTATTTACGTTAATTCATCAATAAAAACACGTATTCATCTATAGCACGGCTGAAAATTGGCCTTTTCCTTTAAAATTTTCTATTTAAATGGTGTAACTAATTGCCCCCTGTAATCCTATGTAGTTTTCTTGGTTAATTCCAAACGTAATTATATATATTATTTTTATATTTTCAGTCTCTTATTTGCGTGAATTCATCAATAAAAACACGTATTCATCTATAACTCGGCTGAAAAGTGGCCTTTTCCTTTTAAATTTTCAATTTTATTAGTGTAACTAACTGGCCTCCGTAATCTTATACAGTTTTCTTGGTTAATTCTTAACGTTATGTATATAATTTTCATATTTTCAGTCTCTAATTTACGTGAATTCATCAATAAAAACAGGTATTCATCTATAACTCGGCTGAGAAGTGGCCTTTTCCTTTTAAATTTTCTATTTAAATAGTGTATTTAACTGCTCCCCGTAATCCTTTACAGTTTTCTTGGTTAATTCTTAATGTTGTATGTATAATTTTCATATTTTCAGTCTCTTATTTACGTGAATTTATCAATAAAAACTGGTATTCTTCTATAATTCGGCTGAAAAGTGGCCTTTTCCTTTTAAATTTTCTATTTTATAAGTGTAACTAACTGCCCCCCGTAATCCTTTTCAGTTTTCTTGGTTAATTCTTAACGTAATGTATATAATTTTCATATTTTCAGTCTCTTATTTACGTGATTTCATCAATAAAAACAGGTATTCATCTATAACTCAGCTGAGAAGTGGCCTTTTCCTTTTAAATTTTCTATTTAAATAGTGTAACTATATGCTCCTCGTAATCCTATACAGTTTTCTTGGTTAATTCTTAACGTTATATATATAATTTTTATATTTTCAGTCTCTTATTTACGTGAATTCATCAATAAAAACACGTATTCATTTATAGCACGGCTGAAAATTGGCCTTTTCCTTTTAAATATTTTCTATTTAAATAGTGTAACAAATTGCTCCTTGTAACCCTATATAGTTTTCTTGGTTAATTCCTAACGTTATATATATAATTTTCATATTTTCAGTCTCTTATTTACGTTAATTCATCAATAAAAACACGTATTCATCTATAGCACGGCTGAAAATTGGCCTTTTCCTTTAAAATTTTCTATTTAAATGGTGTAACTAAAGCCTTCTGTAATCCTATATAGTTTTCTTGGTTAATTCCTAACGTAATTATATATATAATTTTCATATTTTCAGTCTCTTATTTACGTGAATTCATCAATAAAAACACGTATTCATCTATAACTCGGCTGAAAAGTGGCCTTTTCCTTTTAATTTTTAAATTTTAATAGTGTAACTAACTGCCCCCGTAATCCTATACAGTTTTCTTGGTTAATTCTTAACGTTATGTATATAATTTTCATATTTTCAGTCTCTAATTTACGTGAATTCATCAATAAAAACAGGTATTCATCAATAACTCGGCTGAAAAGTGGCCTTTTCCATTTAAATTTTCTATTTAAATAGTGTAACTAATTGCCCCTTGTAATCCTATATAGTTTTCTTGGTTAATTCCTAACGTAATTATATACATAATTTTCATATTTTCAGTCTCTTATTTACGTGAATTCTTCAATAAAAACACGTATTCTTCGATAACTCGGCTGAAAAGTGGCCTTTTCCTTCTAAATTTTCTATTTTAATAGTGTAACCAATTGCAACTTGTAACCCTATATAGTTTTCTTGGTTAATTCCTAACGTTATATATATAATTTTCATATTTTCAGTCTCTTATTTACGTGAATTCATCAATAAAAACACGTATTCATCTATAGCACGGCTGAAAATTGGCCTTTTCCTTTAAAATTTTCTAAATAAATGGTGTAACTAATTGCCCCCTGTAATCCTACGTAGATTTATTGGTTAATTCCTAACGTAATTATATATAATTTTAATATATTCAGTCTCTTATTTACGTGAATTCATCAATAAAAACACGTATTCATCTATAACTCGGCTGAAAAGTGGCCTTTTCCTTTTAAATTTTCTATTTTAATAGTGTAACTAACTAGCCTCCGTAATCCTATACAGTTTTCTTGGTTAATCCTTACGTTATGTATATAATTTTCATATTTTCAGTCTCTAATTTACGTGAATTCATCAATAAAAACAGGTATTCATCTATAACTCGGCTGAAAAGTGGCCTTTTCCTTTTGAAATTTCTATTTAAAAAGTGTAACTTACTGCCCTTCGTAATCCTTTACAGTTTTCTTGGTTAATTCTTAACGTTATATGTATAATTTTCATATTTTCAGTCTCTTATTTACGTGAATTTATCAATAAAAACTGGTATTCTTCTATAATTCGGCTGAAAAGTGGCCTTTTCCTTTTAAATTTTCTATTTTAATAGTGTAACTAACTGCCCCCCGTAATCCTATACAGTTTCCTTGGTTAATTCTTAACGTTATGTTTATAATTTTCATATTTTCAGTCTCTTATTTACGTGAATTCATCAATAAAAACACGTATTCTTCGATAACTCGGCTGAAAAGTGCCCTTTTCCTTCTAAATTTTCTATTTTAATAGTGTAACCAATTGTTACTTGTAACCCTATATAGTTTTCTTGGTTAATTCCTAACGTTATATATATAATTTTCATATTTTCAGTCTCTTATTTACGTGAATTCATCAATAAAAACACGTATTCATCTATAGCACGGCTGAAAATTGGCCTTTTTCTTTTAAATTTTCTATTCAAATAGTGTAACTAATATATTTCCGTAATCCTATATAGTTTTCTTGGTTAATTCCTAACGTTATATATATAATTTTCATATTTTCAGTCTCTTATTTACGTGAATTCATCAATAAAAACACGTATGCATCTATAACTCGGCTGAAAAGTGGCCTTTTCCTTTTAAATTTTCTATTTAAATGGTGTAACTATAGCCCCCTGTAATCCTATATAGTTTTCTTGGTTAATTCCTAACGTAATTATATATATATAATTTTCATATTTTCAGTCTCTTATTTACGTGAATTCATCAATAAAAACACGTATTCATCTATAACTCGGCTGAAAAGTGGCCTTTTCCTTTTAAATTTTCTATTTTAATAGTGTAACTAACTGCTCTCCGTAATCCTATACAGTTTTCTTGGTTAATTCTTAACGTTATGTATATAATTTTCATATTTTCAGTCTCTTATTTACGTGAATTTATCAATAAAAACAGGTATTCATCTATAACTCGGCTGAAAAGTGGCCTTTTCCTTTTAAATTTTCTATTTAAATAGTGCAACTAACTGCCCTTCGTAATCCTATACAGTTTTCTTGGTTAATTTTTTACGTTATATATATAATTTTCATATTTTCAGTCTCTTGTTTACGTGAATTCATCAATAAAAACACGTATTCATCTATAGCACGGCTGAAAATTGGCCTTTTCCTATAAAATTTTCTATTTAAATAGTGTAACTAATTGCCCCCTGTAATTTTATATAGTTTTCCGGGTTAATTCCTAACGTAATTATATATATATATAATTTTCATATTTTCAGTTTCTTATTTACGTGAATTCATCAATAAAAACACGTATTCATCTATAACTTGGCTGTAAAGTGGCCTTTTCCTTTTAAATTTTCTATTTAAATAGTGTTACTAATTGCCCCCCGTAATCCTATACAGTTTTCTTGGTTAATTCTTAACGTTATATATATAATTTTCATATTTTCAGTCTCTTATTTACGTGAATTCATCAATAAAAACAGGTATTCATCTATAACTCGGGTGAAAAGTGGCCTTTTCCGTTCAAATTTTCTTTGTTAATAGTGTATGTAACTGCCCCTGTATTTATCTTTATCTTTTACAATAAATTTCTACCGCTAAAATATTGATTTCCACATAATTCGTTTTCCCATAATCGTAATTTCCTAAAATTTTTAAATTTTTTCAAATCTTCATTTCTTTCGCTTTTTTGATTTTATTAGGTCTGTCTAGTGTAGAAACTACCATCTGCACTCCTATTTGCTTTTTAAAACATACAAACTAGAAAAAATCACTATTTACCTAAACTGAGGTATAGTGGTCAATCATTACAATTACATAAATTCAACTATAAATTCGATAATAACTTTTCTAAAAATTGGTATATTTCGTTCAAATCAACTTTATATTTTAAAGTTAATTGCTACTCACATTTCCTTATAGTTTTCTCAGTAAATTCGTAACGTTATATATTTAATTTTCATTTTTTCAGTCTATTTCTTACTTAAATTCATCAATAAAAAAACGTATTCATCTATAGCACGGCTGAAAATAGGCCTTTTTCTTTTTAATTTTTATTTAAATAGTGTAACTAATATATCCCCGTAATCCTATAAAGTTTTCTTGGTTAATTCCTAACGTTATATATATATATATATATATATAATTTTCATATTTTCAGTCTCCTATTTACGTGAATTCATCAATAAAAACACGTATTCATCTATAGCGAGGCTGAAAATTGGCCTTTTCCTTTAAAATTTTCTATTTCAATAGTGTAACTAATTGCCCCCTGAAATCCTTTATAGTTTTCTTGGTTAATTCCTAACGTAATTATATATATAATTTTTATATTTTCAGTCACTTATTTACGTGAATTCATCAATAAAAACACGTATTCTTCTATAACTCGGATGAAAAGTGGCCTTTTCCTTTTAAATTTTCTATTTAAATAGTGTAACTATATGCTCCCCATAATCCTATACAGTTTTCTTGGTTAATTCTTAACGTTATATATATAATTTTCATATTTTCAGTCTCTTATTTACGTGAATTCATCAATAAAAACAGGTATTCATCTATAACTCGGGTGAAAAGTGGCCTTTTCCGTTCAAATTTTCTTTGTTAATAGTGTATGTAACTGCCCCCTGTATTTATCTTTATCTTTTATAATAAATTTCTACCGCTAAAATATTGATTTCCACATAATTTGTTTTCCCATAATCGTAATTTCCTAAAATTTTTAAATTTATTCAAATCTTCATTTCTTTCGCTTTTTTTGATTTTATTAGGTCTGTCTAGTGTAGAAACTACCATCTGCACTCCTATTTGCTTTTTAAAACATACAAACTAGAAAAAATCACTATTTACCTAAACTGAGGTATAGTGGTCAATCATTACAATCACATAAATTCAACTATAAATTCGATAATAACTTTTCTAAAAATTGGTATATTTCGTTCAAATCAACTTTATATTTTAAAGTTAATTGCTCCTCACATTTCCTTATAGTTTTCTCAGTAAATTCGTAACGTTATATATTTAATTTTCATTTTTTCAGTCTATTTCTTACTTAAATTCATCAATAAAAACACGTTTTCATCTATAGCACGGCTGAAAATAGGCCTTTTTCTTTTTAATTTTTATTTAAATAGTGTAACTAATATATCCCCGTAATCCTATAAAGTTTTCTTGGTTAATTCCTAACGTTATATATATATATAATTTTCATATTTTCAGTCTCCTATTTACGTGAATTCATCAATAAAAACACGTATTCATCTATAGCGAGGCTGAAAATTGGCCTTTTCCCTTAAAATTTTCTATTTAAATAGTGTAACTAATTGCCCCCTGAAATCCTATATAGTTTTCTTGGTTAATTCCTAACGTAATTATATATATAATTTTTTATATTTTCAGTCACTTATTTACGTGAATTCATCAATAAAAACACGTATTCTTCTATAACTCGGATGAAAAGTGGCCTTTTCCTTTTAAATTTTCTATTTAAATAAAGTAACTATATGCTCCCCGTAATCCTATACAGTTTTCTTGGTTAATTCTTAACGTTATATGTATAATTTTCATATTTTCAGTCTCTTATTTACGTGAATTCATCAATAAAATTAAGTATTCATCAATAGCACGGCTGAAAATTGGCCTTTTCCTTTTAAATTTTCTATTTAAATAGTGTAACCAATTGCTCCTTGTAACTCTATATAGTTATCTTGGTTAATTCATAACGTTATATATATAATTTTCATATTTTCAGTCTCTTATTTACGTGAATTCATCAATAAAAACACGTATTCATCTATAGCACGGCTGAAAATTGGCTTTTTCCTTTAAAATTTTCTATTTAAATGGTGTAACTAATTACCCCCTGTAATCCTATGTAGTTTTCTTGGTTAATTCTTAACGTTATGTATATAATTTTCATATTTTCAGTCTCTAATTTACGTGAATTCATCAATAAAAACACGTATTCATCTAGAGCACGGCTGAAAATTGGCCTTTTCCTTTAAAATTTTCTATGTAAATAGTGTTACTAATTGCCCCCTGTATTCCTAAATAGTTTTCTTGGTTAATTCCTAATGTAATTATATATATAATTTTCATATTTTCAGTCCCTTATTTACGTGAATTCATCAAAAAAACACGTATTCTTCTATAACTCGGCTGAAAAGTGGCCTCTTCCTTCTAAATTTTCTATTTTAATAGTGTAACCAATTGCAACTTGTAATCCTATATAGTTTTCTTGGTTAATTCCTAACGTTATATATATAATTTTCATATTTTCAGTCTCTTATTTACGTGAATTCATCAATAAAAACACGTATTCATCTATAGCACGGCTGAAAATTGGCCTTTTCCTTTAAAATTTTCTATATAAATGGTGTAACTAATTGCCCCCTGTAATCCTATGTAGTTTTCTTGGTTAATTCCTAACGTAATTATATATATAATTTTCATATTTTCAGTCCCTTATTTACGTGAATTCATCAAAAAAACACGTATTCTTCTATAACTCGGCTGAAAAGTGGCCTCTTCCTTCTAAATTTTCTATTTAAATGGTGTAACTAATTGCCTCCTGTAATCCTATGTAGTTTTCTTGGTTATTTCCAAACGTAATTATATATATTCTTTTCATATTTTCAGTCTCTTATTTGCGTGAATTCATCAATAAAAAAACGTATTCATCTATAACTCGGCTGAAAAGTGGCCTTTTCCTTTTAAATTTTCAATTTTATTAGTGTAACTAACTGGCCTCCGTAATCTTATACAGTTTTCTTGGTTAATTCTTAACGTTATGTATATAATTTTCATATTTTCAGTCTCTAATTTACGTGAATTCATCAATAAAAACAGGTATTCATCTATAACTCGGCTGAAAAGTGGCCTTTTCCTTTTAAATTTTCTATTTAAATAGTGTAACTAACTGCCCCCGTAATCCTATACAGTTTTCTTGGTTAATTCTTAACGTTATGTATATAATTTTTATATTTTCAGTCTCTTATTTACGTGAATTCATCAATAAAAACAGGTATTCATCTATAACTCGGCTGAAAAGTGGCCTTTTCCATTTAAATTTTCTATTTAAATAGTGTAACTAATTGCCCCTTGTAATCCTTTATAGTTTTCTTGGTTAATTCCTAACGTTATATATATATATATAATTTTCATATTTTCAGTCTCTTATTTACGTGAATTCATCAATAAAAACACGTATTCATCTATAACTTGGCTGTAAAGTGGCCTTTTCCCTTAAAATTTTCTATTTAAATAGTGTAACTAATTGCCCCCTGAAATCCTATATAGTTTTCTTGGTTAATTCCTAACGTAATTATATATATAATTTTTTATATTTTCAGTCACTTATTTACGTGAATTCATCAATAAAAACACGTATTCTTCTATAACTCGGATGAAAAGTGGCCTTTTCCTTTTAAATTTTCTATTTAAATAAAGTAACTATATGCTCCCCGTAATCCTATACAGTTTTCTTGGTTAATTCTTAACGTTATATGTATAATTTTCATATTTTCAGTCTCTTATTTACGTGAATTCATCAATAAAATTAAGTATTCATCAATAGCACGGCTGAAAATTGGCCTTTTCCTTTTAAATTTTCTATTTAAATAGTGTAACCAATTGCTCCTTGTAACTCTATATAGTTATCTTGGTTAATTCATAACGTTATATATATAATTTTCATATTTTCAGTCTCTTATTTACGTGAATTCATCAATAAAAACACGTATTCATCTATAGCACGGCTGAAAATTGGCTTTTTCCTTTAAAATTTTCTATTTAAATGGTGTAACTAATTACCCCCTGTAATCCTATGTAGTTTTCTTGGTTAATTCTTAACGTTATGTATATAATTTTCATATTTTCAGTCTCTAATTTACGTGAATTCATCAATAAAAACACGTATTCATCTAGAGCACGGCTGAAAATTGGCCTTTTCCTTTAAAATTTTCTATGTAAATAGTGTTACTAAATGCCCCCTGTATTCCTAAATAGTTTTCTTGGTTAATTCCTAATGTAATTATATATATAATTTTCATATTTTCAGTCCCTTATTTACGTGAATTCATCAAAAAAACACGTTTTCTTCTATAACTCGGCTGAAAAGTGGCCTCTTCCTTCTAAATTTTCTATTTTATTAGTGTAACTAACTGGCCTCCGTAATCTTATACAGTTTTCTTGGTTAATTCTTAACGTTATGTATATAATTTTCATATTTTCAGTCTCTAATTTACGTGAATTCATCAATAAAAACAGGTATTCATCTATAACTCGGCTGAAAAGTGGCCTTTTCCTTTTAAATTTTCTATTTAAATAGTGTAACTAACTGCCCCCGTAATCCTATACAGTTTTCTTGGTTAATTCTTAACGTTATGTATATAATTTTTATATTTTCAGTCTCTTATTTACGTGAATTCATCAATAAAAACAGGTATTCATCTATAACTCGGCTGAAAAGTGGCCTTTTCCATTTAAATTTTCTATTTAAATAGTGTAACTAATTGCCCCTTGTAATCCTTTATAGTTTTCTTGGTTAATTCCTAACGTAATTATATACATAATTTTCATATTTTCAGTCTCTTATTTACGTGAATTCATCAATAAAAACACGTATTCATCTATAACTTGGCTGTAAAGTGGCCTTTTCCTTTTAAATTTTCTATTTAAATAGTGTTACTAATTGCCCCCCGTAATCCTATACGGTTTTCTTGGTTAATTCTTAACGTTATATACATAATTTTCATATTTTCAGTCTCTTATTTACGTGAATTCATCAATAAAAACACGTATTCATCTATAGCACGGCTGAAAATTGGCCTTTTCCTTTAAAATTTTCTATATAAATGGTGTAACTAATTGCCCCCTGTAATCCTATGTAGTTTTCTTGGTTAATTCCTAACGTAATTATATATATTATTTTCATATTTTCAGTCTCTTATTTACGTGAATTCATCAATAAAAACACGTATTCATCTATAACTCGGCTGAAAAGTGGCCTTTTCCTTTTAAATTTTCTATTTTAATAGTGTAACTAACTGGCCTCCGTAATCCTATACAGTTTTCTTGGTTAATTCTTAACGTTATGTATATAATTTTCATATTTTCAGTCTCTAATTTACGTGAATTCATCAATAAAAACACGTATTCATCTAGAGCACGGCTGAAAATTGGCCTTTTCCTTTAAAATTTTCTATGTAAATAGTGTTACTAATTGCCCCCTGTATTCCTAAATAGTTTTCTTGGTTAATTCCTAATGTAATTATATATATAATTTTCATATTTTCAGTCCCTTATTTACGTGAATTCATCAAAAAAACACGTATTCTTCTATAACTCGGCTGAAAAGTGGCCTCTTCCTTCTAAATTTTCTATTTTAATAGTGTAACCAATTGTAACTTGTAATCCTATATAGTTTTCTTGGTTAATTCCTAACGTTATATATATAATTTTCATATTTTCAGTCTCTTATTTACGTGAATTCATCAATAAAAACACGTATTCATCTATAGCACGGCTGAAAATTGGCCTTTTCCTTTAAAATTTTCTATATAAATGGTGTAACTAATTGCCCCCTGTAATCCTATGTAGTTTTCTTGGTTAATTCCTAACGTAATTATATATATTATTTTCATATTTTCAGTCTCTTATTTACGTGAATTCATCAATTAAAACACGTATTCATCTATAACTCGGCTGAAAAGTGGCCATTTCCTTTTAAATTTTCTATTTTAATAGTGTAACTAACTGGCCTCCGTAATCCTATACAGTTTTCTTGGTTAATTCTTAACGTTATGTATATAATTTTCATATTTTCAGTCTCTAATTTACGTGAATTCATCAATAAAAACACTTATTCATCTAGAGCACGGCTGAAAATTGGCCTTTTCCTTTAAAATTTTCTATGTAAATAGTGTTACTAATTGCCCCCTGTATTCCTAAATAGTTTTCTTGGTTAATTCCTAATGTAATTATATATATAATTTTCATATTTTCAGTCCCTTATTTACGTGAATTCATCAAAAAAACACGTATTCTTCTATAACTCGGCTGAAAAGTGGCCTTTTCCTTCTAAATTTTCTATTTTAATAGTGTCACTAACTGCCCCCGTAATCTTATACAGTTTTCTTGGTTAATTCTTAACGTTATGTATATAATTTTTATATTTTCAGTCTCTTATTTACGTGAATTCATCAATAAAAACAGGTATTCATCTATAACTCGGCTGAAAAGGGGCCTTTTCCATTTAAATTTTCTATTTAAATAGTGTAACTAATTGCCCCTTGTAACCCTATATAGTTTTCTTGGTTAATTCCTAACGTAATTATATACATAATTTTCATATTTTCAGTCTCTTATTTACGTGAATTCATCAATAAAAACACGTATTCTTCGATAACTCGGCTGAAAAGTGACCTTTTCCTTCTAAATTTTCTATTTTAATAGTGTAACCAATTGCAAATTGTAACCCTATATAGTTTTCTTGGTTAATTCCTAACGTTATATATATAATTTTCATATTTTCAGTCTCTTATTTACGTGAATTCATCAATAAAAACACGTATTCATCTATAGCACGGCTGAAAATTGGCCTTTTCCTTTAAAATTCTCTATACAAATGGTGTAACTAATTGCCCCCTGTAATCCTATATAGTTTTCTTGGTTAATTCCTAACGTAATTTTATATATAATTTTCATATTTTCAGTCTCTTATTTACGTGAATTCATCAATAAAAACACGTATTCTTCTATAACTCGGATGAAAAGTGGCCTTTTCCTTTTAAATTTTCTATTTTAATAGTGTAACTAACTGCCCCCCGTAATCCTATACAGTTTTCTTTGTTAATTCTTAACGTTATATGTATAATTTTCATATTTTCAGTCTCTTATTTACGTGAATTCATCAATAAAAACACGTATTCATCTATAGCACGGCTGAAAATTGGCCTTTTCCTTTAAAATTTTCTATTTTAATGGTGTAACTAATTGCCCCCTGTAATCCTATGTAGTTTTCTTGGTTAATTCCTAACGTTATATATATAATTTTCATATTTTCAGTCTATTATTTACGTGAATTCATCAATAAAAACACGTATTCATCTATAACTCGGCTGAAAAGTGGCCTTTTTCTTTTAAATTTTCTATTTTAATAGTGTAACTAACTGCTCCCCGTAATCCTATACAGTTTTCTTGGTTAATTCTTAACGTTATGTATATAATTTTTATATTTTCAGTCTCTTATTTACGTAAATACATCAATAAAAACAGGTATTCATCTATAGCGAGGCTGAAAATTGGCCTTTTCCTTTAGAATTTTCTATTTAAATAGTGTAAATAATTGCCCCCTGAAATCCTATATAGTTTTCTTGGTTAATTCCTAACGTTATATATATAATTTTCATATTTTCAGTCTATTATTTACGTGAATTCATCAATAAAAACACGTATTCATCTATAACTCGGCTGAAAAGTGGCCTTTTTCTTTTAAATTTTCTATTTTAATAGTGTAACTAACTGCTCCCCGTAATCCTATACAGTTTTCTTGGTTAATTCTTAACGTTATGTATATAATTTTTATATTTTCAGTCTCTTATTTACGTAAATACATCAATAAAAACAGGTATTCATCTATAGCGAGGCTGAAAATTGGCCTTTTCCTTTAGAATTTTCTATTTAAATAGTGTAAATAATTGCCCCCTGAAATCCTATATAGTTTTCTTGGTTAATTCTTAACGTTATATATATAATTTTCATATTTTCAGTCTCTTATTTACGTGAATTCATCAATAAAAACACGTATTCATCTACAGCGAGGCTGAAAATTGGCCTTTTCCTTTAGAATTTTCTATTTAAATAGTAATAATAGCACGGCTGAAAATTGGCCTTTTTCTTTTAAATTTTCTATTCAAATAGTGTAACTAATATATTTCCGTAATCCTATATAGTTTTCTTGGTTAATTCCTAACGTTATATATATAATTTTCATATTTTCAGTCTCTTATTTACGTGAATTCATCAATAAAAACACGTATGCATCTATAACTCGGCTGAAAAGTGGCCTTTTCCTTTTAAGTTTTCTATTTAAATGGTGTAACTATAGCCCCCTGTAATCCTATATAGTTTTCTTGGTTAATTCCTAACGTAATTATATATATATAATTTTCATATTTTCAGTCTCTTATTTACGTGAATTCATCAATAAAAACACGTATTCATCTATAACTCGGCTGAAAAGTGGCCTTTTCCTTTTAAATTTTCTATTTTAATAGTGTAACTAACTGCTCTCCGTAATCCTATACAGTTTTCTTGGTTAATTCTTAACGTTATGTATATAATTTTCATATTTTCAGTCTCTTATTTACGTGAATTCATCAATAAAAACAGGTATTCATCTATAACTCGGGTGAAAAGTGGCCTTTTCCGTTCAAATTTTCTTTGTTAATAGTGTATGTAACTGCCCCTGTATTTATCTTTATCTTTTATAATAAATTTCTACCGCTACAATATTGATTTCCACATAATTCGTTTTCCCATAATCGTAATTTCCTAAAATTTTTAAATTTTTTCAAATCTTCATTTCTTTCGCTTTTTTGATTTTATTAGGTCTGTCTAGTGTAGAAACTACCATCTGCACTCCTATTTGCTTTTTAAAACATACAAACTAGAAAAAATCACTATTTACCTAAACTGAGGTATAGTGGTCAATCATTACAATTACATAAATTCAACTATAAATTCGATAATAACTTTTCTAAAAATTGGTATATTTCGTTCAAATCAACTTTATATTTTAAAGTTAATTGCTCCTCACATTTCCTTATAGTTTTCTCAGTAAATTCGTAACGTTATATATTTAATTTTCATTTTTTCAGTCTATTTCTTACTTAAATTCATCAATAAAAAAACGTATTCATCTATAGCACGGCTGAAAATAGGCCTTTTTCTTTTTAATTTTTATTTAAATAGTGTAACTAATATATCCCCGTAATCCTATAAAGTTTTCTTGGTTAATTCCTAACGTTATATATATATATAATTTTCATATTTTCAGTCTCCTATTTACGTGAATTCATCAATAAAAACACGTATTCATCTATAGCGAGGCTGAAAATTGGCCTTTTCCTTTAAAATTTTCTATTTCAATAGTGTAACTAATTGCCCCCTGAAATGCTTTATAGTTTTCTTGGTTAATTCCTAACGTAATTATATATATAATTTTTATATTTTCAGTCACTTATTTACGTGAATTCATCAATAAAAACACGTATTCTTCTATAACTCGGATGAAAAGTGGCCTTTTCCTTTTAAATTTTCTATTTAAATAGTGTAACTATATGCTCCCCATAATCCTATACAGTTTTCTTGGTTAATTCTTAACGTTATATATATAATTTTCATATTTTCAGTCTCTTATTTACGTGAATTCATCAATAAAAACAGGTATTCATCTATAACTCGGGTGAAAAGTGGCCTTTTCCGTTCAAATTTTCTTTGTTAATAGTGTATGTAACTGCCCCCTGTATTTATCTTTATCTTTTATAATAAATTTCTACCGCTAAAATATTGATTTCCACATAATTTGTTTTCCCATAATCGTAATTTCCTAAAATTTTTAAATTTTTTCAAATCTTCATTTCTTTCGCTTTTTTTGATTTTATTAGGTCTGTCTAGTGTAGAAACTACCATCTGCACTCCTATTTGCTTTTTAAAACATACAAACTAGAAAAAATCACTATTTACCTAAACTGAGGTATAGTGGTCAATCATTACAATCGCATAAATTCAACTATAAATTCGATAATAACTTTTCTAAAAATTGGTATATTTCGTTCAAATCAACTTTATATTTTAAAGTTAATTGCTCCTCACATTTCCTTATAGTTTTCTCAGTAAATTCGTAACGTTATATATTTAATTTTCATTTTTTCAGTCTATTTCTTACTTAAATTCATCAATAAAAACACGTATTCATCTATAGCACGGCTGAAAATAGGCCTTTTTCTTTTTAATTTTTATTTAAATAGTGTAACTAATATATCCCCGTAATCCTATAAAGTTTTCTTGGTTAATTCCTAACGTTATATATATATAATTTTCATATTTTCAGTCTCCTATTTACGTGAATTCATCAATAAAAACACGTATTCATCTATAGCGAGGCTGAAAATTGGCCTTTTCCCTTAAAATTTTCTATTTAAATAGTGTAACTAATTGCCCCCTGAAATCCTATATAGTTTTCTTGGTTAATTCCTAACGTAATTATATATATAATTTTTTATATTTTCAGTCACTTATTTACGTGAATTCATCAATAAAAACACGTATTCTTCTATAACTCGGATGAAAAGTGGCCTTTTCCTTTTAAATTTTCTATTTAAATAAAGTAACTATATGCTCCCCGTAATCCCATACAGTTTTCTTGGTTAATTCTTAACGTTATATGTATAATTTTCATATTTTCAGTCTCTTATTTACGTGAATTCATCAATAAAATTAAGTATTCATCAATAGCACGGCTGAAAATTGGCCTTTTCCTTTTAAATTTTCTATTTAAATAGTGTAACCAATTGCTCCTTGTAACTCTATATAGTTATCTTGGTTAATTCATAACGTTATATATATAATTTTCATATTTTCAGTCTCTTATTTACGTGAATTCATCAATAAAAACACGTATTCATCTATAGCACGGCTGAAAATTGGCTTTTTCCTTTAAAATTTTCTATTTAAATGGTGTAACTAATTACCCCCTGTAATCCTATGTAGTTTTCTTGGTTAATTCCTAACGTAATTATATATATTATTTTCATATTTTCAGTCTCTTATTTACGTGAATTCATCAATAAAAACACGTATTCATCTATAACTCGGCTGAAAAGTGGCCTTTTCCTTTTAACTTTTCTATTTTAATAGTGTAACTAACTGGCTTCCGTAATCCTATACAGTTTTATTGGTTAATTCTTCACGTTATGTATATAATTTACATTTTTCCGTTCAAATTTTCTTTGTTAATAGTGTATTTTACCGCCCCCCTTATTTATCTTTAGTTAATATAATAAATTTATACCGCTAAAATATTGATTTCCACATAATTCGTTTTCCCATAATCGTAATTGCCTTAAATATTTAAAATTTTTCAAATCTTCATTTCTTTCGCTTATTTTGATTTTATTAGGCCTGTCTAGTGTAGAAACTACCATCTTCACTTTTATTTGCTTTATAAAACATACAAACTGGAAAAAATCACTATTTACCTAAACCGAGGTATAGTGGTCAATCAATACAATCACATAAATTCAACTATAAATTCGATAATAACTTTTATAAAAATTGGTATATTTCGTTCAAATCAACTTTAAATTATAAAGTTAATTGCTCCCCACATTTCCTTATTGTTTTCTCAGTAAATTCGTAACGTTATATATTTAATTTTCATATTTTCACTCTATCTCTTACTTAAATTCATCAATAAAAACACCTATTCATCTATGGCACGGCTGAAAATAGGCCTTTTTCTTTTAAATTTTCTATTTAAATAGTGTAACTAATTGATAACCGTAATCCTATATAGTTTTCTTGGTTAATTATTAAAGTTATATATATAATTTTTATATTTTCAGTCTCTTATTTACGTGAATTCATCAATAAAAACAGGAATTCATCTATAACTCGGCTGAAAAGTGGCCTTTTCCATTTAAATTTTCTATTTAAATAGTGTAACTAATTTCCCCTTGTAATCCTTTATAGTTTTCTTGGTTAATTCCTAACGTAATTATATATATAATTTTCATATTTTCAGTCTCTTATTTACGTGAATTCATCAATAAAAACACGTATTCTTCGATAACTCGGCTGAAAAGTGGCCTTTTCCTTCTAAATTTTCTATTTTAATAGTGTTACCAATTGCTACTTGTAACCCTATATAGTTTTCTTGGTTAAATCCTAACGTTATATATATAATTTTCATATTTTCAGTCTCTTATTTACGTGAATTCATCAATAAAAACACGTATTCTTCGATAACTCGGCTGAAAAGTGGCCTTTTCCTTCTAAATTTTCTATTTTAATAGTGTTACCAATTGCTTCCTGTAATCCTATATAGTTTTCTTGGTTAATTCCTAACGTAATTTTTATATAATTTTCATATTTTCAGTCCCTTATTTACGTGAATTCATCAATAAAAACACGTATTCTTCTATAACTCGGATGAAAAGTGGCCTTTTCCTTTTAAATTTTCTATTTTAATAGTGTAACTAATATATTTCCGTAATCCTATATAGTTTTCTCGTTTAATTCCTAACGTTATATATATAATTTTCATATTTTCAGTCTCTTATTTACGTGAATTCATCAATAAAAACACGTATATCTACACATCGTATATAAACATCTATAGCGAGGCTGAAAATTGGCCTTTTCCTTTAAAATTTTCTATTTAAATAGTTTAACTAATTGCTTCCTGTAATCCTATATAGTTTTCTTGGTTAATTCCTAACGTAATTTTTATATAATTTTCATATTTTCAGTCTCTTATTTACGTGAATTCATCAATAAAAACACGTATTCTTCTATAACTCGGATGAAAAGTGGCCTTTTCCTTTTAAATTTTCTATTTTAATAGTGCAACTTACTTCCCATCGTAATCCTATATAGTTTTTTTGGTTAATTCCTAACGTGATTATATATATATATATATATAATTTTCATATTTTCAGTCCCTTATTTACGTGAATTCATCAATAAAAACACGTATTCTTCTATAACTCGGCTGAAAAGTGGCCTTTTCCTTCTAAATTTTCTATTTTAATAGTGTAACTAACTGCCCCCTTAATCCTATATAGTTTTCTTGGTTAATTCTTAACGTTATGTATATAATTTTTATATTTTCAGTCTCTTATTTACGTGAATTCATCAATAAAAACAGGTATTCATCTATAACTCGGCTGAAAAGTGGCCTTTTCCATTTAAATTTTCTATTTAAATAGTGTAACTAATTGCCCCTTGTAATCCTATATAGTTTTCTTGGTTAATTCCTAACGTAATTATATATATTATTTTCATATTTTCAGTCTCTTATTTACGTGAATTCATCAATAAAAACACGTATTCATCTATAACTCGGCTGAAAAGTGGCCTTTTCCTTTTAACTTTTCTATTTTAATAGTGTAACTAACTGGCTTCCGTAATTCTATACAGTTTTATTGGTTAATTCTTCACGTTATGTATATAATTTACATTTTTCCGTTCAAATTTTCTTTGTTAATAGTGTATTTTACCGCCCCCCTTATTTATCTTTAGTTAATATAATAAATTTATACCGCTAAAATATTGATTTCCACATAATTCGTTTTCCCATAATCGTAATTGCCTTAAATATTTAAAATTTTTCAAATCTTCATTTCTTTCGCTTATTTTGATTTTATTAGGCCTGTCTAGTGTAGAAACTACCATCTTCACTTTTATTTGCTTTATAAAACATACAAACTGGAAAAAATCACTATTTACCTAAACCGAGGTATAGTGGTCAATCAATACAATCACATAAATTCAACTATAAATTCGATAATAACTTTTATAAAAATTGGTATATTTCGTTCAAATCAACTTTAAATTATAAAGTTAATTGATCCCCACATTTCCTTATTGTTTTCTCAGTAAATTCGTAACGTTATATATTTAATTTTCATATTTTCACTCTATCTCTTACTTAAATTCATCAATAAAAACACCTATTCATCTATGGCACGGCTGAAAATAGGCCTTTTTCTTTTAAATTTTCTATTTAAATAGTGTAACTAATTGATAACCGTAATCCTATATAGTTTTCTTGGTTAATTATTAAAGTTATATATATAATTTTTATATTTTCAGTCTCTTATTTACGTGAATTCATCAATAAAAACAGGAATTCATCTATAACTCGGCTGAAAAGTGGCCTTTTCCATTAAAATTTTCTATTTAAATAGTGTAACTAATTTCCCCTTGTAATCCTTTATAGTTTTCTTGGTTAATTCCTAACGTAATTATATATATAATTTTCATATTTTCAGTCTCTTATTTACGTGAATTCATCAATAAAAACACGTATTCTTCGATAACTCGGCTGAAAAGTGGCCTTTTCCTTCTAAATTTTCTATTTTAATAGTGTTACCAATTGCTACTTGTAACCCTATATAGTTTTCTTGGTTAAATCCTAACGTTATATATATAATTTTCATATTTTCAGTCTCTTATTTACGTGAATTCATCAATAAAAACACGTATTCTTCGATAACTCGGCTGAAAAGTGGCCTTTTCCTTCTAAATTTTCTATTTTAATAGTGTTACCAATTGCTTCCTGTAATCCTATATAGTTTTCTTGGTTAATTCCTAACGTAATTTTTATATAATTTTCATATTTTCAGTCCCTTATTTACGTGAATTCATCAATAAAAACACGTATTCTTCTATAACTCGGATGAAAAGTGGCCTTTTCCTTTTAAATTTTCTATTTTAATAGTGTAACTAATATATTTCCGTAATCCTATATAGTTTTCTCGTTTAATTCCTAACGTTATATATATAATTTTCATATTTTCAGTCTCTTATTTACGTGAATTCATCAATGAAAACACGTATTCATCTATAGCGAGGCTGAAAATTGGCCTTTTCCTTTAAAATTTTCTATTTAAATAGTTTAACTAATTGCTTCCTGTAATCCTATATAGTTTTCTTGGTTAATTCCTAACGTAATTTTTACATAATTTTCATATTTTCAGTCTCTTATTTACGTGAATTCATCAATAAAAACACGTATTCTTCTATAACTCGGATGAAAAGTGGCCTTTTCCTTTTAAATTTTCTATTTTAATAGTGCAACTTACTTCCCATCGTAATCCTATATAGTTTTTTTGGTTAATTCCTAACGTGATTATATATATATATATATATAATTTTCATATTTTCAGTCCCTTATTTACGTGAATTCATCAATAAAAACACGTATTCTTCTATAACTCGGCTGAAAAGTGGCCTTTTCCTTCTAAATTTTCTATTTTAATAGTGTAACTAACTGCCCCCTTAATCCTATATAGTTTTCTTGGTTAATTCTTAACGTTATGTATATAATTTTTATATTTTCAGTCTCTTATTTACGAGAATTCATCAATAAAAACAGGTATTCATCTATAACTCGGCTGAAAAGTGGCCTTTTCCATTTAAATTTTCTATTTAAATAGTGTAACTAATTGCCCCTTGTAATCCTATATAGTTTTCTTGGTTAATTCCTAACGTAATTATATACGTAATTTTCATATTTTTAGTCTCTTATTTACGTGAATTCATCAATAAAAACACGTATTCTTCGATAACTCGGCTGAAAAGTGGCCTTTTCCTTCTAAATTTTCTATTTTAATAGTGTAACTAACTGCTCTCCGTAATCCTATACAGTTTTCTTGGTTAATTCTTAACGTTATGTATATAATTTTCATATTTTCAGTCTCTTATTTACGTGAATTTATCAATAAAAACAGGTATTCATCTATAACTCGGCTGAAAAGTGGCCTTTTCCTTTTAAATTTTCTATTTAAATAGTGCAACTAACTGCCCTTCGTAATCCTATACAGTTTTCTTGGTTAATTTTTTACGTTATATATATAATTTTCATATTTTCAGTCTCTTGTTTACGTGAATTCATCAATAAAAACACGTATTCATCTATAGCACGGCTGAAAATTGGCCTTTTCCTATAAAATTTTCTATTTAAATAGTGTAACTAATTGCCCCCTGTAATTTTATATAGTTTTCCGGGTTAATTCCTAACGTAATTATATATATATATAATTTTCATATTTTCAGTTTCTTATTTACGTGAATTCATCAATAAAAACACGTATTCATCTATAACTTGGCTGTAAAGTGGCCTTTTCCTTTTAAATTTTCTATTTAAATAGTGTTACTAATTGCCCCCCGTAATCCTATACGGCTTTCTTGGTTAATTCTTAACGTTATATATATAATTTTCATATTTTCAGTCTCTTATTTACGTGAATTCATCAATAAAAACAGGTATTCATCTATAACTCGGGTGAAAAGTGGCCTTTTCCGTTCAAATTTTCTTTGTTAATAGTGTATGTAACTGCCCCTGTATTTATCTTTATCTTTTATAATAAATTTCTACCGCTACAATATTGATTTCCACATAATTCGTTTTCCCATAATCGTAATTTCCTAAAATTTTTAAATTTTTTCAAATCTTCATTTCTTTCGCTTTTTTGATTTTATTAGGTCTGTCTAGTGTAGAAACTACCATCTGCACTCCTATTTGCTTTTTAAAACATACAAACTAGAAAAAATCACTATTTACCTAAACTGAGGTATAGTGGTCAATCATTACAATTACATAAATTCAACTATAAATTCGATAATAACTTTTCTAAAAATTGGTATATTTCGTTCAAATCAACTTTATATTTTAAAGTTAATTGCTCCTCACATTTCCTTATAGTTTTCTCAGTAAATTCGTAACGTTATATATTTAATTTTCATTTTTTCAGTCTATTTCTTACTTAAATTCATCAATAAAAAAACGTATTCATCTATAGCACGGCTGAAAATAGGCCTTTTTCTTTTTAATTTTTATTTAAATAGTGTAACTAATATATCCCCGTAATCCTATAAAGTTTTCTTGGTTAATTCCTAACGTTATATATATATATAATTTTCATATTTTCAGTCTCCTATTTACGTGAATTCATCAATAAAAACACGTATTCATCTATAGCGAGGCTGAAAATTGGCCTTTTCCTTTAAAATTTTCTATTTCAATAGTGTAACTAATTGCCCCCTGAAATCCTTTATAGTTTTCTTGGTTAATTCCTAACGTAATTATATATATAATTTTTATATTTTCAGTCACTTATTTACGTGAATTCATCAATAAAAACACGTATTCTTCTATAACTCGGATGAAAAGTGGCCTTTTCCTTTTAAATTTTCTATTTAAATAGTGTAACTATATGCTCCCCATAATCCTATACAGTTTTCTTGGTTAATTCTTAACGTTATATATATAATTTTCATATTTTCAGTCTCTTATTTACGTGAATTCATCAATAAAAACAGGTATTCATCTATAACTCGGGTGAAAAGTGGCCTTTTCCGTTCAAATTTTCTTTGTTAATAGTGTATGTAACTGCCCCCTGTATTTATCTTTATCTTTTATAATAAATTTCTACCGCTAAAATATTGATTTCCACATAATTTGTTTTCCCATAATCGTAATTTCCTAAAATTTTTAAATTTTTTCAAATCTTCATTTCTTTCGCTTTTTTTGATTTTATTAGGTCTGTCTAGTGTAGAAACTACCATCTGCACTCCTATTTGCTTTTTAAAACATACAAACTAGAAAAAATCACTATTTACCTAAACTGAGGTATAGTGGTCAATCATTACAATCGCATAAATTCAACTATAAATTCGATAATAACTTTTCTAAAAATTGGTATATTTCGTTCAAATCAACTTTATATTTTAAAGTTAATTGCTCCTCACATTTCCTTATAGTTTTCTCAGTAAATTCGTAACGTTATATATTTAATTTTCATTTTTTCAGTCTATTTCTTACTTAAATTCATCAATAAAAACACGTATTCATCTATAGCACGGCTGAAAATAGGCCTTTTTCTTTTTAATTTTTATTTAAATAGTGTAACTAATATATCCCCGTAATCCTATAAAGTTTTCTTGGTTAATTCCTAACGTTATATATATATAATTTTCATATTTTCAGTCTCCTATTTACGTGAATTCATCAATAAAAACACGTATTCATCTATAGCGAGGCTGAAAATTGGCCTTTTCCCTTAAAATTTTCTATTTAAATAGTGTAACTAATTGCCCCCTGAAATCCTATATAGTTTTCTTGGTTAATTCCTAACGTAATTATATATATAATTTTTTATATTTTCAGTCACTTATTTACGTGAATTCATCAATAAAAACACGTATTCTTCTATAACTCGGATGAAAAGTGGCCTTTTCCTTTTAAATTTTCTATTTAAATAAAGTAACTATATGCTCCCCGTAATCCCATACAGTTTTCTTGGTTAATTCTTAACGTTATATGTATAATTTTCATATTTTCAGTCTCTTATTTACGTGAATTCATCAATAAAATTAAGTATTCATCAATAGCACGGCTGAAAATTGGCCTTTTCCTTTTAAATTTTCTATTTAAATAGTGTAACCAATTGCTCCTTGTAACTCTATATAGTTATCTTGGTTAATTCATAACGTTATATATATAATTTTCATATTTTCAGTCTCTTATTTACGTGAATTCATCAATAAAAACACGTATTCATCTATAGCACGGCTGAAAATTGGCTTTTTCCTTTAAAATTTTCTATTTAAATGGTGTAACTAATTACCCCCTGTAATCCTATGTAGTTTTCTTGGTTAATTCCTAACGTAATTATATATATTATTTTCATATTTTCAGTCTCTTATTTACGTGAATTCATCAATAAAAACACGTATTCATCTATAACTCGGCTGAAAAGTGGCCTTTTCCTTTTAACTTTTCTATTTTAATAGTGTAACTAACTGGCTTCCGTAATCCTATACAGTTTTATTGGTTAATTCTTCACGTTATGTATATAATTTACATTTTTCCGTTCAAATTTTCTTTGTTAATAGTGTATTTTACCGCCCCCCTTATTTATCTTTAGTTAATATAATAAATTTATACCGCTAAAATATTGATTTCCACATAATTCGTTTTCCCATAATCGTAATTGCCTTAAATATTTAAAATTTTTCAAATCTTCATTTCTTTCGCTTATTTTGATTTTATTAGGCCTGTCTAGTGTAGAAACTACCATCTTCACTTTTATTTGCTTTATAAAACATACAAACTGGAAAAAATCACTATTTACCTAAACCGAGGTATAGTGGTCAATCAATACAATCACATAAATTCAACTATAAATTCGATAATAACTTTTATAAAAATTGGTATATTTCGTTCAAATCAACTTTAAATTATAAAGTTAATTGCTCCCCACATTTCCTTATTGTTTTCTCAGTAAATTCGTAACGTTATATATTTAATTTTCATATTTTCACTCTATCTCTTACTTAAATTCATCAATAAAAACACCTATTCATCTATGGCACGGCTGAAAATAGGCCTTTTTCTTTTAAATTTTCTATTTAAATAGTGTAACTAATTGATAACCGTAATCCTATATAGTTTTCTTGGTTAATTATTAAAGTTATATATATAATTTTTATATTTTCAGTCTCTTATTTACGTGAATTCATCAATAAAAACAGGAATTCATCTATAACTCGGCTGAAAAGTGGCCTTTTCCATTTAAATTTTCTATTTAAATAGTGTAACTAATTTCCCCTTGTAATCCTTTATAGTTTTCTTGGTTAATTCCTAACGTAATTATATATATAATTTTCATATTTTCAGTCTCTTATTTACGTGAATTCATCAATAAAAACACGTATTCTTCGATAACTCGGCTGAAAAGTGGCCTTTTCCTTCTAAATTTTCTATTTTAATAGTGTTACCAATTGCTACTTGTAACCCTATATAGTTTTCTTGGTTAAATCCTAACGTTATATATATAATTTTCATATTTTCAGTCTCTTATTTACGTGAATTCATCAATAAAAACACGTATTCTTCGATAACTCGGCTGAAAAGTGGCCTTTTCCTTCTAAATTTTCTATTTTAATAGTGTTACCAATTGCTTCCTGTAATCCTATATAGTTTTCTTGGTTAATTCCTAACGTAATTTTTATATAATTTTCATATTTTCAGTCCCTTATTTACGTGAATTCATCAATAAAAACACGTATTCTTCTATAACTCGGATGAAAAGTGGCCTTTTCCTTTTAAATTTTCTATTTTAATAGTGTAACTAATATATTTCCGTAATCCTATATAGTTTTCTCGTTTAATTCCTAACGTTATATATATAATTTTCATATTTTCAGTCTCTTATTTACGTGAATTCATCAATAAAAACACGTATATCTACACATCGTATATAAACATCTATAGCGAGGCTGAAAATTGGCCTTTTCCTTTAAAATTTTCTATTTAAATAGTTTAACTAATTGCTTCCTGTAATCCTATATAGTTTTCTTGGTTAATTCCTAACGTAATTTTTATATAATTTTCATATTTTCAGTCTCTTATTTACGTGAATTCATCAATAAAAACACGTATTCTTCTATAACTCGGATGAAAAGTGGCCTTTTCCTTTTAAATTTTCTATTTTAATAGTGCAACTTACTTCCCATCGTAATCCTATATAGTTTTTTTGGTTAATTCCTAACGTGATTATATATATATATATATATAATTTTCATATTTTCAGTCCCTTATTTACGTGAATTCATCAATAAAAACACGTATTCTTCTATAACTCGGCTGAAAAGTGGCCTTTTCCTTCTAAATTTTCTATTTTAATAGTGTAACTAACTGCCCCCTTAATCCTATATAGTTTTCTTGGTTAATTCTTAACGTTATGTATATAATTTTTATATTTTCAGTCTCTTATTTACGTGAATTCATCAATAAAAACAGGTATTCATCTATAACTCGGCTGAAAAGTGGCCTTTTCCATTTAAATTTTCTATTTAAATAGTGTAACTAATTGCCCCTTGTAATCCTATATAGTTTTCTTGGTTAATTCCTAACGTAATTATATATATTATTTTCATATTTTCAGTCTCTTATTTACGTGAATTCATCAATAAAAACACGTATTCATCTATAACTCGGCTGAAAAGTGGCCTTTTCCTTTTAACTTTTCTATTTTAATAGTGTAACTAACTGGCTTCCGTAATTCTATACAGTTTTATTGGTTAATTCTTCACGTTATGTATATAATTTACATTTTTCCGTTCAAATTTTCTTTGTTAATAGTGTATTTTACCGCCCCCCTTATTTATCTTTAGTTAATATAATAAATTTATACCGCTAAAATATTGATTTCCACATAATTCGTTTTCCCATAATCGTAATTGCCTTAAATATTTAAAATTTTTCAAATCTTCATTTCTTTCGCTTATTTTGATTTTATTAGGCCTGTCTAGTGTAGAAACTACCATCTTCACTTTTATTTGCTTTATAAAACATACAAACTGGAAAAAATCACTATTTACCTAAACCGAGGTATAGTGGTCAATCAATACAATCACATAAATTCAACTATAAATTCGATAATAACTTTTATAAAAATTGGTATATTTCGTTCAAATCAACTTTAAATTATAAAGTTAATTGATCCCCACATTTCCTTATTGTTTTCTCAGTAAATTCGTAACGTTATATATTTAATTTTCATATTTTCACTCTATCTCTTACTTAAATTCATCAATAAAAACACCTATTCATCTATGGCACGGCTGAAAATAGGCCTTTTTCTTTTAAATTTTCTATTTAAATAGTGTAACTAATTGATAACCGTAATCCTATATAGTTTTCTTGGTTAATTATTAAAGTTATATATATAATTTTTATATTTTCAGTCTCTTATTTACGTGAATTCATCAATAAAAACAGGAATTCATCTATAACTCGGCTGAAAAGTGGCCTTTTCCATTTAAATTTTCTATTTAAATAGTGTAACTAATTTCCCCTTGTAATCCTTTATAGTTTTCTTGGTTAATTCCTAACGTAATTATATATATAATTTTCATATTTTCAGTCTCTTATTTACGTGAATTCATCAATAAAAACACGTATTCTTCGATAACTCGGCTGAAAAGTGGCCTTTTCCTTCTAAATTTTCTATTTTAATAGTGTTACCAATTGCTACTTGTAACCCTATATAGTTTTCTTGGTTAAATCCTAACGTTATATATATAATTTTCATATTTTCAGTCTCTTATTTACGTGAATTCATCAATAAAAACACGTATTCTTCGATAACTCGGCTGAAAAGTGGCCTTTTCCTTCTAAATTTTCTATTTTAATAGTGTTACCAATTGCTTCCTGTAATCCTATATAGTTTTCTTGGTTAATTCCTAACGTAATTTTTATATAATTTTCATATTTTCAGTCCCTTATTTACGTGAATTCATCAATAAAAACACGTATTCTTCTATAACTCGGATGAAAAGTGGCCTTTTCCTTTTAAATTTTCTATTTTAATAGTGTAACTAATATATTTCCGTAATCCTATATAGTTTTCTCGTTTAATTCCTAACGTTATATATATAATTTTCATATTTTCAGTCTCTTATTTACGTGAATTCATCAATAAAAACACGTATTCATCTATAGCGAGGCTGAAAATTGGCCTTTTCCTTTAAAATTTTCTATTTAAATAGTTTAACTAATTGCTTCCTGTAATCCTATATAGTTTTCTTGGTTAATTCCTAACGTAATTTTTACATAATTTTCATATTTTCAGTCTCTTATTTACGTGAATTCATCAATAAAAACACGTATTCTTCTATAACTCGGATGAAAAGTGGCCTTTTCCTTTTAAATTTTCTATTTTAATAGTGCAACTTACTTCCCATCGTAATCCTATATAGTTTTTTTGGTTAATTCCTAACGTGATTATATATATATATATATATAATTTTCATATTTTCAGTCCCTTATTTACGTGAATTCATCAATAAAAACACGTATTCTTCTATAACTCGGCTGAAAAGTGGCCTTTTCCTTCTAAATTTTCTATTTTAATAGTGTAACTAACTGCCCCCTTAATCCTATATAGTTTTCTTGGTTAATTCTTAACGTTATGTATATAATTTTTATATTTTCAGTCTCTTATTTACGAGAATTCATCAATAAAAACAGGTATTCATCTATAACTCGGCTGAAAAGTGGCCTTTTCCATTTAAATTTTCTATTTAAATAGTGTAACTAATTGCCCCTTGTAATCCTATATAGTTTTCTTGGTTAATTCCTAACGTAATTATATACGTAATTTTCATATTTTTAGTCTCTTATTTACGTGAATTCATCAATAAAAACACGTATTCTTCGATAACTCGGCTGAAAAGTGGCCTTTTCCTTCTAAATTTTCTATTTTAATAGTGTAACCAATTGCAACTTGTAACCCTATATTTTTCTTGGTAAATTCCTAACGTTATATATATAATTTTCATATTTTCAGTCTCTTATTTACGTGAATTCATCAATAAAAACACGTATTCATCTATAGCACGGCTGAAAATTGGCCTTTTCCTTTAAAATTTTCTATATAAATGGTGTAACTAATTGCCCCCTCTAATCCTATTTAGTTTTCTTGGTTAATTCCTAACGTAATTAAATATATTATTTTCATATTTTCAGTCTCTTATTTACGTGAATTCTTCAATAAAAACAGGTATTCATCTATAACTCGGCTGAAAAGTGGCCTTTTCCTTTTGAATTTTCTACTTAAAAAGTGTAACTAACTGCACCCCGTAATCCTTTACAGTTTTCTTGGTTAATTCTTAACGTTATATGTATAATTTTCATATTTTCAGTCTCTTATTTACGTGAATTTATCAATAAAAACTGGTATTCTTCTATAACTCGGCTGAAGAGTAGCCTTTTCCTTTTAAATTTTCTATTTTAATAGTGTAACTAACTGCCCCCCGTAATCCTATACAGTTTTCTTGGTTAATTCTTAACGTTATGTATATAATTTTCATATTTTCAGTCTCTTATTTACGTGAATTCATCAATAAAAACACGTATTCTTCGATAACTCGGCTGAAAAGTGGCCTTTTCCTTCTAAATTTTCTATTTTAATAGTGTAACCAATTGTTACTTGTAACCCTATATAGTTTTCTTGGTTAATTCCTAACGTTATATATATAATTTTCATATTTTCAGTCTCTTATTTACGTGAATTCATCAATAAAAACACGTATTCATCTATAGCACGGCTGTAAATTGGCCTTTTTCTTTTAAATTTTCTATTTAAATAGTGTAACTAATATATTTCCGTAATCCTATATAGTTTTCTTGGTTAATTCCTAACGTTATATATATAATTTTCATATTTCAGTCTCTTATTTACGTGAATTCATCAATAAAAACAGGTATTCATCTATAGCGAGGCTGAAAATTGGCATTTTCCTTTAGAATTTTCTATTTAAATAGTGTAACTAATTGCCCCCTGTAATCCTATATAGTTTTCTTGGTTAATTCCTAACGTAATTTTATATATAATTTTCATATTTTCAGTCTCTTATTTACGTGAATTTATCAATAAAAACTGGTATTCTTCTATAACTCGGCTGAAAAGTGGCCTTTTCCTTTTAAATTTTCTATTTTAATAGTGTTACTAACTGCTTCCCCGTAATCCTATACAGTTTTCTTGGTTAATTCTTAACGTTATGTATATAATTTTTATATTTTCAGTCTCTTATTTACGTAAATTCATCAATAAAAACAGGTATTCATCTATAACTCGGCTGAAAAGTGGCCTTTTCCTTTTAAATTTTCTTTAAATAGTGTAACTACATGCCCCCCGTAATCCTTTACAGTTTTCTTGGTTAATTCTTAACGTTATATGTATAATTTTCATATTTTCATTCTCTTATTTACGTTAATTCATCAATCAAAACACGTATTCATCTATAGCACGGCTGAAAATTGGCCTTTTCCTTTAAAATTTTCTATTTAAATGGTGTAACTAATTGCCCCCTGTAATCCTATGTAGTTTTCTTGGTTAATTCCAAACGTAATTATATATATTATTTTCATATTTTCAGTCTCTTATTTGCGTGAATTCATCAATAAAAACACGTATTCATCTATAACTCGGCTGAAAAGTGGCCTTTTCCTTTTAAATTTTCAATTTTATTAGTGTAACTAACTGGCCTCCGTAATCTTATACAGTTTTCTTGGTTAATTCTTAACGTTATGTATATAATTTTCATATTTTCAGTCTCTAATTTACGTGAATTCATCAATAAAAACAGGTATTCATCTATAACTCGGCTGAAAAGTGGCCTTTTCCTTTTAAATTTTCTTTAAATAGTGTAACTACATGCCCCCCGTAATCCTTTACAGTTTTCTTGGTTAATTCTTAACGTTATATGTATAATTTTCATATTTTCATTCTCTTATTTACGTTAATTCATCAATCAAAACACGTATTCATCTATAGCACGGCTGAAAATTGGCCTTTTCCTTTTAAATTTTCTATTTAAATAGTGTTACTAATTGCCCCCCGTAATCCTATACGGCTTTCTTGGTTAATTCTTAACGTTATATATATAATTTTCATATTTTCAGTCTCTTATTTACGTGAATTCATCAATAAAAACAGGTATTCATCTATAACTCGGGTGAAAAGTGGCCTTTTCCGTTCAAATTTTCTTTGTTAATAGTGTATGTAACTGCCCCTGTATTTATCTTTATCTTTTATAATAAATTTCTACCGCTACAATATTGATTTCCACATAATTCGTTTTCCCATAATCGTAATTTCCTAAAATTTTTAAATTTTTTCAAATCTTCATTTCTTTCGCTTTTTTGATTTTATTAGGTCTGTCTAGTGTAGAAACTACCATCTGCACTCCTATTTGCTTTTTAAAACATACAAACTAGAAAAAATCACTATTTACCTAAACTGAGGTATAGTGGTCAATCATTACAATTACATAAATTCAACTATAAATTCGATAATAACTTTTCTAAAAATTGGTATATTTCGTTCAAATCAACTTTATATTTTAAAGTTAATTGCTCCTCACATTTCCTTATAGTTTTCTCAGTAAATTCGTAACGTTATATATTTAATTTTCATTTTTTCAGTCTATTTCTTACTTAAATTCATCAATAAAAAAACGTATTCATCTATAGCACGGCTGAAAATAGGCCTTTTTCTTTTTAATTTTTATTTAAATAGTGTAACTAATATATCCCCGTAATCCTATAAAGTTTTCTTGGTTAATTCCTAACGTTATATATATATATAATTTTCATATTTTCAGTCTCCTATTTACGTGAATTCATCAATAAAAACACGTATTCATCTATAGCGAGGCTGAAAATTGGCCTTTTCCTTTAAAATTTTCTATTTCAATAGTGTAACTAATTGCCCCCTGAAATCCTTTATAGTTTTCTTGGTTAATTCCTAACGTAATTATATATATAATTTTTATATTTTCAGTCACTTATTTACGTGAATTCATCAATAAAAACACGTATTCTTCTATAACTCGGATGAAAAGTGGCCTTTTCCTTTTAAATTTTCTATTTAAATAGTGTAACTATATGCTCCCCATAATCCTATACAGTTTTCTTGGTTAATTCTTAACGTTATATATATAATTTTCATATTTTCAGTCTCTTATTTACGTGAATTCATCAATAAAAACAGGTATTCATCTATAACTCGGGTGAAAAGTGGCCTTTTCCGTTCAAATTTTCTTTGTTAATAGTGTATGTAACTGCCCCCTGTATTTATCTTTATCTTTTATAATAAATTTCTACCGCTAAAATATTGATTTCCACATAATTTGTTTTCCCATAATCGTAATTTCCTAAAATTTTTAAATTTTTTCAAATCTTCATTTCTTTCGCTTTTTTTGATTTTATTAGGTCTGTCTAGTGTAGAAACTACCATCTGCACTCCTATTTGCTTTTTAAAACATACAAACTAGAAAAAATCACTATTTACCTAAACTGAGGTATAGTGGTCAATCATTACAATCGCATAAATTCAACTATAAATTCGATAATAACTTTTCTAAAAATTGGTATATTTCGTTCAAATCAACTTTATATTTTAAAGTTAATTGCTCCTCACATTTCCTTATAGTTTTCTCAGTAAATTCGTAACGTTATATATTTAATTTTCATTTTTTCAGTCTATTTCTTACTTAAATTCATCAATAAAAACACGTATTCATCTATAGCACGGCTGAAAATAGGCCTTTTTCTTTTTAATTTTTATTTAAATAGTGTAACTAATATATCCCCGTAATCCTATAAAGTTTTCTTGGTTAATTCCTAACGTTATATATATATAATTTTCATATTTTCAGTCTCCTATTTACGTGAATTCATCAATAAAAACACGTATTCATCTATAGCGAGGCTGAAAATTGGCCTTTTCCCTTAAAATTTTCTATTTAAATAGTGTAACTAATTGCCCCCTGAAATCCTATATAGTTTTCTTGGTTAATTCCTAACGTAATTATATATATAATTTTTTATATTTTCAGTCACTTATTTACGTGAATTCATCAATAAAAACACGTATTCTTCTATAACTCGGATGAAAAGTGGCCTTTTCCTTTTAAATTTTCTATTTAAATAAAGTAACTATATGCTCCCCGTAATCCTATACAGTTTTCTTGGTTAATTCTTAACGTTATATGTATAATTTTCATATTTTCAGTCTCTTATTTACGTGAATTCATCAATAAAATTAAGTATTCATCAATAGCACGGCTGAAAATTGGCCTTTTCCTTTTAAATTTTCTATTTAAATAGTGTAACCAATTGCTCCTTGTAACTCTATATAGTTATCTTGGTTAATTCATAACGTTATATATATAATTTTCATATTTTCAGTCTCTTATTTACGTGAATTCATCAATAAAAACACGTATTCATCTATAGCACGGCTGAAAATTGGCTTTTTCCTTTAAAATTTTCTTTTTAAATGGTGTAACTAATTACCCCCTGTAATCCTATGTAGTTTTCTTGGTTAATTCCTAACGTAATTATATATATTATTTTCATATTTTCAGTCTCTTATTTACGTGAATTCATCAATAAAAACACGTATTCATCTATAACTCGGCTGAAAAGTGGCCTTTTCCTTTTAACTTTTCTATTTTAATAGTGTAACTAACTGGCTTCCGTAATCCTATACAGTTTTATTGGTTAATTCTTCACGTTATGTATATAATTTACATTTTTCCGTTCAAATTTTCTTTGTTAATAGTGTATTTTACCGCCCCCCTTATTTATCTTTAGTTAATATAATAAATTTATACCGCTAAAATATTGATTTCCACATAATTCGTTTTCCCATAATCGTAATTGCCTTAAATATTTAAAATTTTTCAAATCTTCATTTCTTTCGCTTATTTTGATTTTATTAGGCCTGTCTAGTGTAGAAACTACCATCTTCACTTTTATTTGCTTTATAAAACATACAAACTGGAAAAAATCACTATTTACCTAAACCGAGGTATAGTGGTCAATCAATACAATCACATAAATTCAACTATAAATTCGATAATAACTTTTATAAAAATTGGTATATTTCGTTCAAATCAACTTTAAATTATAAAGTTAATTGCTCCCCACATTTCCTTATTGTTTTCTCAGTAAATTCGTAACGTTATATATTTAATTTTCATATTTTCACTCTATCTCTTACTTAAATTCATCAATAAAAACACCTATTCATCTATGGCACGGCTGAAAATAGGCCTTTTTCTTTTAAATTTTCTATTTAAATAGTGTAACTAATTGATAACCGTAATCCTATATAGTTTTCTTGGTTAATTATTAAAGTTATATATATAATTTTTATATTTTCAGTCTCTTATTTACGTGAATTCATCAATAAAAACAGGAATTCATCTATAACTCGGCTGAAAAGTGGCCTTTTCCATTTAAATTTTCTATTTAAATAGTGTAACTAATTTCCCCTTGTAATCCTTTATAGTTTTCTTGGTTAATTCCTAACGTAATTATATATATAATTTTCATATTTTCAGTCTCTTATTTACGTGAATTCATCAATAAAAACACGTATTCTTCGATAACTCGGCTGAAAAGTGGCCTTTTCCTTCTAAATTTTCTATTTTAATAGTGTTACCAATTGCTACTTGTAACCCTATATAGTTTTCTTGGTTAAATCCTAACGTTATATATATAATTTTCATATTTTCAGTCTCTTATTTACGTGAATTCATCAATAAAAACACGTATTCTTCGATAACTCGGCTGAAAAGTGGCCTTTTCCTTCTAAATTTTCTATTTTAATAGTGTTACCAATTGCTTCCTGTAATCCTATATAGTTTTCTTGGTTAATTCCTAACGTAATTTTTATATAATTTTCATATTTTCAGTCCCTTATTTACGTGAATTCATCAATAAAAACACGTATTCTTCTATAACTCGGATGAAAAGTGGCCTTTTCCTTTTAAATTTTCTATTTTAATAGTGTAACTAATATATTTCCGTAATCCTATATAGTTTTCTCGTTTAATTCCTAACGTTATATATATAATTTTCATATTTTCAGTCTCTTATTTACGTGAATTCATCAATAAAAACACGTATATCTACACATCGTATATAAACATCTATAGCGAGGCTGAAAATTGGCCTTTTCCTTTAAAATTTTCTATTTAAATAGTTTAACTAATTGCTTCCTGTAATCCTATATAGTTTTCTTGGTTAATTCCTAACGTAATTTTTATATAATTTTCATATTTTCAGTCTCTTATTTACGTGAATTCATCAATAAAAACACGTATTCTTCTATAACTCGGATGAAAAGTGGCCTTTTCCTTTTAAATTTTCTATTTTAATAGTGCAACTTACTTCCCATCGTAATCCTATATAGTTTTTTTGGTTAATTCCTAACGTGATTATATATATATATATATATAATTTTCATATTTTCAGTCCCTTATTTACGTGAATTCATCAATAAAAACACGTATTCTTCTATAACTCGGCTGAAAAGTGGCCTTTTCCTTCTAAATTTTCTATTTTAATAGTGTAACTAACTGCCCCCTTAATCCTATATAGTTTTCTTGGTTAATTCTTAACGTTATGTATATAATTTTTATATTTTCAGTCTCTTATTTACGTGAATTCATCAATAAAAACAGGTATTCATCTATAACTCGGCTGAAAAGTGGCCTTTTCCATTTAAATTTTCTATTTAAATAGTGTAACTAATTGCCCCTTGTAATCCTATATAGTTTTCTTGGTTAATTCCTAACGTAATTATATATATTATTTTCATATTTTCAGTCTCTTATTTACGTGAATTCATCAATAAAAACACGTATTCATCTATAACTCGGCTGAAAAGTGGCCTTTTCCTTTTAACTTTTCTATTTTAATAGTGTAACTAACTGGCTTCCGTAATCCTATACAGTTTTATTGGTTAATTCTTCACGTTATGTATATAATTTACATTTTTCCGTTCAAATTTTCTTTGTTAATAGTGTATTTTACCGCCCCCCTTATTTATCTTTAGTTAATATAATAAATTTATACCGCTAAAATATTGATTTCCACATAATTCGTTTTCCCATAATCGTAATTGCCTTAAATATTTAAAATTTTTCAAATCTTCATTTCTTTCGCTTATTTTGATTTTATTAGGCCTGTCTAGTGTAGAAACTACCATCTTCACTTTTATTTGCTTTATAAAACATACAAACTGGAAAAAATCACTATTTACCTAAACCGAGGTATAGTGGTCAATCAATACAATCACATAAATTCAACTATAAATTCGATAATAACTTTTATAAAAATTGGTATATTTCGTTCAAATCAACTTTAAATTATAAAGTTAATTGATCCCCACATTTCCTTATTGTTTTCTCAGTAAATTCGTAACGTTATATATTTAATTTTCATATTTTCACTCTATCTCTTACTTAAATTCATCAATAAAAACACCTATTCATCTATGGCACGGCTGAAAATAGGCCTTTTTCTTTTAAATTTTCTATTTAAATAGTGTAACTAATTGATAACCGTAATCCTATATAGTTTTCTTGGTTAATTATTAAAGTTATATATATAATTTTTATATTTTCAGTCTCTTATTTACGTGAATTCATCAATAAAAACAGGAATTCATCTATAACTCGGCTGAAAAGTGGCCTTTTCCATTTAAATTTTCTATTTAAATAGTGTAACTAATTTCCCCTTGTAATCCTTTATAGTTTTCTTGGTTAATTCCTAACGTAATTATATATATAATTTTCATATTTTCAGTCTCTTATTTACGTGAATTCATCAATAAAAACACGTATTCTTCGATAACTCGGCTGAAAAGTGGCCTTTTCCTTCTAAATTTTCTATTTTAATAGTGTTACCAATTGCTACTTGTAACCCTATATAGTTTTCTTGGTTAAATCCTAACGTTATATATATAATTTTCATATTTTCAGTCTCTTATTTACGTGAATTCATCAATAAAAACACGTATTCTTCGATAACTCGGCTGAAAAGTGGCCTTTTCCTTCTAAATTTTCTATTTTAATAGTGTTACCAATTGCTTCCTGTAATCCTATATAGTTTTCTTGGTTAATTCCTAACGTAATTTTTATATAATTTTCATATTTTCAGTCCCTTATTTACGTGAATTCATCAATAAAAACACGTATTCTTCTATAACTCGGATGAAAAGTGGCCTTTTCCTTTTAAATTTTCTATTTTAATAGTGTAACTAATATATTTCCGTAATCCTATATAGTTTTCTCGTTTAATTCCTAACGTTATATATATAATTTTCATATTTTCAGTCTCTTATTTACGTGAATTCATCAATAAAAACACGTATTCATCTATAGCGAGGCTGAAAATTGGCCTTTTCCTTTAAAATTTTCTATTTAAATAGTTTAACTAATTGCTTCCTGTAATCCTATATAGTTTTCTTGGTTAATTCCTAACGTAATTTTTACATAATTTTCATATTTTCAGTCTCTTATTTACGTGAATTCATCAATAAAAACACGTATTCTTCTATAACTCGGATGAAAAGTGGCCTTTTCCTTTTAAATTTTCTATTTTAATAGTGCAACTTACTTCCCATCGTAATCCTATATAGTTTTTTTGGTTAATTCCTAACGTGATTATATATATATATATATATAATTTTCATATTTTCAGTCCCTTATTTACGTGAATTCATCAATAAAAACACGTATTCTTCTATAACTCGGCTGAAAAGTGGCCTTTTCCTTCTAAATTTTCTATTTTAATAGTGTAACTAACTGCCCCCTTAATCCTATATAGTTTTCTTGGTTAATTCTTAACGTTATGTATATAATTTTTATATTTTCAGTCTCTTATTTACGAGAATTCATCAATAAAAACAGGTATTCATCTATAACTCGGCTGAAAAGTGGCCTTTTCCATTTAAATTTTCTATTTAAATAGTGTAACTAATTGCCCCTTGTAATCCTATATAGTTTTCTTGGTTAATTCCTAACGTAATTATATACGTAATTTTCATATTTTTAGTCTCTTATTTACGTGAATTCATCAATAAAAACACGTATTCTTCGATAACTCGGCTGAAAAGTGGCCTTTTCCTTCTAAATTTTCTATTTTAATAGTGTAACCAATTGCAACTTGTAACCCTATATTTTTCTTGGTAAATTCCTAACGTTATATATATAATTTTCATATTTTCAGTCTCTTATTTACGTGAATTCATCAATAAAAACACGTATTCATCTATAGCACGGCTGAAAATTGGCCTTTTCCTTTAAAATTTTCTATATAAATGGTGTAACTAATTGCCCCCTCTAATCCTATTTAGTTTTCTTGGTTAATTCCTAACGTAATTAAATATATTATTTTCATATTTTCAGTCTCTTATTTACGTGAATTCTTCAATAAAAACAGGTATTCATCTATAACTCGGCTGAAAAGTGGCCTTTTCCTTTTGAATTTTCTACTTAAAAAGTGTAACTAACTGCACCCCGTAATCCTTTACAGTTTTCTTGGTTAATTCTTAACGTTATATGTATAATTTTCATATTTTCAGTCTCTTATTTACGTGAATTTATCAATAAAAACTGGTATTCTTCTATAACTCGGCTGAAGAGTAGCCTTTTCCTTTTAAATTTTCTATTTTAATAGTGTAACTAACTGCCCCCCGTAATCCTATACAGTTTTCTTGGTTAATTCTTAACGTTATGTATATAATTTTCATATTTTCAGTCTCTTATTTACGTGAATTCATCAATAAAAACACGTATTCTTCGATAACTCGGCTGAAAAGTGGCCTTTTCCTTCTAAATTTTCTATTTTAATAGTGTAACCAATTGTTACTTGTAACCCTATATAGTTTTCTTGGTTAATTCCTAACGTTATATATATAATTTTCATATTTTCAGTCTCTTATTTACGTGAATTCATCAATAAAAACACGTATTCATCTATAGCACGGCTGTAAATTGGCCTTTTTCTTTTAAATTTTCTATTTAAATAGTGTAACTAATATATTTCCGTAATCCTATATAGTTTTCTTGGTTAATTCCTAACGTTATATATATAATTTTCATATTTCAGTCTCTTATTTACGTGAATTCATCAATAAAAACAGGTATTCATCTATAGCGAGGCTGAAAATTGGCATTTTCCTTTAGAATTTTCTATTTAAATAGTGTAACTAATTGCCCCCTGTAATCCTATATAGTTTTCTTGGTTAATTCCTAACGTAATTTTATATATAATTTTCATATTTTCAGTCTCTTATTTACGTGAATTTATCAATAAAAACTGGTATTCTTCTATAACTCGGCTGAAAAGTGGCCTTTTCCTTTTAAATTTTCTATTTTAATAGTGTTACTAACTGCTTCCCCGTAATCCTATACAGTTTTCTTGGTTAATTCTTAACGTTATGTATATAATTTTTATATTTTCAGTCTCTTATTTACGTAAATTCATCAATAAAAACAGGTATTCATCTATAACTCGGCTGAAAAGTGGCCTTTTCCTTTTAAATTTTCTTTAAATAGTGTAACTACATGCCCCCCGTAATCCTTTACAGTTTTCTTGGTTAATTCTTAACGTTATATGTATAATTTTCATATTTTCATTCTCTTATTTACGTTAATTCATCAATCAAAACACGTATTCATCTATAGCACGGCTGAAAATTGGCCTTTTCCTTTAAAATTTTCTATTTAAATGGTGTAACTAATTGCCCCCTGTAATCCTATGTAGTTTTCTTGGTTAATTCCAAACGTAATTATATATATTATTTTCATATTTTCAGTCTCTTATTTGCGTGAATTCATCAATAAAAACACGTATTCATCTATAACTCGGCTGAAAAGTGGCCTTTTCCTTTTAAATTTTCAATTTTATTAGTGTAACTAACTGGCCTCCGTAATCTTATACAGTTTTCTTGGTTAATTCTTAACGTTATGTATATAATTTTCATATTTTCAGTCTCTAATTTACGTGAATTCATCAATAAAAACAGGTATTCATCTATAACTCTGCTGAGAAGTGGCCTTTTCCTTTTAAATTTTCTATTTATATAGTGTATATAACTGCTCCCCGTAATCCTTTACAGTTTTCTTGGTTAATTCTTAACGTTGTATGTATAATTTATATATTTTCAGTCTCTTATTTACGTGAATTTATCAATAAAAACCGGTATTCTTCTATAATTCGGCTGAAAAGTGGCCTTTTCCTTTTAAATTTTCTATTTTATAAGTGTAACTAACTGCCCCCCGTAATCCTTTTCAGTTTTCTTGGTTAATTCTTAACGTTATGTATATAATTTTCATATTTTCAGTCTCTTATTTACGTGATTTCATCAATAAAAACAGGTATTCATCTATAACTCAGCCGAGAAGTGGCTTTTTCCTTTTAAATTTTCTATTTAAATAGTGTAACTATATGCTCCCCGTAATCCTATACAGTTTTCTTGGTTAATTCTTAACGTTATATATATAATTTTTATATTTTCATTCTCTTATTTACGTGAATTCATCAATAAAAACACGTATTCATTTATAGCACGGCTGAAAATTGGCCTTTTCCTTTTAAATATTTTCTATTTAAATAGTGTAACAAATTGCTCCTTGTAACCCTATATAGTTTTCTTGGTAAATTCCTAACGTTATACATATATATAATTTTCATATTTTCAGTCTCTTATTTACGTTAATTCATCAATAAAAACACGTATTCATCTATAGCACAGCTGAAAATTGGCCTTTTCCTTTAAAATTTTCTATTTAAATGGTGTAACTAAAGCCCCCTGTAATCCTATATAGTTTTCTTGGTTAATTCCTAACGTAATTATATATATAATTTTCATATATTCAGTCTCTTATTTACGTGAATTCATCAATAAAAACCCGTATTCATCTATAACTCGGCTGAAAAGTGGCCTTTTCCTTTTAATTTTTATATTTTAATAGTGTAACTAACTGGCCCCGTAATCCTATACAGTTCTTGGTTAATTCTTAACGTTATGTATATAATTTTCATATTTTCAGTCTCTTATTTACGTGAATTCATCAATAAAAACAGGTATTCATCTATAACTCGGCTGAAAAGTGGCCTTTTCCATTTAAATTTTCTATTTAAATAGTGTAACTAATTGCCCCTTGTAATCCTATATAGTTTTCTTGGTTAATTCCTAACGTAATTATATACATAATTTTCATATTTTCAGTCTCTTATTTAGGTGAATTCATCAATAAAAACACGTATTCTTCGATAACTCGGCTGAAAAGTGGCCTTTTCCTTCTAAATTTTCTATTTTAATAGTGTAACCAATTGCAACTTGTAACCCTATATTTTTCTTGGTTAATTCCTAACGTTATATATATAATTTTCATATTTTCAGTCTCTTATTTACGTGAATTCATCAATAAAAACACGTATTCATCTATAGCACGGCTGAAAATTGGCCTTTTCCTTTAAAATTTTCTATTTAAATAGTGTAAATAATTGCCCCCTGTAATCCTATTTAGTTTTCTTGGTTAATTCCTAACGTAATTAAATATATTATTTTCATATTTTCAGTCTCTTATTTACGTGAATTCATCAATAAAAACACGTATTCATCTATAACTCGGATGAAAAGTGGCCTTTTCCTTTTAAATTTTCTATTTTAATAGTGTAACTAATTGCTCCCCCGTAATCCTATACAGTTTTCTTGGTTAATTCTTAACGTTATGTATATAATTTTCATATTTTCAGTCTCTAATTTACGTGAATTCTTCAATAAAAACAGGTATTCATCTATAACTCGGCTGAAAAGTGGCCTTTTCCTTTTGAATTTTCTACTTAAAAAGTGTAACTAACTGCACCCCGTAATCCTTTACAGTTTTCTTGGTTAATTCTTAACGTTATATGTATAATAATCATATTTTCAGTCTCTTATTTACGTGAATTTATCAATATAAACTGGTATTCTTCTATAACTCGGCTGAAGAGTAGCCTTTTCCTTTTAAATTTTCTATTTTAATAGTGTAACTAACTGCCCCTCGTAATCCTATACAGTTTTCTTGGTTAATTCTTAACGTTATGTATATAATTTTCATATTTTCAGTCTCTTATTTACGTGAATTCATCAATAAAAACACGTATTCTTCGATAACTCGGCTGAAAAGTGGCCTTTTCCTTCTAAATTTTCTATTTTAATAGTGTAACCAATTGTTACTTGTAACCCTATATAGTTTTCTTGGTTAATTCCTAACGTTATATATATAATTTTCATATTTTCAGTCTCTTATTTACGTGAATTCATCAATAAAAACACGTATTCATCTATAGCACGGCTGTAAATTGGCCTTTTTCTTTTAAATTTTCTATTTAAATAGTGTAACTAATATATTTCCGTAATCCTATATAGTTTTCTTGGTTAATTCCTAACGTTATATATATAATTTTCATATTTTCAGTCTCTTATTTACGTGAATTCATCAATAAAAACAGGTATTCATCTATAGCGAGGCTGAAAATTGGCATTTTCCTTTAGAATTTTCTATTTAAATAGTGTTACTAATTGCCCCCTGTAATCCTTTATAGTTTTCTTGGTTAATTCCTAACGTAATTTTATATATAATTTTCATATTTTCAGTCTCTTATTTACGTGAATTCATCAATAAAACACGTATTCTTCTATAACTCGGATGAAAAGTGGCCTTTTCCTTTTAAATTTTCTATTTTAATAGTGTTACTAACTGCTCCCCCGTAATCCTATACAGTTTTCTTGGTTAATTCTTATCGTTATGTATATAATTTTTATATTTTCAGTCTCTTATTTACGTAAATTCATCAATAAAAACAGGTATTCATCTATAACTCTGCTGAGAAGTGGCCTTTTCCTTTTAAATTTTCTATTTATATAGTGTATATAACTGCTCCCCGTAATCCTTTACAGTTTTCTTGGTTAATTCTTAACGTTGTATGTATAATTTTCATATTTTCAGTCTCTTATTTACGTGAATTTATCAATAAAAACTGGTATTCTTCTATAATTCGGCTGAAAAGTGGCCTTTTCCTTTTAAATTTTCTATTTTATAAGTGTAACTAACTGCCCCCCGTAATCCTTTTCAGTTTTCTTGGTTAATTCTTAACGTTATGTATATAATTTTCATATTTTCAGTCTCTTATTTACGTGATTTCATCAATAAAAACAGGTATTCATCTATAACTCAGCCGAGAAGTGGCCTTTTCCTTTTAAATTTTCTATTTAAATAGTGTAACTATATGCTCCCCGTAATCCTATACAGTTTTCTTGGTTAATTCTTAACGTTATATATATAATTTTTATATTTTCATTCTCTTATTTACGTGAATTCATCAATAAAAACACGTATTCATTTATAGCACGGCTGAAAATTGGCCTTTTCCTTTTAAATATTTTCTATTTAAATAGTGTAACAAATTGCTCCTTGTAACCCTATATAGTTTTCTTGGTAAATTCCTAACGTTATACATATATATAATTTTCATATTTTCAGTCTCTTATTTACGTTAATTCATCAATAAAAACACGTATTCATCTATAGCACGGCTGAAAATTGGCCTTTTCCTTTAAAATTTTCTATTTAAATGGTGTAACTAAAGCCCCCTGTAATCCTATATAGTTTTCTTGGTTAATTCCTAACGTAATTATATATATAATTTTCATATATTCAGTCTCTTATTTACGTGAATTCATCAATAAAAACCCGTATTCATCTATAACTCGGCTGAAAAGTGGCCTTTTCCTTTTAATTTTTATATTTTAATAGTGTAACTAACTGGCCCCGTAATCCTATACAGTTCTTGGTTAATTCTTAACGTTATGTATATAATTTTCATATTTTCAGTCTCTTATTTACGTGAATTCATCAATAAAAACAGGTATTCATCCATAACTCGGCTGAAAAGTGGCCTTTTCCATTTAAATTTTCTATTTAAATAGTGTAACTAATTGCCCCTTGTAATCCTATATAGTTTTCTTGGTTAATTCCTAACGTAATTATATACATAATTTTCATATTTTCAGTCTCTTATTTAGGTGAATTCATCAATAAAAACACGTATTCTTCGATAACTCGGCTGAAAAGTGGCCTTTTCCTTCTAAATTTTCTATTTTAATAGTGTAACCAATTGCAACTTGTAACCCTATATTTTTCTTGGTTAATTCCTAACGTTATATATATAATTTTCATATTTTCAGTCTCTTATTTACGTGAATTCATCAATAAAAACACGTATTCATCTATAGCACGGCTGAAAATTGGCCTTTTCCTTTAAAATTTTCTATTTAAATAGTGTAAATAATTGCCCCCTGTAATCCTATTTAGTTTTCTTGGTTAATTCCTAACGTAATTAAATATATTATTTTCATATTTTCAGTCTCTTATTTACGTGAATTCATCAATAAAAACACGTATTCATCTATAACTCGGATGAAAAGTGGCCTTTTCCTTTTAAATTTTCTATTTTAATAGTGTAACTAATTGCTCCCCCGTAATCCTATACAGTTTTCTTGGTTAATTCTTAACGTTATGTATATAATTTTCATATTTTCAGTCTCTAATTTACGTGAATTCTTCAATAAAAACAGGTATTCATCTATAACTCGGCTGAAAAGTGGCCTTTTCCTTTTGAATTTTCTACTTAAAAAGTGTAACTAACTGCACCCCGTAATCCTTTACAGTTTTCTTGGTTAATTCTTAACGTTATATGTATAATAATCATATTTTCAGTCTCTTATTTACGTGAATTTATCAATATAAACTGGTATTCTTCTATAACTCGGCTGAAGAGTAGCCTTTTCCTTTTAAATTTTCTATTTTAATAGTGTAACTAACTGCCCCTCGTAATCCTATACAGTTTTCTTGGTTAATTCTTAACGTTATGTATATAATTTTCATATTTTCAGTCTCTTATTTACGTGAATTCATCAATAAAAACACGTATTCTTCGATAACTCGGCTGAAAAGTGGCCTTTTCCTTCTAAATTTTCTATTTTAATAGTGTAACCAATTGTTACTTGTAACCCTATATAGTTTTCTTGGTTAATTCCTAACGTTATATATATAATTTTCATATTTTCAGTCTCTTATTTACGTGAATTCATCAATAAAAACACGTATTCATCTATAGCACGGCTGTAAATTGGCCTTTTTCTTTTAAATTTTCTATTTAAATAGTGTAACTAATATATTTCCGTAATCCTATATAGTTTTCTTGGTTAATTCCTAACGTTATATATATAATTTTCATATTTTCAGTCTCTTATTTACGTGAATTCATCAATAAAAACAGGTATTCATCTATAGCGAGGCTGAAAATTGGCATTTTCCTTTAGAATTTTCTATTTAAATAGTGTAACTAATTGCCCCCTGTAATCCTTTATAGTTTTCTTGGTTAATTCCTAACGTAATTTTATATATAATTTTCATATTTTCAGTCTCTTATTTACGTGAATTCATCAATAAAACACGTATTCTTCTATAACTCGGATGAAAAGTGGCCTTTTCCTTTTAAATTTTCTATTTTAATAGTGTTACTAACTGCTCCCCCGTAATCCTATACAGTTTTCTTGGTTAATTCTTATCGTTATGTATATAATTTTTATATTTTCAGTCTCTTATTTACGTAAATTCATCAATAAAAACAGGTATTCATCTATAACTCGGCTGAAAAGTGGCCTTTTCCTTTTAAATTTTCTATTTTAATAGTGTAACTAACTGCCCCCCGTAGTCCTATACAGTTTTCTTGGTTAATTCTTAACGTTATATGTATAATTTTCATATTTTCAGTCTCTTATTTACATGAATTTATCAATAAAAACTGGTATTCTTCTATAACTCGGCTGAAAAGTGGCCTTTTCCTTTTAAATTTTCTATTTTTATAGTGAAACTAACTGCGTCCCGTAATCCTATACAGTTTTCTTGGTTAATTCTTTACGTTATGTATATAATTTTCATATTTTCAGTCTCTTATTTACGTGAATTCATCAATAAAAACAGGTATTCATCTATAACTCGGCTGAAAAGTGGCCTTTTAAAGAGTGTAACTACATGCCCCCCCTAATCCTTTACAGTTTTCTTGGTTAATTCTTAACGTTATATGTATAATTTTCATATTTTCATTCTCTTATTTACGTTAATTCATCAATAAAAACACGTATTCATCTATAGCACGGCTGAAAATTGGCCTTTTCCTTTAAAATTTTCTATTTAAATGGTGTAACTAATTGCCCCCTGTAATCCTATGTAGTTTTCTTGGTTAATTCCAAACGTAATTATATATATTATTTTCATATTTTCAGTCTCTTATTTGCGTGAATTCATCAATAAAAACACGTATTCATCTATAACTCGGCTGAAAAGTGGCCTTTTCCTTTTAAATTTTCAATTTTATTAGTGTAACTAACTGACCTCCGTAATCTTATACAGTTTTCTTGGTTAATTCTTAACGTTATGTATATAATTTTCATATTTTCAGTCTCTAATTTACGTGAATTCATCAATAAAAACAGGTATTCATCTATAACTCTGCTGAGAAGTGGCCTTTTCCTTTTAAATTTTCTATTTAAATAGTGTATTTAACTGCTTCCCGTAATCCTTTACAGTTTTCTTGGTTAATTCTTAACGTTGTATGTATAATTTTCATATTTTCAGTCTCTTATTCACGTGAATTTATCAAAAAAAACTGGTATTCTTCTATAATTCGGCTGAAAAGTGGCCTTTTCCTTTTAAATTTTCTATTTTATAAGTGTAACTAACTGCCCCCCGTAATCCTTTTCAGTTTTCTTGGTTAATTCTTAACGTTATGTATATAATTTTCATATTTTCAGTCTCTTATTTACGTGATTTCATCAATAAAAACAGGTATTCATCTATAACTCAGCTGAGAAGTGGCCTTTTCCTTTTAAATTTTCTATTTAAATAGTGTAACTATATGCTCCCCGTAATCCTATACAGTTTTCTTGGTTAATTCTTAACGTTATATATATAATTTTTATATTTTCAGTCTCTTATTTACGTGAATTCATCAATAAAAACACGTATTCATTTATAGCACGGCTAAAAATTGGCCTTTTCCTTTTAAATATTTTCTATTAAAATAGTGTAACAAATTGCTCCTTGTAACCCTATATAGTTTTCTTGGTTAATTCCTAACGTTATATATATAATTTTCATATTTTCAGTCTCTTATTTACGTTAATTCATCAATAAAAACACGTATTCATCTATAGCACGGCTGAAAATTGGCCTTTTCCTTTAAAATTTTCTATTTAAATGGTGTAACTAATATATTTCCGTAATCCTATACAGTTTTCTTGGTTAATTCCTAACGTTATATATATAATTCTCATATTTTCAGTCTCTTATTTACGAGAATTCATCAATAAAAACACGTATTCATCTACAGCGAGGCTGAAAATTGGCCTTTTCCTTTAGAATTTTCTATTTAAATAGTGTAAATAATTGCCCCCTGTAATCCTATATAGTTTTCTTGGTTAATTCCTAACGTAATTTAATATATAATTTTCATATTTTCAGTCTCTTATTTACGTGAATTCATCAATAAAAACACGTATTCTTCTATAACTCGGATGAAAAGTGGCCTTTTCCTTTTAAATTTTCTATTTTAATAGTGTAACTAACTGCCCCCCGTAATCCTATACAGTTTTCTTGGTTAATTCTTAACGTTATGTATATAATTTTTATATTTTCAGTCTCTTATTTACGTAAATTCATCAATAAAAACAGGTATTCATCTATAGCGAGGCGGAAAATTGGCCTTTTCCTTTAGAATTTTCTATTTAAATGGTGTAACTAATTGCCCCCTGTAATCGTATATAGTTTTCTTGGTTAATTCCTAACGTAATTTTATATATAATTTTCATATATTCAGTCTCTTATTTACGTGAATTCATAAATAAAAACACGTATTCTTCTATAACTCGGATGAAAAGTGGCCTTTTCCTTTTAAATTTTCTATTTTAATAGTGTAACTAACTGCCCCCCGTAGTCCTATACAGTTTTCTTAGTTAATTCTTAACGTTATATGTACAATTTTCATATTTTCAGTCTCTTATTTACGTGAATTCATCAATAAAAACAGGTATTCATCTATAACTCGGCTGAAAAGTTGCCTTTTCCATTTAAATTTTCTATTTAAATAGTGTAACTAATTGCCCCTTGTAATCCTATATAGTTTTCTTGGTTAATTCCTAACGTAATTATATACATAATTTTCATATTTTCAGTCTCTTATTTACGTGAATTCATCAATAAAAACACGTATTCATCTATAGCACGGCTGAAAATTGGCCTTTTCCTTTAAAATTTTCTATTTAAATGGTGTAACTAATTGTCCCCTGTAATCCTATGTAGTTTTCTTGGTTATTTCCAAACGTAATTATATATATTCTTTTCATATTTTCAGTCTCTTATTTGCGTGAATTCATCAATAAAAAAACGTATTCTTCTATAATTCGGCTGAAAAGTGGCCTTTTCCTTTTAAATTTTCTATTTTATAAGTGTTACTAACTGCCCCCGTAATCCTATACAGTTTTCTTGGTTAATTCTTAACGTTATGTATATAATTTTTATATTTTCAGTCTCTTATTTACGTGAATTCATCAATAGAAACAGGTATTCATCTATAACTCGGCTGAAAAGTGGCCTTTTCCATTTAAATTTTCTATTTAAATAGTGTAACTAATTGCCCCTTGTAATCCTATATAGTTTTCTTGGTTAATTCCTAACATTATATATATATAATTTTCATATTTTCAGTCTCTTATTTACGTGAATTCATCAATAAAAACACGTATTCATCTATAGCACGGCTGAAAATTGGCCTTTTCCTTTAAAATTTTCTATATAAATGTTGTAACTAATTGCCCCCTGTAATCCTATGTAGTTTTCTTGGTTAATTCCTAACGTAATTATATATATTATTTTCATATTTTCAGTCTCTTATTTACGTGAATTCATCAATAAAAACACGTATTCATCTATAACACGGCTGAAAAGTAGCCTTTGCCTTTTAAATTTTCTATTTTAATAGTGTAACTAACTTGCCTCCGTAATCCTATACAATTTTCTTGGTTAATTCTTAACGTTATATATATAATTTTCATATTTTCAGTCTCTAATTTACGTGAATTCATCAATAAAAACAGGTATTCATCTATAACTCGGCTGATAAGTGGCCTTTTCCTTTTGAATTTTCTATTTAAAAAGTGTAACTAACTGCCCCCCGTAATCCTTTACAGTTTTCTTGGTTAATTCTTAACGTTATATGTATAATTTTCATATTTTCAGTCTCTTATTTACGTGAATTTATCAATAAAAACTGGTATTCTTCTATAACTCGGCTGAAAAGTGGCCTTTTCCTTTTATATTTTCTATTTTAATAGTGTAACTAACTGCCCCCCATTATTCTTTACAGTTTTCTTGGTTAATTCTTAACGTTATGTATATAATTTTCATATTTTCAGTCTCTTATTTACGTGAATTCATCAATAAAAACACGTATTCTTCGATAACTCGGCTGAAAAGTGGCCTTTTCCTTCAAAATTTTCTATTCTAATAGTGTAACCAATTGTTACTTGTAACCCTATATAGTTTTCTTGGTTAATTCCTAAAGTTATATATATAATTTTCATATTTTCAGTCTCTTATTTACGTGAATTCATCAATAAAAACACGTATTCATCTATAGCACGGCTGAAAATTGGCCTTTTTCTTTTAAATTTTCTATTTAAATAGTGTAACTAATATATTTCCGTAATCCTATTTAGTTTTCTTGGTTAATTCCTAACGTTATATATATAATTTTCATATTTTCAGTCCCTGTTTTACGTGAATTCATCAATAAAAACACGTATTCATCAATAGCGAGGCTGAAAATTGGCCTTTTCCTTTAGAATTTTCTATTTAAATAGTGTAACTAATATATTTCCGTAATCCTATATAGTTTTCTTGGTTAATTCCTAACGTAATTTTATATATAATTTTCATATTTTCAGTCTCTTATTTACGTGAATTCATCAATAAAAACACGTATTCATCTATAGCACGGCTGAAAATTGGCCTTTTTCTTTTAAATTTTCTATTTAAATAGTAATAATAGCACGGCTGAAAATTGGCCTTTATCTTTTAAATTTTCTATTTAAATAGTGTAACTAATATATTTCCGTAATCCTATATAGTTTTCTTGGTTAATTCCTAACGTTATATATATAATTTTCATATTTTCAGTCCCTGTTTTACGTGAATTCATCAATAAAAACACGTATTCATCAATAGCGAGGCTGAAAATTGGCCTTTTCCTTTAGAATTTTCTATTTAAATAGTGTAACTAATATATTTCCGTAATCCTATATAGTTTTCTTGGTTAATTCCTAACGTTATATATATAATTTTCATATTTTCAGTCTCTTATTTACGTGAATTCATCAATAAAAACACGTATTCATCTACAGCGAGGCTGAAAATTGGCCTTTTCCTTTAGAATTTTTTATTTAAATAGTAATAATAGCACGGCTGAAAATTGGCCTTTTTCTTTTAAATTTTCTATATAAATAGTGTAACTAATATATTTCCGTAATCCTATATAGTTTTCTTGGTAAATTCCTAACGTTATATATATAATTTTCATATTTTCAGTCTCTTATTTACGTGAATTCATCAATAAAAACACGTATTCATCTACAGCGAGGCTGAAAATTGGCCTTTTCCTTTAGAATTTTCTATTTAAATAGTGTAACTAATTGCCCCCTGTAATCCTATATAGTTTTCTTGGTTAATTCCTAACGTAATTTTATATATAATTTTCATATTTTCAGTCCCTGTTTTACGTGAATTCATCAATAAAAACACGTATTCATCAATAGCGAGGCTGAAAATTGGCCTTTTCCTTTAGAATTTTCTATTTAAATAGTGTAACTAATATATTTCCGTAATACTATATAGTTTTCTTGGTTAATTCCTAACGTAATTTTATATATAATTTTCATATTTTCAGTCTCTTATTTACGTGAATTCATCAATAAAAACACGTATTCATCTATAGCACGGCTGAAAATTGGCCTTTTTCTTTTAAATTTTCTATTTAAATAGTAATAATAGCACGGCTGAAAATTGGCCTTTATCTTTTAAATTTTCTATTTAAATAGTGTAACTAATATATTTCCGTAATCCTATATAGTTTTCTTGGTTAATTCCTAACGTTATATATATAATTTTCATATTTTCAGTCCCTGTTTTACGTGAATTCATCAATAAAAACACGTATTCATCAATAGCGAGGCTGAAAATTGGCCTTTTCCTTTAGAATTTTCTATTTAAATAGTGTAACTAATATATTTCCGTAATCCTATATAGTTTTCTTGGTTAATTCCTAACGTTATATATATAATTTTCATATTTTCAGTCTCTTATTTACGTGAATTCATCAATAAAAACACGTATTCATCTACAGCGAGGCTGAAAATTGGCCTTTTCCTTTAGAATTTTCTATTTAAATAGTAATAATAGCACGGCTGAAAATTGGCCTTTTTCTTTTAAATTTTCTATATAAATAGTGTAACTAATATATTTCCGTAATCCTATATAGTTTTCTTGGTAAATTCCTAACGTTATATATATAATTTTCATATTTTCAGTCTCTTATTTACGTGAATTCATCAATAAAAACACGTATTCATCTACAGCGAGGCTGAAAATTGGCCTTTTCCTTTAGAATTTTCTATTTAAATAGTGTAACTAATTGCCCCCTGTAATCCTATATAGTTTTCTTGGTTAATTCCTAACGTAATTTTATATATAATTTTCATATTTTCAGTCTCTTATTTACGTGAATTCATCAATAAAAACACGTATTCTTCTATAACTCGGATGAGAAGTGGCCTTTTCCTTTTAAAATTTTCTATTTTAATAGTGTAACTAAATGCCCCCCGTAATCCTATACAGTTTTCTTGGTTAATTCTTAACGTTATGTATATAATTTTTATATTTTCAGTCTCTTATTTACGTAAATTCATCAATAAAAACAGGTATTCATCTATAACTCGGCTGAAAAGTGGCCTTTTCCTTTTAAATTTTCTATTTTAATAGTGCAACTAACTGCCCCCTGTAATCCTATATAGTTTTCTTGGTTAATTCCTAACGTAATTTTATATATAATTTTCATATATTCAGTCTCTTATTTACGTGAATTCATAAATAAAAACACGTATTCTTCTATAACTAGGATGAAAAGTGGCCTTTTCCTTTTAAATTTTCTATTTGAATAGTGTAACTAACTGCCCTCCGTAATCCTATACAGTTTTCTTGGTTAATTCTTAACGTAATGTATATAATTTTTATATTTTCAGTCTCTTATTTACGTAAATTCATCAATAAAAATAGGTATTCATCTATAACTCGGCTGAAAAGTGGCCTTTTCCTTTTAAATTTTCTATTTTAAAAGTGTAACTAACTGCCCCTCGTAGTCCTATACAGTTTTCTTAGTTAATTCTTAACGTTATATGTACAATTTTCATATTTTCAGTCTCTTATTTACGTGAATTTATCAATAAAAACTGGTATTCTTCTATAACTTGGCTGAAAAGTGGCCTTTTCCTTTTAAATTTTCTATTTTAATAGTGTAACTAACTGCCCCCCGTAATCCTATACAGTTTTCCTGGTTAATTCTTAACGTTATATGTATAATTTTCATATTTTTAGTCTCTTATTTACGTGAATTCATCAATAAAAACACGTATTCATCTATAGCACGGCTGAAAATTGGCCTTTTCCTTTAAAATTTTCTATTTAAATTGTGTAACTAATTGCCCCCTGTAATCCTATGTAGTTTTCTTGGTTATTTCCAAACGTAATTATATATATTCTTTTCATATTTTCAGTCTCTTATTTGCGTGAATTCATCAATAAAAAAACGTATTCATCTATAACTCGGCTGAAAAGTGGCCTTTTCCTTTTAAATTTTCAATTTTATTAGTGTTACTAACTGGCCTCCGTAATTTTATACAGTTTTCTTGGTTAATTCTTAACGTTATGTATATAATTTTCATATTTTCAGTCTATAATTTACGTGAATTCATTAATAAAAACAGGTATTCATCTATAACTCGGCTGAAAAGTGGCCTTTTCCTTTTAAATTTTCTATTTAAATAGTGTAACTAACTGCTCCACGTAATCCTTTACAGTTTTCTTGGTTAATTCTTAACGTTATATGTATAATTTTCATATTTTCAGTCTCTTATTTACGTGAATTTATCAATAAAAACTGGTATTCTTCTATAATTCGGCTGAAAAGTGGCCTTTTCCTTTTAAATTTTCTATTTTATAAGTGTAACTAACTGCCCTCGTAATCTTATACAGTTTTCTTGGTTAATTCTTAACGTTATGTATATAATTTTTATATTTTCAGTCTCTTATTTACGTGAATTCATCAATAAAAACAGGTATTCATCTATAACTCGGCTGAAAAGTGGCCTTTTCCATTTAAATTTTCTATTTAAATAGTGTAACTAATTGCCCCTTGTAATCCTATATAGTTTTCTTGGTTAATTCCTAACGTAATTATATACATAATTTTCATATTTTCAGTCTCTTATTTACGTGAATTCATCAATAAAAACACGTATTCTTCGATAACTCGGCTGAAAAGTGGCCTTTTCCTTCTAAATTTTCTATTTTAATAGTGTAACCAATTGCAACTTGTAATCCTATATAGTTTTCTTGGTTAATTCCTAACGTTATAAATATAATTTTCATATTTTCAGTCTCTTATTTACGTGAATTCATCAATAAAAACAGGTATTCATCTATAGCACGGCTGAAAATTGGCCTTTTCCTTTAAAATTTTCTATATAAATGGTGTAACTAATTGCCCCCTGTAATCCTATGTAGTTTTCTTGGTTAATTCCTAACGTAATTATATATATTATTTTCATATTTTCAGTCTCTTATTTACGTGAATTCATCAATAAAAACACGTATTCATCTATAACTCGGCTGAAAAGTGGCCTTTTCCTTTTAAATTTTCTATTTTAATAGTGTAACTAACTGGCCTCCGTAATCCTATACAGTTTTCTTGGTTAATTCTTAACGTTATGTATATAATTTTCATATTTTCAGTCTCTAATTTACGTGAATTCATCAATAAAAACACGTATTCTTCGATAACTCGGCTGAAAAGTGACCTTTTCTTCTAAATTTTCTATTTTAATAGTGAAACCAATTGCAACTTGTAACCCTATATAGTTTTCTTGGTTAATTCCTAACGTTATATATATAATTTTTATATTTTCAGTCTCTTATTTACGTAAATTCATCAATAAAAACAGGTATTCATCTATAGCGAGGCTGAAAATTGGCCTTTTCCTTTAGAATTTTCTATTTAAATAGTGTAAATAATTGCCCCCTGTAATCCTATATAGTTTTCTTGGTTAATTCCTAACGTAATTTTATATATAATTTTCATATTTTCAGTCTCTTATTTACGTGAATTCATCAATAAAAACACGTATTCTTCTATAACTCGGCTGAAAAGTGGCCTTTTCCTTTTAAATTTTCTATTTTAATAGTGTAACTTACTGCCCCCCGTAGTCCTATACAGTTTTCTTGGTTAATTCTTAACGTAATATGTATAATTTTCATATTTTCAGTCTCTTATTTACGTGAATTTATCAATAAAAACTGGTATTCTTCTATAATTCGGCTGAAAAGTGGCCATTTCCTTTTAAATTTTCTATTTTAATAGTGTAACTAACTGCCCCCCGTAATCCTTTACAGTTTTCTTGGTTAATTCTTAACGTTATGTATATAATTTTCATATTTTCAGTCTCTTATTTACGTGAATTCATCAATAAAAACAGGTATTCATCTATAACTCGGCTGAAAAGTGGCCTTTTCCTTTTAAATTTTCTATTTAAATAGTGTAACTACATGCCCCCCGTAATTCTCTACAGTTTTCTTGGTAAATTCTTAACGTTATATGTATAATTTTCATATTTTCAGTCTCTTATTTACGTGAATTCATCAATAAAAACACGTATTCATCTATAGCACGGCTGAAAATTGGCCTTTTCCTTTAAAATTTTCTATTTAAATGGTGTAACTAATTGCCCTCTGTAATCCTATGTAGTTTTCTTGGTTAATTCCAAACGTAATTATATATATTATTTTCATATTTTCAGTCTATTATTTACGTGAATTCATCAATAAAAACACGTATTCATTTATAACTCGGCTGAAAAGTGGCCTTTTCCTTTTAAATTTTCTATTTTAATAGTGTTACTAATATATTTCCGTAATCGTATATAGTTTTCTTGGTTAATTCCTAACGTTATATATATAATTTTCATATTTTCAGTCCCTGTTTTACGTGAATTCATCAATAAAAACACGTATTCATCTTTAGCGAGGCTGAAAATTGGCCTTTTCCTTTAGAATTTTCTATTTAAATAGTGTAACTAATTGCCCCCTGTAATCCTATATAGTTTTCTTGGTTAATTCCTAACGTAATTTTATATATAATTTTCATATTTTCAGTCTCTTATTTACGTGAATTCATCAATAAAAACACGTATTCTTCTATAACTCGGATGAAAAGTGGCCTTTTCCTTTTAAATTTTCTATTTTAATAGTGTAACTAACTGCTCCCCGTAATCCTATACAGTTTTCTTGGTTAATTCTTAACGTTATGTATATAATTTTTATATTTTCAGTCTCTTATTTACGTAAATTCATCAATAAAAACAGGTATTCATCTATAGCGAGGCTGAAAATTGGCCTTTTCCTTTAGAATTTTCTATTTAAATAGTGTAAATAATTGCCCCCTGTAATCCTATATAGTTTTCTTGGTTAATTCCTAACGTAGTTTTATATATAATTTTCATATTTTCAGTCTCTTATTTACGTGAATTCATCAATAAAAACACGTATTCTTCTATAACTCGGATGAAAAGTGGCCTTTTCCTTTTAAATTTTCTATTTTAATAGTGTTACTAACTGCCCCCCGTAATCCTATACAGTTTTCTTGGTTAATTCTTAACGTTATGTATATAATTTTTATATTTTCAGTCTCTTATTTACGTAAATTCATCAATAAAAACAGGTATTCATCTATAACTCGGCTGAAAAGTGGCCTTTTCCTTTTAAATTTTCTATTTTAATAGTGTAACTAACTGCCCCCCGTAGTCCTATACAGTTTTCTTGGTTAATTCTTAACGTTATATGTATAATTTTCATATTTTCAGTCTCTTATTTACGTGAATTTATCAATAAAAACTGGTATTCTTCTATAACTCGGCTGAAAAGTGGCCTTTTCCTTTTAAATTTTTTATTTTAATAAAGTAACTAACTGCCCCCCGTAATCCTATACAGTTTTCTTGGTTAATTCTTAACGTTATGTATATAATTTTCATATTTTCAGTCTATTATTTACGTGAATTCATCAATAAAAACAGGTATTCATCTATAACTCGGCTGAAAAGTGGCCTTTTCCTTTTAAATTTTCTATTTAAATAGTGTAACTATATGCCCCCCGTAATCCTTTACAGTTTTCTTGGTTAATTTTTAAACGTTATATGTATAATTTTCATATTTTCAGTCTCTTATTTAAGTGAATTCATCAATAAAAACACGTATTCATCTATAGCACGGCTGAAAATTGGCCTTTTCCTTTAAAATTTTCTATATAAATGGTGTACCTAATTGCCCCTGTAATCCTATGTAGTTTTCTTGGTTAATTCCAAACGTAATTATATATATTATTTTCATATTTTCAGTCTATTATTTGCGTGAATTCATCAATAAAAACACGTATTCATCTATAATTCGGCTGAAAAGTGGCCTTTTCCTTCTAAATTTTCTATTTTAATAGTGTAACTAACTGCTCTCCGTAATCCTATACAGTTTTCTTGGTTAATTCTTAACGTTATGTATATAATTTTCATATTTTTAGTCTCTTATTTACGTGAATTCATCAATAAAAACAGGTATTCATCTATAACTCGGCTGAAAAGTGGCCTTTTCCTTTTAAATTTTCTATTTAAATAGTGTAACTAACTGCTCCCCGTAATCTTTTACAGTTTTCTTGGTTAATTCTTAACGTTATATGTATAATTTTCATATTTTCAGTCTCTTATTTACGTGAATTTATCAATAAAAACTGGTATTCTTCTATAATTCGGCTGAAAAGTGGCCTTTTCCTTTTAAATTTTCTATTTTAATAGTGTAACTAACTGCTCTCCGTAATCCTATACAGTTTTCTTGGTTAATTCTTAACGTTATGTATATAATTTTCATATTTTCAGTCTCCTATTTACGTGAATTCATCAATAAAAACGCGTATTCATCTAGAGCACGGCTGAAAATTGGCCTTTTCCTTTATAATTTTCTATGTAAATAGTGTAACTAATTGCCCCCTGTAATCCTATAAAGTTTTCTTGGTTAATTCCTAACGTAATTTTATATATAATTTTCATATTTTCAGTCTCTTATTTACGTGAATTCATCAATAAAAACACGTATTCTTCTATAACTCGCATGAAAAGTGGCCTTTTCCTTTTAAATTTTCTATTTTAATAGTGTAACTAACTGGCCTCCGTAATTTTATACAGTTTTCTTGGTTAATTCTTAACGTTATGTATATAATTTTCATATTTTCAGTCTCTAATTTACGTGAATTCATTAATAAAAACAGGTATTCATCTATAACTCGGCTGAAAAGTGGCCTTTTCCTTTTAAATTTTCTATTTAAATAGTGTAACTAACTGCTCCCCGTAATCCTTTACAGTTTTCTTGGTTAATTCTTAACGTTATATGTATAATTTTCATATTTTCAGTCTCTTATTTACGTGAATTTTTCAATAAAAACTGGTATTCTTTTATAATTCGGCTGAAAAGTGGCCTTTTCCTTTTAAATTTTCTATTTAAATAGTGTAACTAACTGCCCCCGTAATCCTATACAGTTTTCTTGGTTAATTCTTATTGTTATGTATATAATTTTTATATTTTCAGTCTCTTATTTACGTGAATTCATCAATAAAAACAGGTATTCATCTATAACTCGGCTGAAAAGTGGCCTTTTCCATTTAAATTTTCTATTTAAATAGTGTAACTAATTGCCCCTTGTAATCCTATATAGTTTTCTTGGTTAATTCCTAACGTAATTATATACATAATTTTCATATTTTCAGTCTCTTATTTACGTGAATTCATCAATAAGAACACGTATTCTTCGATAACTCGGCTGAAAAGTGGCCTTTTCCTTCTAAATTTTCTATTTTAATAGTGTAACTAACTGCTCTCCGTAATCCTATACAGTTTTCTTGGTTAATTCTTAACGTTATGTATATAATTTTCATATTTTCAGTCTCCTATTTACGTGAATTCATCAATAAAAACACGTATTCATTTAGAGCACGGCTGAAAATTGGCCTTTTCCTTTATAATTTTCTATGTAAATAGTGTAACTAATTGCCCCCTGTAATCCTATATAGTTTTCTTGGTTAATTCCTAACGTAATTTTATATATAATTTTCATATTTTCAGTCTCTTATTTACGTGAATTCATCAATAAAAACACGTATTCTTCTATAACTCGGATGAAAAGTGGCCATTTCCTTTTAAATTTTCTATTTTAATAGTGTAACTAACTGGCCTCCGCAATTCTATACAGTTTTCTTGGTAAATTCTTAACGTTATGTATATAATTTTCATATTTTCAGTCTCTAATTTACGTGAATTTATCAATAAAAACTGGTATTCTTCTATAACTCGGCTGAAAAGTGGCCTTTTCCTTTTAAATTTTTTATTTTAATAAAGTAACTAACTGCCCCCCGTAATCCTATACAGTTTTCTTGGTTAATTCTTAACGTTATGTATATAATTTTCATATTTTCAGTCTATTATTTACGTGAATTCATCAATAAAAACAGGTATTCATCTATAACTCGGCTGAAAAGTGGCCTTTTCCTTTTAAATTTTCTATTTAAATAGTGTAACTAACTGCCCCCCGTTATTCTATACAGTTTTCTTGGTAAATTCTTAACGTTATGTATATAATTTTCATATTTTCAGTCTCTTATTTACGTGAATTCATCAATAAAAACACGTATTCTTCGATAACTTGGCTGAAAAGTGGCCTTTTTCTTCTAAATTTTCTATTTTAATAGTGTAACCAAATGCAACTTGTAACCCTATATAGTTTTCTTGGTTAATTCTTAACGTTATGTATATAATTTTCATATTTTCAGTCTATTATTTACGTGAATTCATCAATAAAAACAGGTATTCATCTATAACTCGGCTGAAAATTGGCCTTTTCCTTTAAAATTTTCTATATAAATGGTGTAACTAATTGCCCCCTGTAATCCTATGTAGTTTTCTTGGTTAATTCCTAACGTAATTATATATATTATTTTCATATTTTCAGTCTCTTATTTACGTGAATTCATCAATAAAAACACGTATTCATCTATAACTCGGCTGAAAAGTGGCCTTTTCCTTTTAAATTTTTTATTTTAATAGTGGAACTAACTGGCCTCCGTAATCTTATAAAGTTTTCTTGGTTAATTCTTAACGTTATGTATATAATTTTCATATTTTCAGTCTCTAATTTACGTGAATTCATCAATAAAAACAGGTATTCATCTATAACTCGGCTGAAAAGTGGCCTTTTCCTTTTGAATTTTCTATTTTAAAAGTGTAACTAACTGCCCCCCGTAATCTTTTACAGTTTTCTTGGTTAATTCTTAACGGTATATGTATAATTTTCATATTTTCAGTCTCCTATTTACGTGAATTCATCAATAAAAACACGTATTCATTTAGAGCACGGCTGAAAATTGGCCTTTTCCTTTATAATTTTCTATGTAAATAGTGTAACTAATTGCCCCCTGTAATCCTATATAGTTTTCTTGGTTAATTCCTAACGTAATTTTATATATAATTTTCATATTTTCAGTCTCTTATTTACGTGAATTCATCAATAAAAACACGTATTCTTCTATAACTCGGATGAAAAGTGGCCATTTCCTTTTAAATTTTCTATTTTAATAGTGTAACTAACTGGCCTCCGTAATTCTATACAGTTTTCTTGGTTAATTCTTAACGTTATGTATATAATTTTCATATTTTCAGTCTATTATTTACGTGAATTCATCAATAAAAACAGGTATTCATCTATAACTCGGCTGAAAAGTGGCCTTTTCCTTTTAAATTTTCTATTTAAATAGTGTAACTAACTGCCCCCCGTTATTCTATACAGTTTTCTTGGTTAATTCTTAACGTTATGTATATAATTTTCATATTTTCAGTCTCTTATTTACGTGAATTCATCAATAAAAACACGTATTCTTCGATAACTTGGCTGAAAAGTGGCCTTTTCCTTCTAAATTTTCTATTTTAATAGTGTAACCAAATGCAACTTGTAACCCTATATAGTTTTCTTGGTTAATTCCTAACGTTATATATATAATTTTCATATTTTCAGTCTCTTATTTACGTGAATTCATCAATAAAAATACGTATTCATCTATAGCACGGCTGAAAATTGGCCTTTTCCTTTAAAATTTTCTATATAAATGGTGTTACTAATTGCCCCCTGTAATCCTATGTAGTTTTCTTGGTTAATTCCTAACGTAATTATATATATTATTTTCATATTTTCAGTCTCTTATTTACGTGAATTCATCAATAAAAACACGTATTCATCTATAACTCGGCTGAAAAGTGGCCTTTTCCTTTTAAATTTTTTATTTTAATAGTGGAACTAACTGGCCTCCGTAATCTTATACAGTTTTCTTGGTTAATTCTTAACGTTATGTATATAATTTTCATATTTTCAGTCTCTAATTTACGTGAATTCATCAATAAAAACAGGTATTCATCTATAACTCGGCTGAAAAGTGGCCTTTTCCTTTTGAATTTTCTATTTTAAAAGTGTAACTAACTGCCCCCCGTAATCTTTTACAGTTTTCTTGGTTAATTCTTAACGGTATATGTATAATTTTCATATTTTCAATCTCTTATTTAAGTGAATTTATCAATAAAAACTGGTATTCTTCTATAACTCGGCTGAAAAGTGGCCTTTTCCTTTTAAATTTTCTATTTTAATAGTGTAACTAACTGCCCCCCGTTATTCTATACAGTTTTCTTGGTTAATTCTTAACGTTATGTACATAATTTTCATATTTTCAGTCTCTTATTTACGTGAATTCATCAATAAAAACACGAATTCCTCGATAACTCGGCTGAAAAGTGGCCTTTTCCTTCAAAATTTTCTATTTTAATAGTGTAACCAATTGTTACTTGTAACCCTATATAGTTTTCTTGGTTAATTCCTAAAGTTATATATATAATTTTCATATTTTCAGTCTCTTATTTACGTGAATTCATCAATAAAAACACGTATTCATCTATAGCACGGCTGAAAATTGGCCTTTTTCTTTTAAATTTTCTATTTAAATAGTGTAACTAGTATATTTCCGTAATCCTATATAGTTTTCTTGGTTAATTCCTAACGTTATATATATAATTTTCATATTTTCAGTCCCTGTTTTACGTGAATTCATCAATACAAACACGTATTCATCTATAGCGAGGCTGAAAATTGGCCTTTTCCTTTAGAATTTTCTATTTAAATAGTGTAACTAATTGCCCCCTGTAATCCTATATAGTTTTCTTGGTTAATTCCTAACGTAATTTTATATATAATTTTCGTATTTTCAGTCTCTTATTTACGTGAATTCATCAATAAAAACACGTATTCTTCTATAACTCGGATGAAAAGTGGCCTTTTCCTTTTAAATTTTCTATTTTAATAGTGTAACTAACTGCTCCCCGTAATCCTATACAGTTTTCTTGGTTAATTCTTAACGTTATATGTATAATTTTCATATTTTCAGTCTCTTATTTACGTGAATTTATCAATAAAAACTGGTATTCTTCTATAACTCGGCTGAAAAGTGGCCTTTTCCTTTTAAATTTTTTATTTTAATAGTGTAACTAACTGCCCCCCGTAATTCTATACAGTTTTCTTGGTTAATTCTTAACGTTATGTATATAATTTTCATATTTTCAGTCTATTATTTACGTGAATTCATCAATAAAAACAGGTATTCATCTATAACTCGGCTGAAAAGTGGCCTTTTCCTTTTAAATTTTCTATTTTAATAGTATAACTAACTGCCCCCCGTAGTCCTATACAGTTTTCTTGGTTAATTCTTAACGTTATATGTATAATTTTCATATTTTCAGTCTCTTATTTACGTGAATTTATCAATAAAAACTGGTATTCTTCTATAACTCGGCTGAAAAGTGGCCTTTTCCTTTTAAATTTTTTATTTTAATAGTGTAACTAACTGCCCCCCGTAATTCTATACAGTTTTCTTGGTTAATTCTTAACGTTATGTATATAATTTTCATATTTTCAGTCTATTATTTACGTGAATTCATCAATAAAAACAGGTATTCATCTATAACTCGGCTGAAAAGTGGCCTTTTCCTTTTAAATTTTCTATTTAAATAGTGTAACTATATGCCCCCCGTAATCCTTTACAGTTTTCTTGGTTAATTTTTAAACGTTATATGTATAATTTTCATATTTTCAGTCTCTTATTTAAGTGAATTCATCAATAAAAACACGTATTCATCTATAGCACGGCTGAAAATTGGCCTTTTCCTTTAAAATTTTCTATTTTAATAGTGTAACTAACTGGCCTCCGTAATTCTATACAGTTTTCTTGGTTAATTCTTAACGTTATGTATATAATTTTCATATTTTCAGTCTCTAATTTACGTGAATTCATCAATAAAAACAGGTATTCATCTATAACTCGGCTGAAAAGTGGCCTTTTCCTTTTGAATTTTCTATTTTAAAAGTGTAACTAACTGCTCTCCGTAATCCTATACAGTTTTCTTGGTTAATTCTTAACGTTATGTATATAATTTTCATATTTTTAGTCTCTTATTTACGTGAATTCATCAATAAAAACAGGTATTCATCTATAACTCGGCTGAAAAGTGGCCTTTTCCTTTTAAATTTTCTATTTAAATAGTGTAACTAACTGCTCCCCGTAATCCTTTACAGTTTTCTTGGTTAATTCTTAACGTTATATGTATAATTTTCATATTTTCAGTCTCTTATTTACGTGAATTTATCAATAAAAACTGGTATTCTTCTATAATTCGGCTGAAAAGTGGCCTTTTCCTTTTAAATTTTCTATTTTAATAGTGTAACTAACTGCTCTCCGTAATCCTATACAGTTTTCTTGGTTAATTCTTAACGTTATGTATATAATTTTCATATTTTCAGTCTCCTATTTACGTGAATTCATCAATAAAAACACGTATTCATCAAGAGCACGGCTAAAAATTGGCCTTTTCCTTTATAATTTTCTATGTAAATAGTGTAACTAATTGCCCCCTGTAACGCTATATAGTTTTCTTGGTTAATTCCTAATGTAATTATATATATAATTTTCATATTTTCAGTCTCTTATTTACGTGAATTTATCAATAAAAACTGGTATTCTTCTATAATTCGGCTGAAAAGTGGCCTTTTCCTTTTAAATTTTCTATTTTAATAGTGTAACTAACTGCTCTCCGTAATCCTATACAGTTTTCTTGGTTAATTCTTAACGTTATGTATATAATTTTCATATTTTTAGTCTCTTATTTACTTGAATTCATCAATAAAAACAGGTATTCATCTATAACTCGGCTGAAAAGTGGCCTTTTCCTTTTAAATTTTCTATTTAAATAGTGTAACTAACTGCTCCCCGTAATCCTTTACAGTTTTCTTGGTTAATTCTTAACGTTATATGTATAATTTTCATATTTTCAGTCTCTTATTTACGTGAATTTATCAATAAAAACTGGTATTCTTCTATAATTCGGCTGAAAAGTGGCCTTTTCCTTTTAAATTTTCTATTTTAATAGTGTAACTAACTGCTCTCGGTAATCCTATACAGTTTTCTTGGTTAATTCTTAACGTTATGTATATAATTTTCATATTTTCAGTCTCCTATTTACGTGAATTCATCAATAAAAACACGTATTCATCTAGAGCACGGCTGAAAATTGGCCTTTTCCTTTATAATTTTCTATGTAAATAGTGTAACTAATTGCCCCCTGTAATCCTAAATAGTTTTCTTGGTTAATTCCTTATGTAATTATATATATAATTTTCATATTTTCAGTCTCTTATTTACGTGAATTCATCAATAAAAACAGGTATTCATCTATAACTCGGCTGAAAAGTGGCCTTTTCCTTTTAAATTTTCTATTTTAATAGTGTAACTAACTGGCCTCCGTAATCTTATACAGTTTTCTTGGTTAATTCTTAACGTTATGTATATAATTTTCATATTTTCAGTCTCTAATTTACGTGAATTCATCAATAAAAACAGGTATTCATCTATAACTCGGCTGAAAAGTGGCCTTTTCCTTTTGAATTTTCTATTTTAAAAGTGTAACTAACTGCCCCCCGTAATCTTTTACAGTTTTCTTGGTTAATTCTTAACGTTATATGTATAATTTTCATATTTTCAGTCTCTTATTTAAGTGAATTTATCAATAAAAACTGGTATTCTTCTATAACTCGGCTGAAAAGTGGCCTTTTCCTTTTAAATTTTCCATTTAAATAGTGTAACTAACTGCCCCCCGTTATTCTATACAGTTTTCTTGGTTAATTCTTAACGTTATGTATATAATTTTCATATTTTCAGTCTCTTATTTACGTGAATTCATCAATAAAAACACGTATTCTTCGATAACTCGGCTGAAAAGTGGCCTTTTCCTTCTAAATTTTCTATTTTAATAGTGTAACCAAATGCAACTTGTAACCCTATATAGTTTTCTTGGTTAATTCCTAACGTTATATATATAATTTTCATATTTTCAGTCTCTTATTTACGTGAATTCATCAATAAAAACAGGTATTCATCTATAGCACGGCTGAAAATTGGCCTTTTCCTTTAAAATTTTCTATATAAATGGTGTAACTAATTGCCCCCTGTAATCCTATGTAGTTTTCTTGGTTAATTCCTAACGTAATTATATATATTATTTTCATATTTTCAGTCTCTTATTTACGTGAATTCATCAATAAAAACACGTATTCATCCATAACTCGGCTGAAAAGTGGCCTTTTCCTTTTAAATTTTTTATTTTAATAGTGTAACTAACTGGCCTACGTAATCTTATACAGTTTTCTTAGTTAATTCTTAACGTTATGTATATAATTTTCATATTTTAAGTCTCTAATTTACGTGAATTCATCAATAAAAACAGGTATTCATCTATAACTCGGCTGAAAAGTGGCCTTTTCCTTTTGAATTTTCTATTTTAAAAGTGTAACTAACTGCCCCCCGTAATCTTTTACAGTTTTCTTGGTTAATTCTTAACGTTATATGTATAATTTTCATATTTTCAGTCTCTTATTTAAGTGAATTTATCAATAAAAACTGGTATTCTTCTATAACTCGGCTGAAAAGTGGCCTTTTCCTTCAAAATTTTCTATTTTAATAGTGTAACCAATTGTTACTTGTAACCCTATATAGTTTTCTTGGTTAATTCCTAAAGTTATATATATAATTTTCATATTTTCAGTCTCTTATTTACGTGAATTCATCAATAAAAACACGTATTCATCTATAGCACGGCTGAAAATTGGCCTTTTTCTTTTAAATTTTCTATTTAAATAGTGTAACTAATATATTTCCGTAATCCTATATAGTTTTCTTGGTTAATTCCTTACGATATATACATAATTTTCATATTTTCAGTCCCTGTTTTACGTGAATTCATCAATAAAAACACGTATTCATCTATAGCGAGGCTGAAAATTGGCCTTTTCCTTTAGAATTTTCTATTTAAATAGTGTAACTAATTGCCCCCTGTAATCCTATATAGTTTTCTTGGTTAATTCCTAACGTAATTTTATATATAATTTTCGTATTTTCAGTCTCTTATTTACGTGAATTCATCAATAAAAACACGTATTCTTCTATAACTCGGATGAAAAGTGGCCTTTTCCTTTTAAATTTTCTATTTTAATAGTGTAACTAACTGCTCCCCGTAATCCTATACAGTTTTCTTGGTTAATTCTTAACGTTATGTATATAATTTTTATATTTTCAGTCTCTTATTTACGTAAATTCATCAATAAAAACAGGTATTCATCTATAGCGAGGCTGAAAATTGGCCTTTTCCTTTAGAATTTTCTATTTAATGAGTGTAACTAATTGCCTTCTGTAATCCTATATAGTTTTCTTGGTTAATTCCTAACGTAATTTTATATATAATTTTCATATTTTAAGTCTCTTATTTACGTGAATTCATCAATAAAAACACGTATTCTTCTATAACTCGGATGAAAAGTGGCCTTTTCCTTTTAAATTTTCTATTTTAATAGTGTTACTAACTGCCCCCCGTAATCCTATACAGTTTTCTTGGTTAATTCTTAACGTTATGTATATAATTTTTATATTTTCGTTCTCTTATTTACGTAAATTCATCAATAAAAACAGGTATTCATCTATAACTCGGCTGAAAAGTGGCCTTTTCCTTTTAAATTTTCTATTTTAATAGTGTAACTAACTGCCCCCCGTAGTCCTATACAGTTTTCTTGGTTAATTCTTAACGTTATATGTATAATTTTCATATTTTCAGTCTCTTATTTACGTGAATTTATCAATAAAAACTAGTTTTCTTCTATAACTCGGCTGAAAAGTGGCCTTTTCCTTTTAAATTTTCTATTTTAATAGTGTAACTAACTGCCCCCCGTAATCCTATACAGTTTTCTTGGTTAATTCTTAACGTTATGTATATAATTTTCATATTTTCAGTCTATTATTTACGTGAATTCATCAATAAAAACACGTATTCATCTATAACTCGGCTGAAAAGTGGCCTTTTCCTTTTAAATTTTCTATTTTAATAGTGTAACTAATATATTTCCGTAATCGTATATAGTTTTCTTGGTTAATTCCTAACGTTATATATATAATTTTCATATTTTCAGTCCCTGTTTTACGTGAATTCATCAATAAAAACACGTATTCTTCTATAACTCGGATGAAAAGTGGCCTTTTCCTTTTAAATTTTCTATTTTAATAGTGTAACTAACTGCCCCTCGTAATCCTATACAATTTTCTTGGTTAATTCTTAACGTTATGTATATAATTTTTATATTTTCAGTCTCTTATTTACGTAAATTCATCAATAAAAACAGGTATTCATCTAAAGCGAGTTTGAAAATTGGCCTTTTCCTTAAGAATTTTCTATTTAAATAGTGTAACTAATTGCCCCCTGTAATCCTATATAGTTTTCTTGGTTAATTCCTAACGTAATTTTATATATAATTTTCATATTTTCTGTCTCTTATTTACGTGAATTCATCAATAAAAACACGTATTCTTCTATAACTCGGATGAAAAGTGACCTTTTCCTTTTAAATTTTCTATGTTAATAGTGTAACTAACTGCCCCCCCGTAATCCTATACAGTTTTCTTGGTTAATTCTTAACGTTATGTATATAATTTTTATATTTTCAGTCTCTTATTTACGTAAATTCATCAATAAAAACAGGTATTCATCTATAGCGAGGCTGAAAATTGGCCTTTTCCTTTAGGATTTTCTATTTAAATAGTGTAACTAATTGCCCCCTGTAATCCTATATAGTTTTCTTGGTTAATTCCTAACGTAATTTTATATATAATTTTCATATTTTCAGTCTCTTATTTACGTAAATTCATCAATAAAAACAGGTATTCATCTATAACTCGGCTGAAAAGTGGCCTTTCCCTTTTAAATTTTCTATTTTAATAGTGTAACTAACTGCCCCCCGTAGTCCTATACAGTTTTCTTGGTTAATTCTTAACGTTATATGTATAATTTTCATATTTTCAGTCTCTTATTTACGTGAATTTATCAATAAAAACTGGTGTTCTTCTATAACTCGGCTGAAAAGTGGCCTTTTCCTTTTAAATTTTCTATTTTAATAGTGTAACTAACTGCCACCCATAATCCTATACAGTTTTCTTGGTTAATTCTTAACGTTATGTATATAACTTTCATATTTTCAGTCTCTCATTTACGTGAATTCATCAATAAAAACAGGTATTCATCTATAACTCGGCTGAAAAGTGGCCTTTTCTTTTTGAATTTTCTATTTTAATAGTGTAACTATATGCCTTCCGTAATCTTTTACAGTTTTCTTGGTTAATTCTTAACGTTATATGTATAATTTTCATATTTTCAGTCTCTTATTTACGTGAATTCATCAATAAAAACACGTATTCATCTATAGCACGGCTGAAAATTGGCCTTTTCCCTTAAAATTTTCTATTTAAATGGTGTAACTAATTGCCCCCTGTAATCCTATGTAGTTTTCTTGGTTAATTCCAAACGTAATTATATATATTATTTTCATATTTTCAGTCTCTTATTTGCGTGAATTCATCAATAAAAATACGTATTCATCTATAACTCGGCTGAAAAGTGGCCTTTTCCTTTTAAATTTTCAATTTTATTAGTGTAACTAACTGGCCTCCGTAATCTTATACAGTTTTCTTGGTTAATTCTTAACGTAATGTATATAATTTTCATATTTTCAGTCTCTAATTTACGTGAATTCATCAATAAAAATAGGTATTCATCTATAACTCGGCTTAAAAGTGGCCTTTTCCTTTTAAATTTTCTATTTAAATAGTGTAACTAACTGCTCCCCGTAATCCTTTACAGTTTTCTTGGTTAATTCTTAACGTTATATGTATAATTTTCATATTTTCAGTCTCTTATTTACGTGAATTTATCAATAAAAACTGGTATTCTTCTATAATTCGGCTGAAAAGTGGCCTTTTCCTTTTAAATTTTCTATTTTATAAGTGAAACTAACTGCTCTCCGTAATCCTATACAGTTTTCTTGGTTCATTCTTAAGGTTATGTATATAATTTTCATATTTTCAGTCTCTTATTTACGTGAATTCATCAATAAAAACAGGTATTCATCTATAACTCGGCTGAAAAGTGGCCTTTTCCTTTTAAATTTTCTATTTTAATAGTGTAACTAACTGCCCCCCGTAGTCCTATACAGTTTTCTTGGTTAATTCTTAACGTTATATGTATAATTTTCATATTTTCAGTCTCTTATTTACGTGAATTTATCAATAAAAACTGGTGTTCTTCTATAACTCGGCTGAAAAGTGGCCTTTTCCTTTTAAATTTTCTATTTTAATAGTGTAACTAACTGCCACCCATAATCCTATACAGTTTTCTTGGTTAATTCTTAACGTTATGTATATAATTTTCATATTTTCAGTCTCTTATTTACGTGAATTCATCAATAAAAACAGGTATTCATCTATAACTCGGCTGAAAAGTGGCCTTTTCTTTTTAAATTTTCTATTTAAATAGTGTAACTATATGCCCCCCGTAATCTTTTACAGTTTTCTTGGTTAATTCTTAACGTTATATGTATAATTTTCATATTTTCAGTCTCTTATTTACGTGAATTCATCAATAAAAACACGTATTCATCTATAGCACGGCTGAAAATTGGCCTTTTCCCTTAAAATTTTCTATTTAAATGGTGTAACTAATTGCCCCCTGTAATCCTATGTAGTTTTCTTGGTTAATTCCAAACGTAATTATATATATAATTTTCATATTTTCAGTCTCTAATTTACGTGAATTCATCAATAAAAATAGGTATTCATCTATAACTCGGCTTAAAAGTGGCCTTTTCCTTTTAATTTTTCTATTGAAATAGTGTAACTAACTGCTCCCCGTAATCCTTTACAGTTTTCTTGGTTAATTCTTAACGTTATATGTATAATTTTCATATTTTCAGTCTCTTATTTACGTGAATTTATCAATAAAAACTGGTATTCTTCTATAATTCGGCTGAAAAGTGGCCTTTTCCTTTTAAATTTTCTATTTTATAAGTGTAACTAATTGCTCTCCGTAATCCTATACAGTTTTCTTGGTTAATTCTTAACGTTATGTATATAATTTTCATATTTTCAGTCTCTTATTTACGTGAATTCATCAATAAAAACAGGTATTCATCTATAACTCGGCTGAAAAGTGGCCTTTTCCTTTTAAATTTTCTATTTAAATAGTGTAACTAACTGCTCCCCGTAATCCTTTACAGTTTTCTTGGTTAATTCTTTACGTTATATGTATAATTTTCATATTTTCAGTCTCTTATTTACGTGAATTTATCAATAAAAACTGGTATTCTTCTATAATTCGGCTGAAAAGTGGCCTTTTCCTTTTAAATTTTCTATTTTAATAGTGAAACTAACTGCCCCCCGTAATCCTATACAGTTTTCTTGGTTAATTCTTTACGTTATGTATATAATTTTCATATTTTCAGTCTCTTATTTACGTGAATTCATCAATAAAAACAGGTATTCATCTATAACTCGGCTGAAAAGTGGCCTTTTCCTTTTAAATTTTCTATTTAAATAGTGTAACTATATGCCCCCGTAATCCTTTACAGTTTTCTTGGTTAATTCTTAACGTTATATGTATAATTTTCATATTTTCAGTCTCTTATTTACGTGAATTCATCAATAAAAACACGTATTCATCTATAGCACGGCTGAAAATTGGCCTTTTCCCTTAAAATTTTCTATTTAAATGGTGTAACTAATTGCCCCCTGTAATCCTATGTAGTTTTCTTGGTTAATTCCAAACGTAATTATATATATTATTTTCATATTTTCAGTCTCTTATTTACGTGAATTCATCAATAAAAACAGGTATTCATCTATAACTCGGCTGAAAAGTGGCCTTTTCCTTTTAAATTTTCTATTTAAATAGTGTAACTAACTGCTCCCCGTAATCCTTTACAGTTTTCTTGGTTAATTCTTAACGTTATATGTATAATTTTCATATTTTCATTCTCTTATTTACGTGAATTCATCAATAAAAACAGGTATTCATCTATACCTCGGCTGAAAAGTGGCCTTTTCCATTTGAATTTTCTATTTGAATAGTGTAACTAATTGCCCCGTGTAATCCTATATAGTTTTCTTGGTTAATTCCTAACGTAATTTTATATACAATTTTCATATTTTCAGTCTCTTATTTACGTGAATTCATCAATAAAAACACGTATTCTTCTATAACTCGGATGAAAAGTGGCCTTTTCCTTTTAAATTTTCTATTTTAATAGTTTAACTAACTGCCCCTCGTAATCCTATACAGTTTTCTTGGTTAATTCTTAACGTTATGTATATAATTTTTATATTTTCAGTCTCTTATTTACGTAAATTCATCAATAAAAACAGTTATTCATCTATAGCGAGGCTGAAAATTGGCCTTTTCCTTTAGAATTTTCTATTTAAATAGTGTAACTAATTGCCCCCTGTAATCCTATATAGTTTTCTTGGTTAATTCCTAACGTAATTTTATATATAATTTTCATATTTTCAGTCTCTTATTTACGTGAATTTATCAATAAAAACACGTAGTCTTCGATAACTCGGCTGAAAAGTGGCCTTTTCATTCTAAATTTTCTATTTTAATAGTGTAACCAATTGTTACTTGTAACCCTATATAGTTTTCTTGGTTAATTCCAAACGTAATTATATGTATAATTTTCATATTTTCAGTCTCTTATTTACGTGAATTTATCAATAAAAACTGGTATTCTTCTATAATTCGGCTGAAAAGTGGCCTTTTCCTTTTAAATTTTCTATTTTAATAGTGTAACTAACTGCCCCTCGTAATCCTATACAGTTTTCTTGGTTAATTCTTTACGTTATGTATATAATTTTCATATTTTCAGTCTCTTATTTACGTGAATTCATCAATAAAAACAGGTATTCATCTATAACTCGGCTGAAAAGTGGCCTTTTCCTTTTAAATTTTCTATTTAAATAGTGTAACTATATGCCCCCGTAATCCTTTACAGTTTTCTTGGTTAATTCTTAACGTTGTATGTATAATTTTCATATTTTCAGTCTCTTATTTACGTGAATTCATCAATAAAAACACGTATTCATCTACACCACGGCTGAAAATTGGCCTTTTCCTTTAAAATTTTCTATTTAAATTGTATAACTAATTGCTGCCTGTAATCCTATGTAGTTTTCTTGGTTAATTCCAAACGTAATTATATATATTATTTTCATATTTTCAGTCTCTTATTTACGTGAATTCATCAATAAAAACAGGTATTCCTCTATAACTCGGCTGAAAAGTGGCCTTTTCCTTTTAAATTTTCTATTTAAATAGTGAACTTAACTGCTCCCCGTAATCCTTTACAGTTTTATTGGTTATTTCTTAACGTTATATGTATAATTTTCATATTTTCAGTCTCTTATTTACGTGAATTTATCAATAAAAACTGGTATTCTTCTATAACTCGGCTGAAAAGTGGCCTTATCCTTCTAAATTTTCAATTTTAATAGTGTAACTAACTGCCCCCGTAATCCTATACAGTTTTCTTGGTTAATTCTTAACGTTATGTATATAATTTTTATATTTTAATTCTCTTATTTACGTGAATTCATCAATAAAAACAGGTATTCATCTATAACTCGGCTGAAAAGTGGCCTTCTCCATTTGAATTTTCTATTTAAATAGTGTAAATAATTGCCCCTTGTAATCCTATATAGTTTTCTTGGTTAATTCCTAACGTAATTATATACATAATTTTCATATTTTCAGTCTCTTATTTACGTGAATTTATCAATAAAAACACGTAGTCTTCGATAACTCGGCTGAAAAGTGGCCTTTTCATTCTAAATTTTCTATTTTAATAGTGTAACCAATTGTAACTTGTAACCCTATATAGTTTTCTTGGTTAATTCCTAACGTTATATATATAATTTTCATATTTTCAGTCTCTTATTTACGTGAATTCATCAATAAAAACACGTATTCATCTATAGCACGGCTGAAAATTGGCCTTTTTCTTTTAAATTTTCTATTTCAATAGTGTAACTAATATATTTACGTAATCCTATATAGTTTTCTTGGTTAATTCCTAACGTAATATATATAATTTTCATATTTTCAGTCTCTTATTTACGTGAATTCATCAATAAAAACACGTATTCATCTATAGCGAGGCTGAAAATTGGCCTTTTCCTTTTAAATTTTCTATATAAATAGTGTAACTAATTGCCCCCTGTAATCCTATATAGTTTTCTTGGTTAATTCCTAATGTAATTTTATATATAATTTTCATATTTTCAGTCTCTTATTTACGTGAATTCATCAATAAAAACACGTATTCTTCTATAACTCGGATGAAAAGTGGCCTTTTCCTTTTAAATTTTCTATTTTAATAGTGTAACTAACTGCCCCTCGTAATCCTATACAGTTTTCTTGGTTAATTCTTAACGTTATGTATATAATTTTTATATTTTCAGTCTCTTATTTACGTAAATTCATCAATAAAAACAGGTATTCATCTATAGCGAGTTTGAAAATTGGCCTTTTCCTTAAGAATTTTCTATTTAAATAGTGTAACTAATTGCCCCCTGTAATCCTATATAGTTTTCTTGGTTAATTCCTAACGTAATTTTATATATAATTTTCATATTTTCAGTCTCTTATTTACGTGAATTCATCAATAAAAACACGTATTCTTCTATAACTCGGATGAAAAGTGACCTTTTCCTTTTAAATTTTCTATGTTAATAGTGTAACTAACTGCCCCCCCCGTAATCCTATACAGTTTTCTTGGTTAATTCTTAACGTTATGTATATAATTTTTATATTTTCAGTCTCTTATTTACGTAAATTCATCAATAAAAACAGGTATTCATCTATAGCGAGGCTGAAAATTGGCCTTTTCCTTTAGAATTTTCTATTTAAATAGTGTAACTAATTGCCCCCTGTAATCCTATATAGTTTTCTTGGTTAATTCCTAACGTAATTTTATATATAATTTTCATATTTTCAGTCTCTTATTTACGTAAATTCATCAATAAAAACAGGTATTCATCTATAACTCGGCTGAAAAGTGGCCTTTTCCTTTTAAATTTTCTATTTTAATAGTGTAACTAACTGCCCCCCGTAGTCCTATACAGTTTTCTTGGTTAATTCTTAACGTTATATGTATAATTTTCATATTTTCAGTCTCTTATTTACGTGAATTTATCAATAAAAACTGGTGTTCTTCTATAACTCGGCTGAAAAGTGTCCTTCTCCTTTTAAATTTTCTATTTTAATAGTGTAACTAACTGCCACCCATAATCCTATACAGTTTTCTTGGTTAATTCTTAACGTTATGTATATAACTTTCATATTTTCAGTCTCTCATTTACGTGAATTCATCAATAAAAACAGGTATTCATCTATAACTCGGCTGAAAAGTGGCCTTTTCTTTTTGAATTTTCTATTTAAATAGTGTAACTATATGCCCCCCGTAATCTTTTACAGTTTTCTTGGTTAATTCCTAACGTTATATGTATAATTTTCATATTTTCAGTCTCTTATTTACGTGAATTCATCAATAAAAACACGTATTCATCTATAGCACGGCTGAAAATTGGCCTTTTCCCTTAAAATTTTCTATTTAAATGGTGTAACTAATTGCCCCCTGTAATCCTATGTAGTTTTCTTGGTTAATTCCAAACGTAATTATGTATATTATTTTCATATTTTCAGTCTCTTATTTGCGTGAATTCATCAATAAAAATACGTATTCATCTATAACTCGGCTGAAAAGTGGCCTTTTCCTTTTAAATTTTCAATTTTATTAGTGTAACTAACTGGCCTCCGTAATCTTATACAGTTTTCTTGGTTAATTCTTAACGTTATGTATATAATTTTCATATTTTCAGTCTCTAATTTACGTGAATTCATCAATAAAAATAGGTATTCATCTATAACTCGGCTTAAAAGTGGCCTTTTCCTTTTAAATTTTCTATTTAAATAGTGTAACTAACTGCTCCCCGTAATCCTTTACAGTTTTCTTGGTTAATTCTTAACGTTATATGTATAATTTTCATATTTTCAGTCTCTTATTTACGTGAATTTATCAATAAAAACTGGTATTCTTCTATAATTCGGCTGAAAAGTGGCCTTTTCCTTTTAAATTTTCTATTTTATAAGTGTAACTAACTGCTCTCCGTAATCCTATACAGTTTTCTTGGTTCATTCTTAACGTTATGTATATAATTTTCATATTTTCAGTCTCTTATTTACGTGAATTCATCAATAAAAACAGGTATTCATCTATAACTCGGCTGAAAAGTGGCCTTTTCCTTTTAAATTTTCTATTTTAATAGTGTAACTAACTGCCCCCCGTAGTCCTACACAGTTTTCTTGGTTAATTCTTAACGTTATGTATATAATTTTCATATTTTCAGTCTCTTATTTACGTGAATTCATCAATAAAAACAGGTATTCATCTATAACTCGGCTGAAAAGTGGCCTTTTCTTTTTAAATTTTCTATTTAAATAGTGTAACTATATGCTCCCCGTAATCTTTTACAGTTTTCTTGGTTAATTCTTAACGTTATATGTATAATTTTCATATTTTCAGTCTCTTATTTACGTGAATTTATCAATAAAAACTGGTATTCTTCTATAATTCGGCTGAAAAGTGGCCTTTTCCTTTTAAATTTTCTATTTTATAAGTGTAACTAACTGCTCTCCGTAATCCTATACAGTTTTCTTTGTTAATACGTTATGTATATAATTTTCATATATTCAGTCTCTTATTTACGTGAATTCATCAATAAAAACAGGTATTCATCTATAACTCGGCTGAAAAGTGGCCTTTTCCTTTTAAATTTTCTATTTAAATAGTGTAACTAACTGCTCCCCGTAATCCTTTACAGTTTTCTTGGTTAATTCTTTACGTTATATGTATAATTTTCATATTTTCAGTCTCTTATTTACGTGAATTTATCAATAAAAACTGGTATTCTTCTATAATTCGGCTGAAAAGTGGCCTTTTCCTTTTAAATTTTCTATTTTAATAGTGTAACTAACTGCCCCCCGTAATCCTATACAGTTTTCTTGGTTAATTCTTTACGTTATGTATATAATTTTCATATTTTCAGTCTCTTATTTACGTGAATTCATCAATAAAAACAGGTATTCATCTATAACTCGGCTGAAAAGTGGCCTTTTCCTTTTAAATTTTCTATTTAAATAGTGTAACTATATGCCCCGTAATCCTTAACAGTTTTCTTGGTTAATTCTTAACGTTATATGTATAATTTTCATATTTTCAGTCTCTTATTTACGTGAATTCATCAATAAAAACACGTATTCATCTACAGCACGGCTGAAAATTGGCCCGGTCCTTTAAAATTTTCTATTTAAATGGTGTAACTAATTGCCCCCTGTAATCCTATGTAGTTTTCTTGGTTAATTCCAAACGTAATTATATATATTATTTTCATATTTTCAGTCTCTTATTTACGTGAATTCATCAATAAAAACAGGTATTCATCTATAACTCGGCTGAAAAGTGGCCTTTTCCTTTTAAATTTTCTATTTAAATAGTGTAACTAACTGCTCCCCGTAATCCTTTACAGTTTTCTTGGTTAATTCTTAACGTTATATGTATAATTTTCATATTTTCATTCTCTTATTTACGTGAATTCATCAATAAAAACAGGTATTCATCTATAACTCGGCTGAAAAGTGGCCTTTTCCATTTGAATTTTCTATTTAAATAGTGTAACTAATTGCCCCTTGTAATCCTATATAGTTTTCTTGGTTAATTCCTAACGTAATTATATACATAATTTTCATATTTTCAGTCTCTTATTTACGTGAATTTATCAATAAAAACACGTATTCTTCGATAACTCGGCTGAAAAGTGGCCTTTTCATTCTAAATTTTCTATTTTTATAGTGTAACCAATTGTTACTTGTAACCCTATATAGTTTTCTTGGCTAATTCCTAAGGTTATATATATAATTTTCATATTTTCAGTCTCTTATTTACGTGAATTCATCAATAAAAACACGTATTCATCTATAGCACGGCTGAAAATTGGCCTTTTTCTTTTAAATTTTCTATTTAAATGGTGTTACTAAAGCCCCCTGTAATCCTATATAGTTTTCTTGGTTAATTCCTAACGTAATTATATATAATTTTCATATTTTCAGTCTCTTATTTACGTGAATTCATCAATAAAAACACGTATTCATCTATAACTCGGCTGAAAAGTGGCCTTTTCCTTTTAAATTTTCTATTTTAATAGTGTATTTAACTGCTCTCCGTAATCCTATACAGTTTTCTTGGTTAATTCTTAACGTTATGTATATAATTTTCATATTTTCAGTCTCTTATTTACGTGAATTTATCAATAAAAACTGGTATTCATCTATAACTCGGCTGAAAATTGGCCTTTTCCTTTAGAATTTTCTATATAAATAGTGTAACTAACTGCTCCCCGTAATCCTTTACAGTTTTCTTGGTTAATTCTTAACGTTATATGTATAATTTTCATATTTTCAGTCTCTTATTTACGTGAATTTATTAATAAAAACTGGTATTCTTCTATAATTCGGCTGAAAAGTGGCCTTTTCCTTTTAAATTTTCTATTTTAATAGTGTAACTAACTGCTCCTCGTAATCCTATACAGTTTTCTTGGTTAATTCTTAACGTTATGTATATAATTTTCATATTTTCAGTCTCTTATTTACGTGAATTCATCAATAAAAACAGGTATTCATCTATAACTCGGCTGAAAAGTGGCCTTTTCCTTTTAAATTTTCTATTAAAATAGTGTAACTAACTGCTCCCCGTAATCCTTTACAGTTTTCTTGGTTAATTCTTTACGTTATATGTATAATTTTCATATTTTCAGTCTCTTATTTACGTGAATTTATCAATAAAAACTGGTATTCTTCTATAATTCGGCTGAAAAGTGGCCTTTTTCTTTTAAATTTTCTATTTTAATAGTGTAACTAACTGCCCCCCGTAATCCTATATAGTTTTCTTGGTTAATTCTTTACGTTATGTATATAATTTTCATATTTTCAGTCTCTTATTTACGTGAATTCATCAATAAAAACAGGTATTCATCTATAACTCGGCTGAAAAGTGGCCTTTTCCTTTTAAATTTTCTATTTAAATAGTGTAACTATATGCCCCCGTAATCCTTTACAGTTTTCTTGGTTAATTCTTAACGTTATATGTATAATTTTCATATTTTCAGTCTCTTATTTACGTGAATTCATCAATAAAAACACGTATTCATCTACAGCACGGCTGAAAATTGGCCCGGTCCTTTAAAATTTTCTATTTAAATGGTGTAACTAATTGCCCCCTGTAATCCTATGTAGTTTTCTTGGTTAATTCCAAACGTAATTATATATATTATTTTCATATTTTCAGTCTCTTATTTACGTGAATTCATCAATAAAAACAGGTATTCATCTATAACTCGGCTGAAAAGTGGCCTTTTCCTTTTAAATTTTCTATTTAAATAGTGTAACTAACTGCTCCCCGTAATCCTTTACAGTTTTCTTGGTTAATTCTTAACGTTATATGTATAATTTTCATATTTTCATTCTCTTATTTACGTGAATTCATCAATAAAAACAGGTATTCATCTATAACTCGGCTGAAAAGTGGCCTTTTCCATTTGAATTTTCTATTTAAATAGTGTTACTAATTGCCCCTTGTAATCCTTTATAGTTTTCTTGGTTAATTCCTAACGTAATTATATACATAATTTTCATATTTTCAGTCTCTTATTTACGTGAATTTATCAATAAAAACACGTATTCTTCGATAACTCGGCTGAAAAGTGGCCTTTTCATTCTAAATTTTCTATTTTAATAGTGTAACCAATTGTTACTTGTAACCCTATATAGTTTTCTTGGTTAATTCCTAACGTTATATATATAATTTTCATATTTTCAGTGTCTTATTTACGTGAATTCATCAATAAAAACACGTATTCATCTATAGCACGGCTGAAAATTGGCCTTTTTCTTTTAAATTTTCCATTTAAATGGTGTAACTAAAGCCCCCTGTAATCCTATATAGTTTTCTTGGTTAACTCCTAACGTAATTATATATAATTTTCATATTTTCAGTCTCTTATTTACGTGAATTCATCAATAAAAACACGTATTCATCTATAACTCGGCTGAAAAGTGGCCTTTTCCTTTTAAATTTTCTATTTTAATAGTGTAACTAACTGCTCTCCGTAATCCTATACAGTTTTCTTGGTTAATTCTTAACGTTATGTATATAATTTTCATATTTTCAGTCTCTTATTTACGTGAATTTATCAATAAAAACTGGTATTCATCTATAACTCGGCTGAAAATTGGCCTTTTCCTTTAGAATTTTCTATTTAAATAGTGTAACTAATTGCCCCCTGTTATCCTATATAGTTTTCTTGGTTAATTCCTAACGTAATTTTATATATAATTTTCATATTTTCAGTCTCTTATTTACGTGAATTCATCAATAAAAACACGTATTCTTCTATAACTCGGATGAAAAGTGGCCTTTTCCTTTTAAATTTTCTATTTTAATAGTGTAACTAACTGCCACCCATAATCCTATACAGTTTTCTTGGTTAATTCTTAACGTTATGTATATAATTTTCATATTTTCAGTCTCTTATTTACGTGAATTCATCAATAAAAACAGGTATTCATCTATAACTCGGCTGAAAAGTGGCCTTTTCTTTTTAAATTTTCTATTTAAATAGTGTAACTATATGCATCCCGTAATCTTTTACAGTTTTCTTGGTTAATTCTTAACGTTATATGTATAATTTTCATATTTTCAGTCTCTTATTTACGTGAATTTATCAATAAAAACACGTATTCATCTATAGCACGGCTGAAAATTGGCCTTTTCCCTTAAAATTTTCTATTTAAATGGTGTAACTAATTGCCAACTGTAATCTTATGTAGTTTTCTTGGTTAATTCCAAACGTAATTATATATATTATTTTCATATTTTCAGTCTCTTATTTGCGTGAATTCATCAATAAAAACACGTATTCATCTATAACTCGGCTGAAAAGTGGCCTTTTCCTTTTAAATTTTCAATTTTATTAGTGTAACTAACTGGCCTCCGTAATCTTATACAGTTTTCTTGGTTAGTTCTTAACGTTATGTATATAATTTTCATATTTTCAGTCTCTAATTTACGTGAATTCATCAATAAAAACAGGTATTCATCTATAACTCGGCTTAAAAGTGGCCTTTTCCTTTTAAATTTTCTATTTAAATAGTGTAACTAACTGCTCCCCGTAATCCTTTACAGTTTTCTTGGTTAATTCTTAACGTTATATGTATAATTTTCATATTTTCAGTCTCTTATTTACGTGAATTTATCAATAAAAACTGATATTCTTCTATAATTCGGCTGAAAAGTGGCCTTTTCCTTTTAAATTTTCTATTTTAATAGTGTAACTAACTGCCCCCCGTAGTCCTATACAGTTTTCTTGGTTAATTCTTAACGTTATATGTATAATTTTCATATTTTCAGTCTCTTATTTACGTGAATTTATCAATAAAAACTGGTATTCTTCTATAACTCGGCTGAAAATTGGCCTTTTCCCTTAAAATTTTCTATTTAAATGGTGTAACTAATTGCCAACTGTAATCTTATGTAGTTTTCTTGGTTAATTCCAAACGTAATTATATATATTATTTTCATATTTTCAGTCTCTTATTTGCGTGAATTCATCAATAAAAACACGTATTCATCTATAACTCGGCTGAAAAGTGGCCTTTTCCTTTTAAATTTTCAATTTTATTAGTGTAACTAACTGGCCTCCGTAATCTTATACAGTTTTCTTGGTTAGTTCTTAACGTTATGTATATAATTTTCATATTTTCAGTCTCTAATTTACGTGAATTCATCAATAAAAACAGGTATTCATCTATAACTCGGCTTAAAAGTGGCCTTTTCCTTTTAAATTTTCTATTTAAATAGTGTAACTAACTGCTCCCCGTAATCCTTTACAGTTTTCTTGGTTAATTCTTAACGTTATATGTATAATTTT